>OZ010607.1:8330064-8385064 GCA_963932145.1 Acanthosepion lycidas | reverse complement strand
ATTTGAATTAACTTGAGTTAAAGTAGGCTCTGTTCCATCTTCAAGCGAAATTTTTTTGGGAATAACTTATTTCTTGAAACCTTCCTCCGTCGTTAATTTAGCCACCCCCACCTTACTCTGACCCGGCATCTATGAAAGTAACTCTATACTGATACAAATTATTAACACCCCACCCCTGGCTATTCTAAACAATCCGCCCTTGATGTTTCCATGGAAATTTTGATTTCAATTCTGAATATACAATTAAATTCGTAAATTTCAGAAATAAGTCATTCCCAAAAAAATTTCGATTGAAGATGGGACAGAGCCTACTTTAACTCAAGTTAATTCAAATATTATTTTGAAGTTTTCGGCTCTTGTTTTGAAACATGAGACCTCTTATGTAGCGAGTTGGAATCATATTTTTAAATAAATAATTATATTTATGCTCTCTCTACTTTCGTATCGAGCACTATTTTTAAAAAATAATTACAAAAATATTAAGGAACTTTGGATTATTTACCAAACCAGTTTCTTTCCTATTTTCTATAATATTTTCACACACACACACACACACACACACACACACACACACACACACACACACACACACACACACAGAGACACACACACACACACACACACACACACACACATATATATATATATATATATATATATATATATATATATATATATATATATATACTTCATTAAAAAGGACAGACAAGGTACTACGGTTAAATATTTTATTTTTTCTTGTGTTCGAACAAGAGCTTTCTTTTTGGGACAAAAAGTAAGTAAAAACTGTCCAAAAGGTTTTATATTTCCGTGCGCTTTCGGCTATACCTTTAGCCATTATCAAGGATGATTCGATTTTTCAGCTTAATTGAGTGTGAGCATTATGTGTTTTACTGTGTTGTAGAGAAAACACAAATATAATAACTTCATCCACTTGTAAAAAAGATTAAAAATAATGGAAGCTTTAATAATAATGAAAAGAAAAAGCCAAATCTTAACAACATTAACTACGAACAAGGTCACACCGTGCTAACCGTATTGGGAAATTAAAAACATCTCTTGAACACACTAAAACATACACATAATGCATACACTCAATTAAGATGAAAAATCGAATCATCCTTGATAATGGTTAAAGGTATAGCCGAAAGCGCTCGGAACTATAAAACATTTGGACAATTTTTACACACTCTTTGTCCAGAAAAGAAAGCTCTTGTCAGAACACAAGAAAAAAAATATATAAAAAGCTTAACTGTAGGACGTTGTCTGTCGTTTTTTAATGAAACACGCTGAACGAAATATTGCTGCCTAAATATACAACTATATATATATATATATATATATATATATATATATATTATATTTTGAGTATATACATTCTGTCGCAATTTTTGATCCCATCTATCCAACATCTAAAGGCAGTAATACAACCAAGATTATCGGATATATTTGGGTTCTGTATCTGTGTTTAGTTAGTGTCCGAGAAATGCCAGAAAAGGTCGGCAAAGACTGAAAAATGTGCTTTTAATCTCTTTGATATGAATTTTTCCGTAGGTTCCACTAAATTTAGGAAATGCTCCTCCTTTTATTACATTTGAAGCTAATATACTCCAAAGGACCAGGGAATTTGTTTAAAGCCTAAATTCTTTGACATCTGCTATTCCCAAACGCCATAAGGAGATATAAAAGACTTTCAGATGAAAAAGTGAGATATCTTGTGTTATGGTTGAATCGTTTGTTTCGTCCAGTAAGATTATTGTTTTTCTTGAACTTAACAAGTTGTTTATTTTGAGGTCTCTATCTGATTCTAGGTGTCTTTTTTTTTGTTTACATCTTTCTCAGAACGTCATTGCTAGTCATTTGTTCAGTCTATAGTATACTCAGCATCCTTCTGTAGAACGACATTCTTGTTGCAACAAATCTCAGTCAATCCCTGCGAAGATTCTTCACTACCATGTAGGAGGATCAATATTATATAACAGTTCAGCACTGTTTCTAACGAAATGTTTTTGTTTCCTAATATTTTGTTTAGCTTTTGGAAGGGATCTTTCGCTAAGCTAATCATATTCGGTTTTCGATGTCACAGTTTCGGTCCTCTGTTAAAAATCTTCCTAGACATTTACATCTTCGCAATTACTTGATTTTGGTCTCTTTAATTCGTAGTTTGACGTAAAAAAAAGAAGACAAATTTATTCTACTCATAGAATATAAACTTAATTTTATTTTCCTTTTGTTTTACATGATACGTTAATTTGTCGAAGTTCCGTGTAAAATAGCCGCCATTATGGCATTTGTCAGGGCAACGTGGATGCGAGGCTGGTGCAACGGATAGCGACTCCGAAAGAGAAATCGGAGAGGCGGGTTCGAATTCTAGTCTGGTTCGTATCATTCACTTATGCGCAAATAACCTTGGGAAAGGTATGGCTTCATCTCCTGCCAGCTATGGATTAAATAATAGGACTTTTATCTGAAAAAAATCATTATCTCCCAAAATAATTGTTAATACAATACTCACTCGCAAAAAAAAAGAAAGAATTATTTTTACAATCAAAAATGTGATTCAGCTTTAAATAAAGCTACAAAGGATTGATAAACCGTAATAATGAAATCAATCAGTCCCTTCTTTATGATTTTGAATTTATAGTTTTCCAAGACTTGCTTCTATCCAAGGCTATTTAACCCATGTAAGGAAAGAAATGGATTAGTGTTTTCCTCTTACGGTCAAATCATTCTGAAACACCGCTTCTAGTTCGATTATGTCCGGTTAGTATTTACATGGGGTAAGAGAAACAACTAGTACTGTAAGCAACCCTACAATCCAAAATAGGTTTCGGCTTTAAATAACCCCAAAAGGGGTGGTATACCGTAAAACAACAACAATAAATAATAATAATAATAAAAAAAATCACTCAATTAATCGTGTTTTCCTCCCGGACATTAATGCAAGATAATAAACTCGGCCACACTTTGAACTCGAGACGCTGATTTTACTTCATGCACTGTTAAAATAACCGTATATAAATTTCATATTAGAATTTTCTCTAATCTCTCTACGTTCGAATGCCACAAGTTTATTGCAATAAAATGAATCTGTTAACAAGTAGCGGTGATTTTTATTGACATATGTCATCTTCATGTCAAAAGTGTTCGGGGGGTACGTCCAAATTCACTGCATTCTTTAAAAGCTGTTTGACGTATAAATGAAAAAGCTGACAGCAGGCTTATTTACAAGATATCACTATTAAGTGACTAATAAGTAAAGTAAGGTAAAAGAAGAATGAGAATTGATGGTGCAGTTATCGGTTATCAGCACCGAAAAGGAAATTGGCCTAGTTCATTGCTTTCACTTTGCACTAATACTGTTGGGAAAGGCACAAATTAATCTATTCTCTCTCTCTAAGCTAGATTTGAGCCTCCATCTTTGCTTGGTAGCCATTCTAAATCTATTACTCTGACTTCAGAACCGTGGAGAAAGCAATGGGAAACCACTCCACTATCTTTCCCAAGCAGTCGTGTCTATTCACAGATAAAATGTCTGGAGAGTCATGACTGTGGAGATCCTGAAAAGACATAGCATTTGAAAAAAAAGTACGCATATACATGGTTATCGTACAGACCGCTACTTTGTGGAACAGACTCCTGAGGGCATGCTTTCCCAACCACTCCGATTATAACCTTTTCAAATAAAGGATTACGTTTTATCTTTCCTAAATATCCTCATAAACTACACATCTTCCTATTACGCTCATGCAGCAAACGCATTCAGTAATCCTCTACTTTGAGTGTCTCTTTGGCCTTTTATAATGGGTGAACAATTAAAAAAATAAATTAAAAAAGACGTCCTGTATTCAACATCATGTCATGACCAAAAAGGGTCATGGCTGGTGTAATCAAAGGTTACTCTCATATTTCTGTCTCGTGAAGTTACGAAAGGAAGTTGCGGTACGTCATAACTAGCTTCGGAGACTCACGTGACTAGCGGCAGAGTTTTAATTGCCTCTGCGTATTTGGAAACGTTTATATAAGGCGATCAAAAATCATTCAATTCTTCATTTTGTCTTTTCATGTGGTCGGATGTCAAGCTGTTTGAAAGGACAAGAACCGGGAATGAAGCAACATGGGCAAGAAGCTGTGGAGTGCCATGATCTCTCCTATCTCGGCGACTTTAGCAATTTTCTGAGAAGTGAATTTTGATGCACGCCCACTTGAGAACAATGATACAATATCTTGCTAAAATGATTGCTGAGCAGTTATATGATGTCACTTTTCATGTATGATAGTGAATGCTGGGTAATTTCCTTACATCTGAAGGGGCAACTTGAAACAACAGAGATGCTGTTCTATAGAAGACAGATGTGCATATGGACTTGTATCGACCACAACACAGGTGCTCCGAGACAAGAGGGGTCCTCAAGGGCGCTCTCTAGTTTTAGGCCCCTGAAAAAAAAAGACATAAGAAAAGTGGAAAAGTTTCAGATTTAATGGGATTCTTTTGAACTGATTTGAAACAATAGAGTATTTGGGACCATCTTGTTAGTGAGGGTCTTTTAAATTTGATGGGTCCCTTGAGCTCTATTTAGACTATGATGAATTTTTTTAATATTCAGGGTGATTAAAAAGTAACTCCCTATTTTAAAATACATATAATTTATTACTCTCTCTCCCTCTCTCTCTCTTGCACACACACACACACACACACACACACACACACACACTTACACAAACATATTCCCACCTTCTCTCATATACAATTCCTTTTTCTCACTAACACACCCACGCATACACAAACATAAACTCTTTCTCCTCTCTCTCTCTCTCTCTATATATATATATATATATATATATATATAATAAAAAGGCTTAAACACTAATATTCCATGGTCATAATTTATTCCATTGGAATCGTAAATACGATCCAATTCATTATAGATGCCTTAGAAGTCAAACTTCCTTATCCAAACACTACTGGGATCTGGTGGATAAGGGGTTAACCCCAATTTTGAAATGGAGATACCTATCAAGAGCCAAAACACCTAATAACTTCCGCGATCGGTGTGATCTGTGCTTGGCGGAAAAAATTTTTATTATCAAAGATAAAAATCAAGATGAACTGTTGAATCTTCGTAATGAGATATTTTCTAAATGTAGACATAAGAAGAGATTCAAAACATAAACACCGTTTTGTAACTTTCTGTCATTTATGTCAGTTCCATCTTGGTTCAAAACATCGGGCATGACATTTTAACGGAATGACTATTATGTTTATTTTGTTTATCTCTATATAGATCATTGTGTGTTTTTGTGATGCGCTATGGGTTTTTTTTTTTTTTTTTTTTTTTTTTTTTTTTACGCCCAAATTGTTGAAATTTTACTTAGTTCTTAAATTCTAATTTATATGTATGTATTTGTACGTATTTGTATGAATGTGGGTATATGTGTATATATAAATTGTTGAAATTTTACTTATTTAGTTTTTAAATTCTAATTTATATGTATGTATTTGTATGTATGTGGGTATATATATATATATATATATATGTGTGTGTGTGTGTGTGTATATGTATGTATGTATGTATGTATGTACTTGACTACGGGTATATGTAGGTATATATTTAGGGGTGTGTGTATTTGTATATATGTGTATGTATATGTATGGATATGTGTGTATGTGTATATATTCATGTATACGTATGTGGGTGTAGGTATATATAGGAGAATATATATGTTGGGATGTGTGTATATGTATATATATGTGTATATATATGTATGTATATGTATGTGTGTGGGTGTGCGTATGTGTTGGTGTATATATGTACCCATATGTATGTATGTGTATATATATGTGTGTATGTGGGTATAGATGTGCGTGTATATGTGTATGTATGTATAGCTAAACGGATAGATATAGGGATACATTGTTTTTTTTTTTTTTTTTTTTTTATTTGGTTAGAAATGTAAGGTTTTAGGTATATATGCTTATGCGCATGTTCATATGTACAAGTGTGTGTAAATGGGTAAGGAGTGGATGCCTATGGATGTATGTGTGTATATGTAGGTATATGTGTGTACATTTTTGTATGTATATATATGTATATATATATATGCATATATATATATATATATATATGTGTGTGTGTGCGTATATATATCTGGTTTTTGTATGTGTGTGTATGTATATATGTGTATGTGGGTGCATGTGTATTTATGTATATGTATGTGGAAAATGTGTGTATAGGGTATAGGTGGATATACGTGTATATATGTGTGCGTATGTATATGTATGTATATGTATGTGTATGTGTGTATGTATTTATATGTGTTTGTGTGTGTACATGTATATGTGTGTATGTGCATATATATGTATATATGTGTGTGTGTGTGTGTGTGTGTGTGTAGTATATACATGTATGTATGGTTTTGCATGCGTTTTGAACATAAAAATATAGGTCCTCGCCAGATTTGATAATCTTCATATTTATTGTTTATAATATTTTATTTGTAACCTGCAGTCGATATTATTTTTGTCAAATTTTCTCAATTACACAGCGTCCCTTGCAATTTTAATTTCACCCGCCCCATCTTTCTTCCCCACCACTTCCTTCCTTACCTCCCCCTCCTTCTTTAAGATTTGATCGGCCATGGTGTGTGTATTGTCACGTCGATGTGTATCCTTATACTGTTTTAGACATCCGTCAACAGTCTTTTTCCCCCTTCCACTCACACCTAATTTTAAATAAAACTCTCTCTGTTAAACCCCTCTCTTATAAACTAACATTCGTCCCACACTCTCATAATTACTCTCTCTCTAAATTCTTTTTTATTTCCGGAGTGGGTTTTTTTCTGTTTTCTTTTTGAATTTGTGGTCTGATGAATTGGATCGTATTTACGATTCCAATGGAATAAATTATGACCATGGAATATTAGTGTTTAAGCCTTTTTATTATATCCTTACTCTGTCCTGGACATTGAGTTCTACCTGGATTTTATCCTCTCGGAATTTTTTATTCTAAATATACATGTGTATATATGCACCTGTGGATTTTGCATATATATGTATATTTACCACTAATATTATCTATATATATATATATATATATATATATATATATATATTCAACAACACACACAGACACACAAATACACACAGGCACACACAGACATACACACACAAACACAGACACACAAACTTATACAAACATATCCCCACCTTCTCTCATATACAATCCTTTTCTCACTAACACACCCACGCATACACAAACATAAACTCCCTCTCTCTCTCTCTATATATATATATATATTCACACAGACACACACACACACACTTACACAAACATATCCCCACCTTCTCTCATACACAATCCCCTTTTCTCACTAACACACCCACGCATACATAGACATAAACTCCCTCTCTCCCTCTCTATACATACATACATATATATATATATATTCACACACAGAGAGACACAGACACACACACACACATATATATATATATAGTGATTGATAAGTAATTCCCCATTTTAAAATACTTATAATTTATTTATTAACTATAATTTTTACAAGAGAGTTTAAATAATGATTCAGTGATACAAGTGTTACTAATTAACCCATAGTTGGAGAGAGAAGAGGCAGATCTCTCAAGGGTATTTGTACGTAAGTGAATATACTGAACCTAACTGAAATTGGAACTCGGTTCACCGATTAACAATTCTGAGGCATTCTCCATTACACCACCCATACACATCTAAGCTGACACCAGCTGCTATTTTCAAGCGGTCACACATCTAGGGACTGACTAGGCTCGAGGTCGCTTAACAAATCGAACAGGAACCGGTGTTTCAACGTGATATTGCCGTAAGCCCCGTATCGCCTTGTTCTTTACCTAGTTCAACTTTGTAAACGCTAAAAACTCTTGATGTAAACACGTGATAAATTCTTCTTCAGTTTCACTGTTTAAGACTTTTACACCTAGAAAGCACTACGCTACTTCCACGGAGTTGATTCACCCTCATTTCCCCCTCTCAGTCGGCTTTTTCTCAAGAACTACGACGTGTCGTTGTTTCTTTGGACAATACTTATTCACTTACTAGCATTACTTCTTTCATTCACACCTCATTCATAAGAACAGTTATGATAGTAAATCTACCTTGAGTGGCTATCGAGCCTTGTATTGGGTGAACGTTAGTATAAAAAAAATAATTCGATCCAAAAAGCAATTTGAAACTAACTTTATCTCACTCCATTAGAGTGAGATAAAATTAGTTTCAAGTTGCTTTTTTTCCCTTTGCTGTTTACAGAGGAAGTAATATTTTTGTCAAATTGTAATGCCTCTTTTGAAAACCTTCGAAAAATGCATGACTTTCCAAACACTGAGACTTGACCAAAGTCAATAGATGCCACTTTTTTTTTTTTTTTTTTTAAACAAACGGTTTTATTCTGTGATCTTCAGAGGTTTATCCCAAAATAAGACAACGATAAAAAAAAAAAAAAAAATATATATGATTCAAAGTAAACTTTGGTTTGAATTGTCTGTAGAAGATTTGCAAGTTTTCACTCTTCAAAAAAAAAAAAATGTATCTTCTGTTCTTTGGGGATGGCTAACGAAGAAGCTTAGAAAACATGAAGCAAATCTTTTCTACAAGATCTTCTGGGTATCTTTATTTGCAAATCCAAAGTAGCTCAGAAAATCGACTGATCAAAGAATGCTGTACGTCAAGTTAACCAACTGTAAACTTTTATTATTCAGTGTTTATAATTAACGACAAAGTTTTAGGAAAAGCTGAAATAAAAAGGACACTTATACTTAACATTAGGTAGAGACGGTTGACATTTCTGGGGCACTTAATAAGGAAAGGAAGCTTAGAAAATTTGACACTCACAGGGCATAGTGAAGACAAGAGGAACAGCCGAACGAGCTTGTGTAAATAAATTGGAAGAATAGGGTTTAGAAGAGATAGCAAAAAGGGAAAATTTACGAAGAGGTACAAAGGACAGGAACTTGTGGAGGGCCATGATCGTTAAAGTCCTGGGGTAACCTGACACATAGAAGAAGAAGAAGAAGAAGTGATTGGTTTGGTTTGGGTTGTTTTACTGCATATCATCATCAATGGCTTATTTAATGGCGACAACAATGTTATTGCTGCTAATATTTTTTTTGATGCTGATATTTTTTCTTCAAAAATTGTATTGCTGGAAATATTCTGTTGACGGTAATAAATTTTTCTTCAAAAATTTATTGCGGGTATTAAAACCTATTTTTACACTTTCATAGTGTTTTGACCCAGTTTGGGGATTAACTATTTGCCCATCGTTGGGACCCTAACAGGTGCTACCACCTCAGGTCAGCAATTAAGAAGTGGTTCCACACTCCTCAAAACCTCCTGACCAGAAGCCTTGCTGTTGGACGTAGTTTATAGTTTTAACCAGGACACTTTTCTTTGGGGTGGGGGTGTCTTACTCCTCTGCAGAGGTGCAGCCAGCGTATTCTGAGGCCCCAGCCGACAGGGCGGGAGAAGAAGTGTAAAAATAACAAAGTTTTTTCTGTTTTTTTTAAAACCACTGAATATACAGAAGACAACAGTTTTTAAAATAAATTACGGTGGACATTTGTACACTCAATTCTCGTCTGTTTTATTTATTGAAAGCCTTACAGAACGTAAATTAACTTTCAACAGATTCAAAGCAATTTTGAAAGGTCGTTACCTAAATATTACCTGAATTCCCTTCATTGAATCATTGTCAAAATTATTCTTACTTATTGGGAAAATATAAATTATATATAAAATAATTTAGATGTATATTCGCTGTGAATGTGGCGGTTACATAGTACTCAAGTTCAGTCAATAATTTTTCACTGCGGACTGGGTGACCCTACAGTAAAGTTTATGTCCAAGCATGCGTAGTACGGTACCTTTTGCTTAGTTGCAAAGTTATACCAGAACAGTCGGGTCGTTTTTCGAGATTTACGTAATAATTGGATACTATTTAGACTTTATACACTTTGTTACGAATGTCTTTAAACAATTAAAAATAAAGACCCTTCCACTTTTTTCACCTGCGCACATTAGTTCTTCTAATGACTTCATTCTCTTTCTCTCGTCATTATTCTGTGGCCAACGTAGGCACGAAACCGACTGCTATCTTTTACTTTTATTGGGACGGCTAATATGGAGAGTACAGACATAAAAATATAAATAACTGCGCATATCGAATGTAATATTTTACGCATGTATATACATCCAATCAGAACGCTTCTATAAAGTAATTTACTTCTGATTGGTTAATTTCCATTTACTTGCCTCTCTTTATTTCTCGCCGAATATATCTGGATATTTGCGTAGTAATCACTGAGGAGAAATTCGTTCTTAATATTAATGTTCATAGCAGAACAAAAATTACAGATGAAATATTAGAAAGCCGGAAATATTTTTAAAAATTCCTTCCTCTAAATTCCTTTTTTCTTGCATTCTTTATAATATTCCGGCACGTAATACCATTAATACCACGAGATGAAAATGAAAAAAATTAAAGTAATTTTCTCTGTCAGGGAAAAATAATTTTAGCAGTAATGAAGGCTGTTAAATAGAAATAGAATATCACTAAAGGACATATTTTAGTTTTGATTTAAAGACTTTATAGCGAAGGGTAGCATTTAAATATCAATAGATTATGCAGAATAAGTGGTTCTCTGGGAAGAAATTATAGAAAGTAAAAGAATTTAAATACAATGTATTTTTTCCTGAAAGGCGATGCAGGTATTTAAATACACACATTAGATAAATTAGTACAGAAATTTAACTACCTGGGAAGTGTTTTAACAGACGAGGGAATATGTGACAGTAATCCTTATCTGCATTGGGATAGCGAAAGATGCTTTCCAAATGCTAAGCAAAGTATTAAGAAACAGGGAGAAATTGATGCTGAACTGATATGTGGAAGCGAATGCTGGTCAATTCTTTCATGGTTGAAGAATAAACTTGAGTCAAACGAGGTGTGGTTCTACAGGAGAATACTCACAATACGATGGACAAAGCAAGCGAGCAACGAGATAGTTTTGAGGAAAATTAAAGTAAAAAAGGATACTGGTACTTCGAATCAGAAAGAGACAGTTTAAATTTCTGGGACGCATAATGAGAAAAGAAGTCTCGGAAAATTTGATACTTTCAGGAAATATTGAAGGCAAGACGGTCTAAGGGAAACAGCGAGTAACATATCTAGCGAGTTTGTGCGAATACATGGTAGAATTAGGACCGGAAATGATGGAAAAAAATGAACTTTGCTAAGAGTCTCAAGAGTTGGGAAGTTGTGGAAAGCCATGATCGCCAACATCTTGACTATAAAGGGAACATAGAAAAAGAAGTTTTCTTCTTATGAAAAATAAAAATTAAAAAATCACAAATAGAAAATCAAGTGGTATCAAAATTTTACTCATCAAAATCTTTTATATTGATTGATTTATATTCTACAGTTAATCAACTCTTTGCAGTTTATTTAAAGCCAGAAAATATCTTTAGATTGTTAGAATTTCTTTTTGAGATAAGAATGCTTTAGTAAAAACAAGTATTACTAATTAACCCATAGTTGGAGGAGAAAAAGTGGATTCATACCTTTCCCAAAGGTATTTGCACGTTAGTGAATTAGAATTCGGCTCACCGATTAACAATTCCGGGCCATTATCCATTACACCACCGGCACATCCAAGCTTACATTACCTGGTATTCCCAAAAGGTCACACATCTAGGTAGTGACCAGGCTCGACGTTGCTTAACTTCGGTAAAGAAATAATCAGCTGGAATAAAAGATTTTGGTGGAAGCCATTTCTAAATGACCGAAATGCTTTAATTACAAATCGAAATTTTGTTCCGACATTTATAAGAAAACAGCAAAGGAAGAAACTGAATCATTTTGCTCAAAATCTTGCAGTATCCGTCTGTATTTCATAGATTCGGACCATTGTCCCTATCTTTGTCGCCATATTTATCACAACGTTTTGGCCATTCAGTATCTGTCTATATTTCTGAGATGAGGTATTATGCACATTATTTACATTATTCAGGTTATTGCCCTCATCTTTGTCACACAATTTATTACAACGTTTCGGCCTTTCAGTATCTGTCTATATTTCTGAGATGAGGTATTACGTACATTATTTACATTATTCGGACTATTGTCCTCATCTTTGTTGCCATATTTATTACAACGTTTCGGCCCTTCAGTATCTGTCTATATTTCTGAGATGAGGTATTATGTACACTATTTACATTATTCGGACTATTGTCCTCATCTTTGTTGCCATATTTATTACAACGTTTCGGCCTTTCAGTATCTGTCTATATTTCTGAGATGAGGTATTATGTACACTATTTACATTATTCGGATTATTGTCCTCATCTTTGTCGCCATATTTATTACAACGTTTCGGCCTTTCAGTATCTGTCTATATTTCTGAGATGAGGTATTATGTATACTATTTACATTATTCGGACTATTGTCCTCATCTTTGTTGCCATATTTATTACAACGTTTCGGCCTTTCAGTATCTGTCTATATTTCTGAGATGAGGTATATGTACACTATTTACATTATTCGGATTATTGTCCTCATCTTTGTCGCCATATTTATTACAACGTTTCGGCCCTTCAGTATCTGTCTATATTTCTGAGATGAGGTATTATGTACACTATTTACATTATTCGGACTATTGTCCCCATCTTTGTTGCCATATTTATTACAACGTTTCGGCCTTTCAGTATCTGTCTATATTTCTGAGATGAGGTATTCTGTACACTATTTACATTATTCAGACTATTGTCCTTATCTTTGTCGCCATATTTACAACGTTTCGGCCGTTGTATGCTCTGGCCTTCTTCAGGTGGTTGGAATGTCGAACTGAACCCTACCCTAATGAGTGAAATATAGGGTTCAGTTCTAAATACCAACCACGAAGAAGGTCTTTGCGTATAACGGCCGAGACGTTCTAATAAATATGGCGACAAATGAGGACAATATTGCGAATAATGTAAATAGGGTCAAAATCCTGCCGTATCTGGCCACCTATTTTTCATATGTATAGTTCTCATTCAGAATATGGGAGATTATGACTCTTCACAGCTTCCTATCTTTATAGCTCTAAGAAACATATGCTTTCTTACCGTCCCCGCACTGATATCCATTCAACAAACCTCAAATAGGTTACTCCCCTGTATCTTTTGCCATCATCAGGTCCTGAGTGTGTTGAATTCTTCAAGGCTCCATTCTTCATTATACTTCAGATTGTAGAAAGTGAATCCGGCTCAGAACTTTTCAGCACGCATTCATGACTCCCTCTCCAAATCTCTTCCCTTCCCTAATTCTCTATCTAAATATTCCCCCATAAAAATATTTTAGCATAAGATTCTTCTGACTTCAGGTACATAGATGATTCTCTATTAATATATTCACAAGACATAATTTAATCTGATCTTGTCAACAAACTGAAAGATGTTGACCCGACAATTGACTTTATCTCTGAATCTAACAACGCGTTACCCCCCCTAGGTATCATGCTGCACAGAAATAATAACCTTCTTCAGTGTAAAGTTTGCAGAAAAGCCACTAACAAGAACAACCTGATCAATTTGTACCACTTCCACTCTAATAAGGTAAAATCAGCAATAGTTATAGGATTCTATTTAAAAACACTAAGAATATGCAGCCCACAATACTTAGCCGAAGAAGAAATATACATTGAAAACCCATTCAAAAACCTTTAATATCATTATTATTTCCTCCACAATACTAAGAGAAAGGCAGACAAAATATACGAGCTCAAAAAAGATAGTAACATTATTAACAACAATAAACTAGATAAAAAACAGATACATAATGCTACCTACTAACTCCATAACATCCACTATCCAAAACAACCTGACCATTAACATTAAAATAATTACAACCGCATCCATAACTATTATGGATCAGGTTAGAACCAAAAATACACATAACAGTAATAATTCTGAAGCAGGTATATTTAAATAAATTGCCTGAATCGTTCCTCACAGTACATTCGGGAAATTGGCAGAAATTAAAAAAAAATAAGAAAAAAAAGTATCTATGAATACAAAAAGGGATTTTATACACAACAATTTATCAAATGCATTAGTTATGCATAGAAAGAAATTCCACCACAACTTTGATCTAAAGAATGCCGTATCTATTAAAAGCGGAAGTAATTTACTTAGAAGTAAAATCCCCGAGAGTGCTGCTATCGAATCTTATCAAAATATAAATCTGCGGCCCGGATTTTTTCCCCCAATATATTCATTCCTGAAAGAATTACTACTCTCCCAAGCCAAAGATATATGACATCGAAAATGTAAAAAAAATTCAAAGAAAATGGTTAAACCCATGACCTCATGTTAGTCAAAATAGATAACACATAAATTAATCTCAAACTAAATTAATTCAAACAACAATTTGCACAAAATTTCTCAAAAAAACAAAACAAAACAAAACAAAAAAACAAAAACAAATTTCCTAAACATTACTCACTTTCGTTTATTAGCCATTGAATTGTAGCAATTCGCATCTCCCATAGATTGTCAAATGTTTTCAGGTGACATGATTATTTATGAGCGTTCCTAACTCAAGAATTTTGAAAAAAACAATAACATTTTTGTTCTTGCATAGAAACACTTATTACAATATAAAATCTTTGCATTCGATTTGTTCTACAGAGTACAAAACGCATCGGCTAAGATAAGTTTTCCTTTTGTCATTATTATTATTACTAGCAGCATGGCCCGGCGTTGTCCCTGCTTGATTCAAAAATCGTACGACTCATACAGCAATCGCTATCACTTGACTTAAAATAATTTTGCCCTTCCTTGCCTTTAAAAGAGTGCCCTTTGCCGTGCTGATGTTGCTACATACCTTCTTGCCTATCTCACACTGCGAATTTTTTCTAAGCTCTATACTAAACATTAAATCTGTTATGAAAAAAGAACTAAACAAAATGAACACAAAACGATCAGCTTTAAAAAAGGACTCGTAACTGGAAAAACCGAATGAAAAAAAATGTTAACAACAAATACTTTTTCACACCCAACCCAGTTTCCTGAAATATTGAGACTGGTCATACTACTTGGGTGGGGCTGTTGTTGCCCTTGTTTTGTTAACCCGGTACTTTGGAAAATATACATTGATCCGATTTTAAGTTCAAATAAAAAGAGCTCAAAATGTTTAACAACGCGAAGTCAACTGCACAGAGTCCAAAATGAGGTGAAAAGCTTAGATGTACTGGGCTGCGTTGTGCAGCCGAGACATTCTACTGTGCGTTAATCGTTTTTTTTTACAACGTTTGAGTCCCAAATAAAAAAAAAAATCGGCCACATTTTTAGCTTTTTGCGAGGGTAAATAAAGGAACACATCCTCGCGCCTGCCGACTCGAGTGCAGGCTACGTAAAGTTGGCCGTGTGAGAAGCACTGCTCCTCTAAGTGTACACCAGTGACAGACAGTGTTTGTCCTTGGGCCTTATTATTTGTCATAGCAAAACAGGGTGCGAACGGGAATGGGGATCTTCTGAAAGTGAAGGGTTCGTCAGCATCTAATGGATACAAATGCATCCTTAGGATAAGCACTTGCTTCCGTTTAACGCAGCCAGTTATAATGTTTGGGTGTAGGGCCTGAATAACCATCCTGATCCCATTACAGAGTTTCGGTGGACGCAGGTTTCTAAGCAACATAACCGGGATCCCCACTTTAAATTCCAGAATGTGAGGAGGGAGACCAGCGGGATGGAGGCTGTTTAAGAATTCCACTGTAATGTTCACCATTTCAGCGGGGTCTGGAGTTCTGTCAATGGATTTGTAAACGTGCAACATCCCTGACACAGTTTCAAGAAGCTGTCTATTAAGGGTTGTCACAGTGGTGTTTTTTGGGGCAAGAATTGTCCACCCAGCAAGCCACTCAATATTGTTGTAGCTTGAAGATCAAGAAAAACTGATTCCCTGAGTGTTGCTGGCGTTGTGACCCCTGTAGACAACCCTTGGACGTTTACAAATCCATTAGTGTCCGCTGGAATAATACCTTCGCCAAGGGCTAATAATGAATTCGAAAATTCGGCGGACCCAACATCGCCAGTTAGGTGTGCACGCATGTTGGTGGTAAGGTGCAATAGTCTAACAGTGGGCCACAGTTGTGACGATTTCAAGAACGCTCGAGTAGCGTCGGCCCTTGTCCCCTTAGGTACAACGGGGAGGGTCTGGCGAAAGTCACCGGATAGAAGGAGAGTTATACCTCCCATAAAGTCATCGGAGTTTCGAATATCCTTCAGAGAGCGGTTTACAGCCTCGAGTGCCGTTTTGGGATTGACAGTGTACTCATCCCAGACGATGAGCTTACAGTAGAGTCCTAGCAAACTCGTCCTGTCGACAAAGTTTGAAGAACGCTGTAAGCGTTGTGCCTTTGGTATGCGCAGCCACATCCATTGCTGTATCCGCAGAAAAATAACGAAGCCGGACGATTGCTGGGAAGCGTTCGTGGATGGGGAAGCTGAATATGTGCCAAGGGCCCTTTGTGCTGTTAATGACGCGCCCTGCAAGGAAGTCCTGGATTTCGTCTACGGAACCTTCCTGCCTAATACCAAACATTGCAGCATACTTGCATACATAATTGATGGACCGAACTGAATGGCAATATTGGACATGCGCATTGAACACTTTTGTTAGGAGGGGACAGTATGGTACTACCCATCTGTTATCCACTTGGTGGCCCATTACCACGGCTTTAAATCCTCCCTCAGCGGGACTCCTTCGCCGGTACAGTGGATAACCATTGTTTCTGTAATGGTTTCGCTCACGAAATCTCGTGAGTACTGCCGGGTGCATTTGCCGTCGATGTTGTGGCAGCTGGTGTAATTGTTATGCGCACCGCAGGGACCATGGATCATGTTGGTTTTCACTATTTCGTACAATTCAGGGTCAGCCGACGGATCGGGGTTGACCGATTGTCGATCTGCGCTCTGTTTGGAGGGCGCTCAGAGTTGAAACTTCACATGTTAACTCCCTATGGCCTTCTCATAAATCCGGTCGGTTTTCGCTAAAAACTGACATGCTGTACAGGCGCAATCTGGGCGTATCGGTTTTTGGGTTTTTTCGATTTTCCGTGCTGTTTAGGGGTCCGTGGTCATGAAACTTCTGGACAACACTTCTAATGATAGACTCTAAGTGGGTGTTAAATTTGGTTGAAATGCGATCATTCTTTCTCTAAGCAGAATTTTTCGATTATCGATTTTTTCGATTATCGATTTTTTCGTAGCCTAAATCCGAACTCAAAAATCGGGCTCTGTCATGTCCTTACGGCAGCCATTTGCAAACCTGTGGTAAAAACCGCTTCGAAATCGGGTGAGAAATGCGGCCTGGCCGAAGTAACAACGTCCACGACAGACACACAGACAGACAACATGAGAAATATAGATAGTAGATTATTGTCTTTTTATAGATATACCCAATATGAAAATATATATATATATATATATATATATATATATATATATATATATATATATATATATATATTTAAATCCTACTTGAATTACTTTTTCCCAAGAACCATTACTCTGTGGCGCCATTTCCCAAGAGGATGCTTTCCTGCTCTTAACCTGTTCAAGTCTAAGTATATCTTTCCCGCATGCCCTCAAAATATTTCTCTTACCTCTTTTTCTGTATGCCTCTACATCGAGTGCCTCTTCAGCCTTGTAAGGTTGAACATTATATATATATATATTTATGTATTATAATTATTTAGAAAAAATATGATTCCTTCGCTACATAGGTGTTCTCATGTTTCAAAAACGAGAGCCGAAAACCTCAATATAATTATTAAAATTAAATTGACTTAAAGTATCAAGCGAAAATTTAGGAATAACCAGTCTTGAAATTTGAATGCCATCATTCGCTTTGAAATGGATGACCCCATCCTACCTCGGCTTGACCTCTTTCCGAAGGTCACTGATATGTGGATAAAAATTAACTCTTAGGCCCCTTATCAAAATGGTCGCCCCAGCCGTTTCATTAGTAATTGATTTTGTGAACGAACATGCTTATAAAGATGCGTAAATTCGGAGGTTTTCGGCTCTTGTTTTTGAAACATGAGAACTCTTATGTAGCGAAGGAATAATATATATATTTTTTAAATAATTATAATTTAAGCTCTACTTCTGTATAGAGCACTGTTTTTTTTTTAAATAAAAACAAAAATACTAAAGAACTCCGGATTATTTACCTAACGTGTTCTTTTCTATTTTTCTACGTATCTGCACACACACACACACACACACACACACACACACACACACACACACACACACACACACATATATATATATATATTTGCTTATTTTAATAATTATTTTTAATCCGATATTTTTTATCATTTTAAACGTTATTATAGTGCATACTCCATATTTGAAATAAACGTCCCATTTTTATGATCTAATAAACAATGCATAATCAGATAGATGAAATGCGCACCGTTAAATCATTTGAAATCTGGAGTATCCTCTGCAATAGTCTGAAGAAATATATCTATTTTTTTAAGTATTTCACCCCAAGCAAGGCGGGAATGCCAATAACACACAGGGTTTTACAGAGAGTGAGAGCAAGAGAAGGACGGAGACCAGGATCAAAGCATCAGAAGATGTCTATTGACATTACATTTGAAGATAATACCTATTAGGGAAGAAAGTAGGATGAAGGGCGTTCTACTGTCAGGAAGTGCGAGAGAAGAAGCTGTTAGAGTAGAAGAGACGGCTACATTTAACCGTTCCAGCAGTGAAAGGGTGGGACCGAGATGCCAATCTAGTAGCACGCTTAAATTTATGGAGTTGGGGTACCAGTGAAAGTAGCTCGTCAGAGCAGTTGCCATGAAAATATTTGTAGAAAAGACAGAGGGAAGCCACAGTGTAATGAGTGTAAATCTTCTTTTCCCAAGACGCTCCATCCAGATCATTAGAAGCCGGTTGATATATATATATATATATATATATATATATATATATATATATATATATATATATATATAATTATTAGAGGTATTTCAATAATCACAATTAATTGAGTCTGGAAGAATCGTCAAAATAATGCAGAAAGTACTGGACGGTCGTTTCTATGGCTTGGGGTATTATACGTGACTCGTTGGGGTACAGTCCATTGGTACAAGTAGACTTGGTGAGTCGTACGACGGAATTTGAGAAGAGTGGGCGCTATAACGAGTCTAATATGTTACCTCTTTGTCACCAAGCCCCTTTAGTTCACTGGATATGACGCTTACGGCCCGTGTTCGATTCTCGGTAGTGGATGTGCACTGCTGATGAATCCCAAAATAACGCGAAATAACCGTCCAGTGCTTTCTACATTCTGTTGAGGATTATATATATATATATATATATATATATATATATATATATATATATATATATATATATATATTCCTTTATTTACTTATGTTTACCCAATATAAGGCTCAAGAGCCACTCAAGGTAGAGGGTTATTGTGTGGAGGGTAAGAAGTGAAGTTCTTGAGGTAAATCTGGAAAGATAACAGTTACTTCTAAACTTGAAAAGTGAATAAAGACGTTAGAAGTATAGAGTTGGAGGAGACTTTAGAAAGGAACAAGTGAGAAACCCCCACTCCTGCTCAAAAGTTCGGGTAGGATTATGATCCGGATGATAGGGAAACCTATTAGCTCCTTTTGGGAGAGGAAAGAAATATGTGTGTATATGTATGTGTAGATAACGATATACTTATCTTTTGTTTTATTTTCCCTATATCACTCATAATTTATATGATGTGCTACACAACGTTTCAAGGAGGTATGAAGAGTACACATCAGTACGGTTTTTTTTGTAGCTGTCATTTTCGAACGGGCAACCGCTGTGCAAACAATAAAACATCAGGAAGGTCCTGTTCAATTATAACGTTAGGAGAAACATTACAAAAACAGAATGGGTTGAATCTGAAAAAGTCTAAGAATAAATATTTATTTTTGACAGGTGATAGCAATAAAGAAAGAGAATGAAAATGAAATAAAACGATTTATGACAATAGGCTGGAAAGTATTTAACTAAAATAAAAATCTAATAGGGATTGAGCGTCCTGGCCTTGTTCAAATTGTTGATCACGATGGATAACACGCTCTTTCCTAGAAACTGTAACTAAGGTCTGCTCAGCATAGATGCAGTATAAACCACAGGTGGGCTCTGTGGGTTTTGAATAAGCACAAATGTACCTGAGAAAGCGTCTGCAATAGGGATCAGCTATCCATCCTAGTAGACGAGTGGCCATCTATACAATACATACATACATACATATATATATATATATATATATATATATATATATATATATATATAGTCATCCACAGACTGTTTCGTTGTATCACAGATCTTCAGTGTGGCTAGGCGACCGATTGCTTCAAGCTGGTATCGAAACCTGGATCTTACCCTAGGGCTATCGTCGCAAAGTGACATTTTAACGTTTTTTCTATATAATACGTTATTGGCCCAGAGAGCTTCATTCAGTTGAAGAGCAATGCATTAATAGCAGCATGTCTGTTTGCGTGAAGGTACACGGATAAGTCCGTAGACGAAAGAGGAAAAGCATTTATTTTACAATGTTTTTTCCACATCTTCCTTGTTAATGCAATTAATGCAACATTTATCCATAGATCGCATTCATCGTACATTATACAGTTAAAGTTTCAGATCATTCACCTATTAAATGTGCCGGGTTAAGGATACATTGATCCACTCTCGTCTACATACGTTAGAGAAGATACTTATATAATAAGAAGAAAGGATAACAGATCAAGCGAAGCGTTGTTTAATTCGTGACGAATGGATGACAAACGATGTATGAAAAGATCTAATTAGAAAATGGTCAGTTCAAATATAATACTTTGCTGGTGAGATAAGCCATAGAAAACACATAGTCACGGTCGTCCTGGAAGGATTTAGGAAAGGCCTTGTCTAGCAAATGATGGAATATTCTGATGTTGATGAGATATAATCTCCTTGTTTACGTACCACGAAAATGTGTCCAGATGTAAACAATGATAAAATAATTAACAGATGAAAAAGACCAATTCACGCATGCGCTGTCTGCGTCGTCATTCAATTCGCTTTTTCTTTATCGTTTTGTTGCTTTGTTATTGTTCTAATTTTGCATCTACTTTGAATTTTTGAGGATAAGCAATTTTATTGTTTAATTTTATTTTGACGAAAGTCGTAAGAGATTCGTAATTGTGCAATTATTTGGTTTAATTATTGACTAATTTCATTAGCTAGAAAACAAATTTGGGGTTGAAGTCAAAGTTAAAAGTTAATTAGAATATTTAGTTCATTGGGTTCAGTGTCAACGGGAATTTGCCAGGGGAAAGGGAAGTGAATGGAATTCCTTCAAAATCGATTGGCTGAGACTTAAATGCTTGACACACAGAGAAAAAAAAAACATACAAAGAAACTATGATTTTCTTGGGTTAACATCATCAGCTGACATGAATTAGAAAGACTATATTAAATCCATTACTAGGTCAGCTGCTAAGAAAGTTGGTTCACTGTGTAGTCCGAGAAAATTTTTCTCTCTAGAATCTGTCTTACATATCTAGAAGTCTAACATTCGTCCATGCTTAGAATATTGCTGCCACATATGGTCCGGTGCCCTTGCTATTTACAATTTCTTGATAGAAATAATATTAATCGGCCCTGACCTGGCGTCTCGGCTTCAGTCACTTTCCCTCCGACGCAAGGTTGCCTCCCTGTGTCTTTTCTATAAATACTTTCAAGGTAATTGTTCGGATGAGCTCTTCGTTATGGTACCAAGACTTTTTGAATTTAAGAGCAGGACTAGACTGGCGTCGAGATCTCATCAAATTACAGTTTAGGTGGCTAGATGCAACCATAAATTCTATGCTAACAATTTCTTTTCTCGCACTTCTTGCTGGTCGAACTCCCTTCTGCAAAAAGCAAAACAAAACAAAACAAAAAACTGAAAAAAAAGTAGTTAGTGACTGACATCAATCACTAACTGATCTTCTCCTGATTAATCTTTCCTCTTCCAGTTCATTATTGATGTTTCTGTTCCTAATTCTTCCACACCCTGTAACCCCTTGTATCCTAGTGGCTTCACAGCCTTGGATGGGGTGATACCGACTAGAAAAATACAGTATTTACACTACATTGTTGGTATTGTTGTTCTCATCTTTTTTGTCATATTCACGACATTTCGGCTGTTGTACACTCCGGCCTTCTTCAGGTGACATACATTGGCATTTCGAACCGAAACTTTTATATAGTCCACGGGGGTAGATTTTTCTAGTTCCACGTACCATGCCTTTTCTGGATATCCCAGTTTTATTTACTTCCCTTTAGTAACTCAACTTTCCAATTGTTTTTTTGTTCACCTCTGCTGTGGTCAGGTATTGATCTCACAACCCTTTGAGTCAAGTAACTTTTTGGATTCGTTCAACCAATGCTATTAGGTAAATAGTGTAAATAGTTGCAATGCCTAATCTCAGAAATATAGACAGACGTTTAAGATAGATTGATCGATAGATAGTGCATTTCACAGCAACCATGTCCTTGTCACATAATATATACTAAAAAGCTGTTGAAAAGTTTAACCCCCACCTAGGAAAAAGATTTTATGATAATAATTTTTCACATTTTCAGCGTCTATCATATATATTTTGCCGCATTGCTATCAGAATTAGTTTTACACGTGTTTGAGTTACTCTAACCCTAACCTTAACCCTAACCCTACCCTATCAAAAAACTCTAACATGTATCCCTACTGAAAATATGGTTTATATTAATGAGAACTAATGCTGGAGTAAAAATACAAATATATATATATATATATATATATATATATATATATATATATATATATACACACAGAGAGGGAGAGAATTTCAGATAGAGTATATCTATAAAAGGACAATATGAATAAAGTCAAAAGGAAAACTTATCTTTGCCGACGAAATTTTATTTTGTAAGAAGTATTATTATACAAGAGAACAGATTTTATTAGCTTTTCAAAGTCTAGGCAATCAAATAGGGCGATAAGTCATACAGTTCAATGTCTGAGAAACGAAAGTGAGTAAGTAATATTCTTGAATTTTTTTTAATGAAAATTACTTTAAACTATTTACATTATTCGGATCCACCGGAGTAGATATATATACATATATATATATATATATATATATATATATATATATATATATATATATATATATATATATATATATATATATATATAAGATAAGATAAAAATATATTTTTATAGTAGGCTATAGCATGTGTAAAAGATCTCAATATTAGGGATAAACGACGACAGGCTACAATCTATTCCATGCTGGATCACAATCTTCATACATTGTGTCTGACAGGCCCTAAAGATTGCGGTCAAGTATAAAAGAAACTGTTTCCTCTCGTTGCTGATCTGAGTATGCATTTTATCTCTCTCCCCATCTCTCTCTCTCTGTCTATATATATATATATATATATATATATATATATATATATATATATATATATATATATATATTATGAAATGGATTAATTCCGGCACTTAAATATATATATATATATATATATATATATATATATATATATATATATATATATATATAGTCCAGCTACTCATAGAGCAAATGCTCAAGTCACACAGTGCGGATTAATGGTAAAAACTCTTCTGCAAAGAAGACTCAGCACCTGAAGCTCCAAAGAGATGTTCAGCGATTTCTCGGGAAAATAACGAAGGACTGGTGATCTGCAAAGTCTACAGAATTTCAGAAAGCACCAGATCGGAAGTCCTTCTTTCATTGTGTTAAGAAGATCTAAGGTCCTAGGGAGAACAGAGTCACGCCAGTACTATCCTCAAATGTACCAGATGCTTCTGATATTTTGCACCGCTGGACATTGTACTTCAAGTCTGTTATAAACACACCATCCGTAACTGTTGAGGACATTATTGCAGCCATTTCTCAAAGTCCTGAAATAAAAGAAATGTCTTTCGACCTAACATAGAAGATAGTCTTGGATGCTATCAAACAAAACTCTTCGGGCAAAGCATTCTGTCCGAAATCTACAAATACGGTAGTAAAAAGTTAGTCAAAATGGCCCACAAAGCACTTCAAAGTAATATGGAGGGTTGGTCGTGTTCCTCAAGACCACGAGGATGCCTTCATTTAAAACCTATACAAGAAAAAAGGTAATAGAAACGTTTGTGACAACAGTCATGGAATATCTCTGGTGCTAATTGTTGGTAAAATATTAGCTAGACTAATTCTGAACGGGATTATCAAGCGCATCGTCAATGAGATTTACCCAAAGTCAATGTAGTTTCAGGTCCGGTTGTGGCAATATGGACGTGATCTCACTTCATCACGTAGCCGAAAAAATGCGTGAAAAGAACCAGGAGTTGTATATGGTGTTTGTTGACCTTACTAAGCCCTCGATATTGTAAATCGTGAAGCACCCTGGAAAATTCTTAAAAATCTTGAAATCTAAGACAAAATGTAAAATGTTATAATCTACTTCCACGAGGGGACGAAAACTGCTTTTGTATGTGATGGAGAATTCTCTGATTCCTTTGATACTATAAATTGCACAAAGCAAGGTTGTATCATGGCCCCTTATTCTCTTTGCTCTGTTCTACACTGTAATCGTCAAATATGTCTTTGGTAACATGTACACTAGTGTTAAATTTCAATTCCGAAACAGTTGTGGCTTTTTCAACCATCAACGATTCAAAGTTAAAATACTTCTTCGAACTAGCTTAATTCCTGATCTGCTGTTTGCTGATGCTGCAGAACTTGGGGCAACATCTCTAGAGGACACACAAGAACTCGTGATCCGTTTCCCTGTTGCATGCAAAGCTTTAAACCTTAAGGTAATCAGCCAGCCGCTTGCTTTGTCTAAAGCAGATTCGGGGTGTCAGACAACCTCCAACAGTTCATTAGTTCCCAGACACTCCTAAACAGATTGATGGGAAGAACCTGAAGTAAATGAAGTCATTTACATATTTAAGAAGTAAGATAAAATGCAACTGCATCGTTTGATGACGAAATAACAAATCAGATTACCAAAGATACAATTGAATTTGGCAAGCGTTTTCCACCGACTATGGAAAGAGAGAGGTATCAAATTGCATACTAAAATACGGGTTTATAGGGTAATCGTTTTGACCACACAGTTGTACGGCTCAGAATCGTTGACCCCATAAAGGTTCCATATCAATCAGCTGGATGCTATACGTTTAACGATTAGGTGTCCAACGCTGGGCTGGTCATGTTGCAAGGATGAATGATAACAGAATAACAGAATACCTAAGGTCCTCATGTATAGCCAGCTTGACAGTGGACAAAGGAGAGTTTAACGGCCATGTCTCAGGTATAAAGTCAAACTAAAGAGTAAGCTCTCAGCTGTCAACGTGTTTCATACTAACTTCTAGCGTATTGCCCGGGATAGAAATAATTGGAGATATTTGTGCCATAACTGTATCTGAAATTTTCAAATCAGTCGATTTCACCGGCTAAGAGAAGAGAGACAACGGCGAAAAGCGTCAGCAAATTTTCCTGCTTTCCTATGTCCCGGGATTCTCGTAGTTGTACAATATATGTATGCAGATCACTAGCGGGACCGAAGTATTTCATACGACATACGCATAAAATCTGAAGGTTGTGGTCGGATCCCCATACGTCGGCAGCAGCATCCAGTTGACGCAGAGAGACAAAAATCCGCAAAGACAAGGCCTGGGTGTCCTAGATGGTCTGAACACCATCTGGAATTCCAATCTTAAAAGAGACTTCTTTCAGGCCACAGTAGAAACTATCTTGCTCTACGGCTCAACAACATGGACACTGACGAAACACCAAGAAGTATCACTTCACAGAACATACACAAGGATATTACGAGTTGCATTGGACATCAGCTGGAAGAAACAACCAACAAAGAAACGCCTGTATGGACACCTTCCTCCTATTTCAGTTTCGCTGAGAGATAGAAGGCTTCGGCTAGCTGACACTCTTGGAGGAGTAAGTCAGTGACGCTCTCGTATGGTATCTATTCTATTGGAAGACCTCATCGCACCTACATTGACTAACTTGTAGATGACTCTGGATGCCATCTGGAGGACCTGCTGACAGCGATGTCTGACAGAGATGGTTGAACGGAAGGATTCAAGAGAAACTGAGAAGAATCCTTGACATGATGATGATGAAACATACAACATGAATTTTTATGATGGATTCAGTCTAGGTGTCATCGTGTAATGAAGATCGTGTTGAACGCTTCTAGATGAATCGTATTAATGCTGTGGGTGCCCCCAGGGCTCTATTCTTGAACCTACTCCGTTTCTTGCCTTCATTAATGACCTGTCATCAGTTCCCAACTTGATATTTATGCCGATGACACAAATAATTTACTCTTGTCTTAATAGTAGGTCCAAGATGTTCGATAAAGCGGCTCTCAAAAATATCAATCAGTTGTTAACCGGGGCAAGGAATGGCTTGTAAATTTTAACGCCTCCAAAACAAAACTCTTATCATTTAATCACCATAGAGAACGTTTTCAGCCTTCCATCAGTATGGCTGATGCGAACCACCAGGAGATGAAGACTTTGTTTCCATTGACGTAAAGTGAAGTGATTATAGCGAATAGGTTTGATGCTAGGAAATTTTGTCCACAGAATCATGTCAGACAATTCTCGTCAAAATAACTCTTGAACATTTATAAATCTATCATTCAGCTATTCATTGAATATTGTTGTTATATCATGTCTGGTGCATCTATTATCTATTTCCAGATTCACAACAAAATCGAAAGCAGGGTCTGTAATGTAATCAGTGCTGCCTGGCATCTCGACTTCAGCCAATTTCCCATTAAGAAGTACCTGGAATCGAGCAAATATTACACCCCGATCTTATCAATGCATAATTGTCTTACATGGAAACAATCAGAATAATAGCATAGATATTTGATTTCAGGACTTCAAGACTGCATAGAAAGCCAGAAAATCAGTTATGGAACCCGATTCCAAAAAGTCTATTCCATTCGCTTTACTTCTTTGAGAATGTCTGTCAACAGCTTTCAAGCATGAGTGTTTATTGAATAGAGGTTATAGTAATTCTAACTTCGTTACTTATTCGCTTAAGATGTTATTTTTAGTAGCGAAAAACCAATTCGCCAGACATCCACTAACCTTCATATGCTTTTCTTCCGTTGCTTTAACACTTCGTCGATGTTTGTCGTTTCCAAAACGACTGAGATAAAAAAAAAATAAATGAATCGACAAGCCGTGTGATTTTTACGACCAGTTGTGTAATAAAAGTATTTTCTTCTATTAGGAAGGTATGAAATGAATCTTTCGGGATCGACACGGCTGGGATTTTGGCTAATTTTCCGATCAGGTGTGATTAGACAAATGATTGGTCTGCATTAATATCGATCATTAGAAATAATTCAACAAGTCGATGCAAGTATATTCTTTTTGAAAATAATACCTTTTTTCTTAGACGTTATTTAGGTTCTATCAGGATATGGGTAATCATGGTTTTCCACAACTTCCTATCTTTTGTTGCTCTCATAACATATAACTCTTTAGTCTTTTTTCTTCCTGTTCTGCCATCTATTGACATAAAAGAGTTAAGGGGATATACTCGCAGACAGAAACCCTCCACCCACCCCGCTCCCAATATTATACCGTGAGGCACTTTTCCTCATAATATGCTCCCATAAAATTTGAACTTTTCTGGCTGTAAATATCAGTTTCCTTGTACGTTCGATTCTGATAAAAAAAGACTTCATCGTTGTATATGGTATTCGTAGCATTCCCCTGTAGAATGCGGATGTGTGGCTGGTGAAATGGGTAGCGATTCGGATGAGAATTCGGAGAGCCGATTTCGAATTTCAGTCGAGTTAGTTACATTCACTTGGGTACATCGTCTTGGGTATGACGATAAACTACACCCAGCAATAAAGCCACTGATCCGGAGATTGGAAGTTTTGAGAAGCGTGGAAGCAGCTCATAATTGCTGGTGTTTCTAGATCCACTCTGACCCGGGGTGGTAGCACCTGTTAGGGTCGCAGCTATGGGCAAATAGTAACCCCCCCAAACAAAAGTGAACAGTACTTTTTACCAGTAACACATTTTTATAGGAAAATGACAACTAATGTAATGCTAAAATATAAAAATACATTTTTATAGTAAAATATCTGCAGTTGAAGCCATAAATTGTGTTCAAAATATTTCGCCATTAAATAACCTATGGAGGATGATATACCAGCAAAAAAGAAAAAGAAAACAAACAGCCGACATGATAGAACTCTTTCATGACGTTATCCAGATAATACAATTTCTTATATCAAACTGTATTCTAGAATATAATTTCAGCAAAACTACAATTTAAAACGCATGGCACAACGTCTCGTAATCATGTCCACAAAAACATGAAATATGCACAAAGGTTGTGAAAACAGAATGACATATATTATATTTTTATTACTTCCAACCTCTCAAGAATATATCGGCATTAAATAAGCCATAAGAATGTTATGTCGTGAAATAGATGAATCAATCAATCTTACGTACAAATACCTCTGAGAAAGGCATGAATCCATCTCTTTTCCAAACAGATATGGTGGGTCTTGCATGTGGAAAAGATCATTGTTATCTCGTAAATGTTGCTGATATAATAATCACTCCCGGGAAAAAAAAATCTATTCTAACAATCAAAAATTTGTTTTGATTTTAAATAACTCACAAGGGGTTGATAAGATGTAAAAAATATTATTTAATTAATCAATCAGTCAATTAATCTGTAGAATCACATTTTGTCGTCGCTTTCTTCATTTATGAATTGATTGTCCAGCATTCATTGACATTAAAGAGATTAGATATTACACAGCTGGAATTAATTAGGATGATTGGCAAATTTGTGTGTGAAGAAAATAATCTAGAATATTATTCAGGTTGTTTGTATGCACAATCGGTACAATTTTCTATTCAGGACTAAATGTGCGCGACTCGCAGCTGTTCACTTAAACTTTCTGACCGAGAAACCGACATAGAATCTAACGCAGAAAGATTTTGCGATATCCGATCGAGAAATGCGAGAGTAAATACTAGAAATGTCAAATCATATTGTTAAATACATTAGGATATACATTCTAAACTGTTTTTGGCATTTCAACTACGTTCTTCCACCACCAGTAGATTGGCTTTTGGCTTATCAAAAGACATTATAAGTAATTTCATACCGAAACATTTTTTTTTATTGCGAGTGAATACTGAATTAACAACTTTTTGAGAATAGCAATAATTTTGCAGACACACGCTCCACTATTTAATCCATAGATCGGGAGGGGATAAGGATTGGCACATTTCCCAAGGTTATTTGCACATTAGCGAATGTAACGAACACGATTGCATTTCTAATACAACTCTCCGATTTGTTTCCGAGCCGATATCCAAAATACACATCCATGACAATTTATCTATCGCAAATTATATATATATATATATATATATATATATATATATATATATATATATATATAAATGACTGACGATTGCGTCTAGCATGAAACAGCCTCTCACCTCTGAGTGTTGACTTCAATGTTCATTTATATATATATATATATATATATATATATATATATAACTTATCTTATATATATATATATATATATATATATATATATATATATATATATATGTGTGTGTGTGTGTGTGTGTGTGTATATATATTCATACATGTTTCATTAAATAATATAGACAAGTGTTGTCTATTTTTTTATGTAAATTCTTTTCATGGCGTCGGATAATCTTAATAACATTATCATTAAACGAAGATAGAAACTCACAATATTTATACATATTTTTTAATCTTATCTAATCTTTCGGCTTACATAATTCTTTATCAAAGATGACAAATTACAGTAGAATATATTAAGCAATACAAAGACAAGACAGTGATGATAGTCTGTTTCTGTTTACATGGATGATTTCCAAGCAACGATAAACACATGCATATAAGACGCTGGAAGCGAAAATCGCATCGCAGTTCATGACGTTACACATGACCACATGAGAGTAAATTCGAGAAGTATTAAGTATGGGATGCCGTTGGTATAAACCAATTGCTTCTGTTACCAACTATAGACATTTAAGAATATTTGTGGAGATTTCATAGTTTATTTTGTTCAGGTTAGGTTTCAACTGTTTTATGTATACAGCTTCAAGAATTTTTAGTCTTTGTTTATTGTTTTCATGTTTAAGTATAGTTGTGTTTTCAACAAGGATTTTACGGAATTGTGTACGCGGCCAGGCATGTTGTTTTAAATGCCGAAAAATGTTAGAGTTATCATTCAAATGTAGAGTCAAGCGTCGTGAAAGTGAGTTTGTGGCGTGACCAACATAAATATAAATATAACGAATATCCCAAACTCACATCTATTCACACGCACACACACACGCGCGCACGCACGCACACACACACTCACACACACACACGCACACACACACACACACACACACACACACACACACACATATATATATATATATATGATATAACGATATGTAATTTTGTATAATTTTCTATATCAACAAACAGTATTTAGAAAAATGTGACAAAGTGTAATTTTTTTTTCGTGACGCGTTTTATCCGAACAATATCATTGGACTTGGATTTGATGTCGTCGCCACGTCTACACATGCGCACGAAACGGGTAGTTTCAAATTTTTTTTAAGAATATTTTTTAAAAGAATTTTATTTTTTGAATCTAACCGAAATCCACTATATTCTTTTTCTCTCCGTCGCCTTTGTTCCTGTCTATCGCACACTGTGACAATATAAGATCTACTAAGAATGGTGATATACTGTAAGAGGCTGGACGTAAATTTATTGTGGCTAAACTCGCGATCAAACCACTTTCTTGATATTTTCATTGCAGCAGATTATTTTCTCTTTTAATTAAAGTAGCATTCCCGGAGGACTATCAACAAAATATCCAATGCAATGATTCACTGTAAAACCTACCCAAGTGCCGACTGTGGAAGGGTCCATCGCCCTCTTATATGTAAATTAAGAGTGAGACTGCAGAAACTGAAGAAGCCTAACGCAGCACCCAAATTGCAATACAACAAACTCTTGAACGATCCTAACCTAAAAGAAAAATATATGGAGAATGAAGAGAAGATACGAAGCACGCAATGGAAATTCGAAATTGGGTTGCACTAAGAGACACTATAGTGACATTAGCAAATGATATCATCCCAAAGATAACAGGACGGAGAAGGAAAAATGATTAGATGACTGATGAGATTCTAGGCATGATGGAAAGGAGACAGAAAACCCTGCCAAGATAGGGGACGGAGTACAGAAAATTACACAATGAAATAGGGACCAAATGCAGGCAAGAATGGCTAAAGGAAAAATGCGCAGTAGATTCAGTACAACCAACAAAAGAGACATGCACAAACAAATAAAACTAACAGGACAGAAGTCATGCTTATCAACAGGCTGCCTAAAATCAAAGGATGGAACACTCATATTAGAGAAGGAAAAAAATTCTTCAATGCTGGAGCGAGTATATTGAAGAACTCTTCCACGACGAAAGAGAACAACCAGCAATACACAGAACTATTGACAGACCTGGAATTCTGAAAACTGAAGTAAAAGCAGCACTGGCCAAATTGAACAGAAACAAGGCAGCTGGGCCAGACGGAATTGTAGCGGAAATGCTGACAGCCTTAGATGACTTTGGCATAGACAAGATCACTGAACTAACAAATGAAATCTACAACAGCTGGGATATACCGGAAGACCTCGACACATCTATCTTCATAGCTATGCCTAAGAAACCAGGCAAAAACGAATGCGAATTGAACAGAACAATAAGCCTGATGAGACACATGACAAAACTCATCATGCCGTATAGAGATAGAACAGGAACAGTGCGGGTTCGTTAAAGATACCTGATGGAACTGCTCAGCAACCTTGATATATTCGGAGGGATATCAGAATAATCAAGAACCTATACTGGCAGCAAACAACATGCATGCGTATAGGGAACGAATTCAGTGAATATACAAAAAAAGAAAGGGGCATAAGGCAAGGATGCGTCTTCTCACCCGACTTTTCAACCTATCCGGCGAGGCAATGCTGAGAGAATTGGAAACCCACCGGGATATAGAACTGGCGGCCACAATCTTAACAACATAAGATACACAGATGGCACAGTAATGATAGCAGACACGGAAAGAAAATTACAGAATCTCCTACAGAAAGTAGCGACGGAGAGTGAGAAGAAAGGACTAAGCATAAATTGCAAGAAGACAGAATGAATGGTCATCAGTAAGTGATTTGCAGGTCGGGAACACTAGAATCAAGCAGACGCAGAAGTTTAACTATCTGGGAAGCATCTTGACAGAGGACGGTAAGTGTGACACTGAGATCTGTAGACATATTGCAATGACCAAGGACACATTCCAAAAGCTGAGCAGAGTATTACAAGACAGCAGGATTTCTTTGGTAATAAAGAAAAAAATTACTGAACTGTTATGTGACATATGTTCTTCTTTACGGAAGCGAATATTGGACGATTTCCTCAAAGGTGAAGAAGGCACTCTAGGTGCCGGAGATGTGGTTCTACAGAAGGATGCTAAGGATATTATGGACCGAGTATGTGAGCAACGATGAGGTCTTAGAGAGGTTACAAACAAGGAGGAGGCTTATACTTATTATCAGAAAGAGGCAGCTGAATTTTCTGGGACAGATAATGAGGAAGGAGGGCCTGGAAAATCTGATACTCACAGGTTGAATAGAGGGAAAGAGAGACAAGGGAAAGTAGCGCGTGACATACCTGACGAGTTTGAGCAGGTGAATGACAGAACGTTGCTCTGGGGGAGGAAGCAGAGGAAAGGAGCTTGCTGAGAACTGCAAGGGATAGAGGGGTGTGGAGAGCCATGATCTCCTACGTCCTGAAAGGATATGACACATAAAAAGAAAGAAAAGCATTCCCTATGTCAAAATTGTGGCCAATTTCATTAAGGTGAACAACCAATTCGTTTTGTGTGTTCTTATTTAAAATGTCCCTTTTGTGTTCATAGAGTCTCTTCTTTAAACCTCTTGAGATTTCTCCAATATATTCATTCTTGAAATTCCTGAAATTTGACAGAGTAAAAATCCTCCTTCAAGTTTTGGCTGGTTATTTTGGTTTATTGGTTAAGTCTTTGATTATTTTAAACGTAATTGTGACAAAATCTATGTTGAGTTTGAGATTTGATAAATTCTTTTCGGTTATAGTTGTGATAGAGTCAATGGATAGAATAATATATATTTTTTTGATTCATTAGGTTTTACAGGAAAGACTGCATATTTGGGAATATTTTACCTGCCTTTTGTTTCGCATTGAAAATGAAATAAGGTATTGGATGGTCTTGAATGTATTTTCAATACATTTCTCCTCTTCGTGTAAATATTTAGGGCTGCAAATTCTGAGTGCTCTTAAATAGAATCCAATGATATAAATATAGCCAATTGTAAACAATATAATTGTATTTGAACATGGATATATTTCTTTTAAAAAAGTCTTTTTTTATTTAATTTTTCTTATTTTCTTACAATTGTTTTTAAAAATGGTTCAAGAATTTAAAATTTATTTCTCAACACAATTTCTCAAAATACTTTGAAACACATGAAAGAATATAACACTAAAACTATCAAAATAAGATAACAGAAAGCAAATACATACTCTGATTGAAAACATCTTTACTCCCTGAAAATGGCCAAAGTGGCTAAAAGCATTTTTACTAATGAGTCAAGATTATAAATGGATTTTTCAATATTCTTCCTCTGAGTACTTCCAGCCACTTTGGCTACCTTGAAGAAGTTGTTTTCAATCAGATTATGTATTTACTTTCTCTGTCGTCTTATTTTGAGAGTTTTAGTGTTTTAATTTTTTTCATGGTCAAAGTGGCTACAAGAACTTTTACTAATTAGTCAAGATTATAAATGTATTTTCCGAAATAGACGTTGGTTATTCGCCGGTGTTTTATTTTGATATTTTCTATTGGGAATTGTTTCATCCTGTTATCTATTGTGCTACCATATTTTAAGTTTAAATTTTTATATTCGAATACTTTCTAAATCTTTGTTGTTGCTTTTGTTGTTAAAAGATTAAAATTACTGGTTTTCTATTTTATGTCATATTTTATTTGTTGTAATTATTTTTTATAATCATTCCTTGAAAAATCTGTAATCCTTTTCTGTAGCTAATGTTATATCGTATTTTTCTGTTTCTTAAAATTATCCCTTATAATTATTATTCTCATTTCTTTATTTTAGTGTTGTCTAGTAATATGATATGTAAAGCGATGTGATAGTGTTGAAGTTGTATGATCAATGTATAGAGTGTACCCTTAAAATCTACTTATGAGCATACAAATTCATACACTACATTGTTTTTTATCGAAATGCATTTTGTTAGCGGTTGTATTATTCAAGTATTATGTAAATTTATTCTAAGACTACAAATATCGGGCACTTTGTGAGGCGAGCGTCTAATGAGCCAAGGCCGGTATCCTGTTCACTTTTAAGACAAACAATGCATCTGCACCAAACGTAGCCGTGTTTCTGCAGAAAAATCCGGGCGAAAAACATACATTTCACGATTGGTCATATGGTTAAATATTGTAAACCGCACACACACAGACACACACACATATGTATATAAGTTGGAGAATATGATGCTCCCTGGAACTTTATTCACTTGGTTAAATCTTTCATTTCAGGGGAAGATGATGCCAGACGGAATTGAAGGATTAGGACAAATGAATAAATTACCGGATAGCATCATAATCTCCAATATGACGCACGGAACGAATATATATATATATATATATATATATATATATATATATATATATATATATATATACAGAGATGTCATGATCACACATACACAAACACGCACACGTCTCTCTCTCTGTATATATATATATATATATATATATATATATATATATATATATGTATATGTTTATATATATATATATATATATATATATATATATATATATTGAATAAAATTGATTTTCTAAAATTACAGAGTCCATCTGCTCGTAGTTATCTCCTATTTCAAGATCCGGAATAGACTCCAAGTAATGGTATACGTTAACAGATATTTTTCTTTCTTTAAGTAAGATATATATATATATATATATATATATATATATATATATATGAGTTAAAGATCAAATACAGATGAAATATGGATCGGAATAAGACAAGATGATAACATAAAAGAAAAAGAGCAAGCGGCTATCTAACATTTTTCACTTTTCTTAAAGCTTCGGCAGACATTGAGAGAAAACAGAGAATATATATATATATATATATATATGTGTGTGTGTGTGTGTGTGTGTCTGTGTGTTAAAGATCAAATACAGATCTTATATGGTTCGTAATCTGGATGATAAAATAAAGAAACAAATTTGAAACGTCTATCAGTCTAACATGTTTCACTTTTCTTAAAGCTTCATCGGGCATTGAGAGAAAACAGAGAAAACGCCTGAAAACTCTGATATTTTCAATTATGTTTGAGTCAGTTCTCCTTGGTCACATGTATTAAAACCGTGGATAATTCGATCTGTATGTAGGTGTGTGATGATTCATGTATGTCTAAGTGGGCATCGGATACCAACGTGTATTTGCAATTGTGTGTCTGTGTCAGTCTAGTGTTTCTTTTATTTGCGCCGTTTTTCGATAAATGCACGAAGCGGGGTGTCAGAAGGTTCTAATTTATAGCTCGCCACATTTAATAATGTATTTTTGTATTAGATAGATATTAGATTCTTTAAGAATGGACTCAAAGAAAGATAGTGATGTAATGTAATGTTTTAGGGGTATGTTTATAGTTGGTTAAAATGTCATTATTAAGTTTCCAATGTTTTTTACCTTTAAAGAATTATGTTCTTTCTTAATTAATGTGGCATTAGCGAAATCAAAGTTATGTGCAGTATCGTTTCGATGCCAAACTGGAGAGTTGTCCAAACACAAGTCTCTCTTGCGTTAGTAGATGAGGGATTTTAGATCACATGATGTCTCCACCACATAATCATTTTTGCATTGTGAACAATTTATTTGATAAATCCCGGCATTTGAATCGGTGCTAAGTTTATTTTACTTCCTAATTATATCTCTGATTGTCTTGGAAGTGATGGTAACGATTTTAGTCATAGGAATAACTAATTATTTTGTCAGTTTAGCAGAAAGAATTTTGGAGGACAGGATTATGAATTTTGTGACATTTTTGATAGAAGTGTTATTGGTGGTGTATATTTTGGGGCTTTGTTGGCGTTGTAAGCTCGTTTTTTTGCATTGAGGATAACATGATATACAACTTTGTTATACTTTTTACCCCATATATATATATATATATATATATATATATATATATATATATATATATATATAGAGAGAGAGAGAGAGAGAGAGAGACACACACACATACACACGCACTCACATATATATATGTGCATGTGTGTGAGGATATAAATTATTTTCAGATAGAGCATATCTGTAAAGAACAAAATAAATAAAAAGAGACTTTGTGTCCTCCCCGTGTTTTGTCTGACCTTTCAACCACGTGATGAACATTCATGAACATTCTCAAATTTAAAAGACTTGATAAATCAATGACATCCTCTCGTTTGTATATAAACATGCGCAGGAAAATAAATCCTACATTGCCTTGATAAGATGCATATACTCTTGTCTCTCTTTATATATATATATATATATATATATATATATATATATATATATATATATATATATATATATATTCTTGAATTATAGTCTTTTATAACAACAGAGAAAAGTATACTATTACCAAGAGTTCGATTTGATTCTTATTGACGACGGAATGCGTCCATTGTTATCATTCAGAGAGCATCATGGCGGCAGAAACCGTTTGTATTTGACACTGTTAGGTCGGCCAAAAGGAAACGTTGTATGGTTAACTAGACTTGCCCCAGACCACATTCTTAGCCCGGCGATTATACAACACTCTGACAAAACTAAAATGTGTGTGGCTATAGAAATCTAGAAACCACTTTGACTACAAAAAAAAAAAAAAAAAAAAAAATGTGAGTAATTTAAGATGAATAAAATTCTTTGCCGGCTACTAGATGATAAAAACCCGACTCAAAGTTTCTTTACAGTTGAGAAACTTTGGTTTATATTTTCCATTGTAACATGCATGCTTCTCAACCTTTCTCTTCTCTCTCGTGAATTACTTACCCACGGATTGTTATCTATCTATCTATCTATCTATCTATCTATCTATCTATCTATCTATCTATATATATATATATATAAATTTAGAATACAATATAAATTATAAAATACTATATTGTAAAAAGAGGCTGTAAACAACCGCGTTTAAGAAGGTCAAATCTAAAAAAGCGTTCAGTATAGGTAGGATGAAAGATTTTAGTTTACTCCATCACGTACACCGGAAGTTGTGGGGTAAACGGAATAGGGAAAAATATTTTCATCCAGGTTTGCACATACACAACAAATATTTTCTCAGATGTCTGCACTTAGATAACACCTCCGTTCTTTCATTTAGCAGTTCATCCTTGTTAGGGTAAGTAGCGATCGTCAATTTTTCCTCTTGCCATGGCTTATAGTAATTTCCTCGAACTCTTCCCGGCTTTATTTTTTTTTAATGATTTTCCACTTAATGTGTGGACTCTACAATTAACTTCTTTTAACCTTCAAACACAATTTTCCAATTTTGTATCATTTCTATGGCTCTCGAGCGTAAGAGAGGTAGTAGGATTGTAATATCTCATCTTGAATGTGCCCTCTTTGCAACCAATTTTTGACATCACTGACTTCCGCTGTGTAAATCACAACTTATATCAGGCACTCGCCATCCAAAGGACAATTATTACTGTCTATGCAGTTGCATAGTTTTGTTTTGAACTCCGCAACTCTTTCTGGTTGTAATAGTCTGGTGTTGTATCTTTTTATAATGTTTAATAAGTTACTCGTGCAACTGCAGCTAAGCTTTACTTTGCTTCTGTTAAACAACTTAGCTAGGACAGTCTCATACACCTTTTTTAAGGTTGGAAATTTCCTCAGTGGATGAATTACAGGAGATTCTACTTTCTACCCCTTTAGGTATTTGCTTGATAACATTTGCTGGGTGTTTACATGTTACATATTATTTACGTATATGCCGTTGGTATTGGTACGTCGAAAAAGTGCCGGCATTGAGGTTAAGTTCTACATCTCAAAATTTGACTAAATTTGTGAATACTTGACGATCGTTATATACCCTAACAAGGACGAACTGCTAAATGAAAGTGTAAACATCTTGGCAAATATTTGTTGTGTATGTACGAACGTGGATTAAAATGTTTTTCCCTGTTCCGTCCTCCCCTTATATTCCCGTGTTCGTATATTAAAGTGGTGGAGTCAACTAAAATCTTTCATCCTACCTGCCTGAGGATACCTAAAGGCCGAAACCTAGGTAGAGTGGTAGCTTGAATTTTGGTGTCCCTATATATATATATATATATATATATATATGTGTGTGTGTGTATTGGGGGGGGGTTCTACAAATATTTTCACGGTAACTGTTCCGACGAGCTACTTTCGCTAGTTCCTAAACTGCATGAATTTAAGGTTGGCATCTCAGTCTCACCATTTCACTGTCGAAACGGTTAAATGTAGTTGTCTCTTCTACTTCAATGGCTTCCCGTCTGTGTAACTGCCTTTCTCTTACTTGCTTCCGTGATAGATATAATCTCCAGCCATTGAAATGCAATGTCAATCGACATCTCCAGATGCCTTGATCTATCCCTCCCCCGTCCTTCTCTTCATTCTTTCCTCTTTCACGCCTCTTTCCTCTTGTTCCAACTTTCTGTAACCCCCTGCGTTCTAGTGACACTCCCGCTTTGCTTGGGGTGGGGGGAAGTTAAAAAAAAAAACAACAACAAAAAAAAAAACATAAATTTATAGGTGAGCTATTAAAAAGATAAAAATGTGTGCCATTAATTTGTAATTACCTTTCGAGAATTAATAATACCGTCTTTGAGTATATATTCTTGTAATTGTAAAAGAAAATATATTTTGTATTACCTTGAATCATTATACGGTTTTGTTTTCGCTACGTTACTGCTAGAATACAGAAACGGTAAATGATTCCAGGCGAATAATTATGGCGTTAGGCTAAACTGATGGATGATTATAAATAATATAAAACATAGCTAGGTCGCCTGATTGACGAATATCCCTTGCTTAACGAGTGTCTCCCAAAGAATCTAAATACAACTGTTAGTTAAAATCTATCTAAATGATATTTATAAAAATATAACCATCTTCATTTTCAATGACTGCACCCCAAAGCGAAGACAAATTTTTACAACCAATCTTGGGCTCACGGCCATATCACGTTGAAAATTCGCTTTTCGTATGATTAGCAAAGATAAGCAACGTCGACCCTGAACAGATTAGATATGTCCGTGCTGTCATAGATAATGGAGGTCGGAAATAAAAGTTTCAATTAAAATCAAGTTCGTTATATTCACTTAAGATCAAATACCGTTGGGAAATGTAAGAATCCACTCTTTCTCTCCCCAGCTATGGGTTAATTAGTATTGTATCAGTAAAACATTATTATCTCCAAATAATTCTTACAATCTAAAAATATATTAAATAACTTGCAAAAGATTGATAAGCCGTAAAAAACAAATCAATCCATTCCCCAATTATGAATTGTTCGAAACAAATGTACTAAATCTAGTGAGTGTAGAGAATGTAGAAAAATCTTCTATCCTCTAAGGATTTTATTTTTTTTAACTTAGGTTTGTTTGAAAGTGTGGGATATTTCTGAGGGGGTAGCATCTTTGTTTGCATAGCAAAGCAGGACACTTTTAATATGATTCATTTACACTATGAAGTATCTGGCAATCATTATCTTCTGAAAGTGTACTTTCATATTCCACCTGACACAAGGCAAAGACTTCTGGGATTGGAATCCTGGTTTTGATGTTGGCACAAAGTCTCTCATTTCTTTGATGAAAAGTGTCCCATTCGTTTTCTATTGACAGGCAAAACACATTTTTCACCACCTTTCAAAATGCGATGCAAAAACGAAAGTTTACATTGCTGAACCTGCTGCAAACGGTAGAAACGATGTGCTCGGTTGTCAAACTAAATCTCATGAGGAACCCAAATAGCCATCTTGCAAGTTTTCCCAATTAAACCCAGAAACGTACTACAAACGACCCACTGTTGGATAGGAGAGATGCAGCTAGCCGCCATTCAACAATCTTTTTGCCATAACTCGTATCATATCAGGTCCAAATTTTGAATAAAGAAAACAAGTAACCAAATGTTACATTTAATTACAGATTCAATCAACAATGTATTTTCCCTGATTATCTATGACTTCCTTCCACCTATTAACAAGCTTACTAATTCCATTACTGTAAAATTCTTTTGGCTTTGATTCGAAGAACTCACAAATGTCAGTTTTAACCTCTTCCAGTGTTACAAAAGCTGTTTCTTCCAAATGATTCTGTAAGCTACGAAACAAATGGTAGTCTCAAGAAGCAAGATCGGGAGAATAAGGTGGATGAGGAATTTTCTCCCAACCCAATTTCTTCAATCTTTTGTGACGTGATTCTTGCTGTGTCAGGTCGCACATTGTCCTGATGAAACATCATCCCTTTTCAATTCACTAGAGCAGTTTTTTTTTCCCTCAAAGCTTGGTTCAAACGCTCTAATTGCTGACAGTATATTTGAGCATTAATTGTTGCATTAGGTGGTAAGAATTCAAAGTGGATTATTCCTTGGTGATTCCACCAGATTGAAAGAAGAACATTTTGCCCATGAAGTTCCCTTCTCGGCTGTGGCCGGGGTCCTCCCGCCTTACCAAGCCACTGTCTATGACGCTTAGCATTTCGATAAAAGACCCATTTTTCGTCGCCAGTCACAAGTCTATTCAAAAAAGGCGAAACAAGTTGGCGAGAATGGAGAGAAGAGCAGATGTCAACTCGGGATTTGAGGTTGTTTTCAGACAATTCACGAGGCACCCATTTTCCAAGTTTAGGAACTTTTCCAAGTTGTTGAAGATGACGATGGACAGATGTATGGTTTGCACTGAGAACCACTGCCAATTCCTCAACTGATAAAGCAGGATTTTCTTCAAGGGCTGCTTCAGGAAGCTTTTCATCAAACTCAACTGGACGTCCGGTTCGATCTTCATCTTCAAGGGTGAAATCTCCACCTCTGAATTTTGCAAACCATCTTCTGCAAGTTCTTTCATTCACACATTCCTCTCCATAAACTGAATGAATGTTTCTAGCCACTTCGGCTACTGAGTTTCCTTTCTTGAATTCATAAAGCATTATATGCCTCAAATGATTCTTGAGTACTTCCATGTTAGCAGGGTTTTAATCAAACAAAATTTAATGTTATTGTTCTCTGAAATAAAATTTGATCAGTTTAAATGCATCTAAACATAAAAATAATATTCAGCTCCATTAGACATTATAAAATACTCTTTAAATTTCGTTCATTTTAACAAAAAGTTAAAATTCAGACAGAACTTATTGGATGACCTGATAATTCAGAGTGGTGGAATACGGAATTACTTTCCGAACACCCAAATAAAGTGTGCAGCAGAAATACCCCCGCCCCTAGAAATACCCCCGCCCCTAGAAATACCCCCGCCCCTAGAAATACCTCCGCCTCAGAAACATTCCCACACAAGACATTAGCTAGATGAAGACACCATTGCCACTAATACCTTATCATTATGTAGGAGGTATTTCTTGGAGGTATGTGTGGGAAGTATTTCTGCCGCACCCTGTATAATAACTAAAAAAATTCATAACTATGAAATTAGTGATTATATTCCGAACTCTAATAAAATTAACATTTTTCTCTCAATAAAAATTTGTTCTGCCATTTATTCTTGATATTTGCAGAGATGTGGGGGGGGGGGTCGAGTCTGTTTAATGTGTAGAATAGAAGAAAGTTCTAGCTTACGTTTCACGATGCTCCTAGCGAGGTTCGAAGTGTATCATTTACTGTAGTCGCTCAGTTGAATCTTGCGGTGAAGTTCTCTTCTTTGAGACTAGACATACAGGGTGCAATGGGTAAATTGTCGCCATTTTATACTTTTAATTTCGTGCGTACGCGTTGTTTGTTTTTAATTTTGGCCACTGAACTCTATAGTAGGGTGAGTTGGGTACCGTCTGTGAGAAATAGAACATCGGGATGCAATGCACTGCGCCAGAAATTTGGAAACGGCATGATGTACTGCCTTGGATTCACAAGAAGCTTGAATATGAACATTTCAGACAGGACAGTGCAGAGGATTCGGAAAAAGTTGGATGAATCTAATGGCGATTGCGAAGGTACGGCAGCTCAGAAAACTCACTCTGATCGTTCAGATTAGAATAGAACACCCGAATTTGTTGGTGAGGGCCTCAGACTCAACATGGAGGCCTACACCAAGTGCTTTGAGGAGGTAGTGCATCCCCGCGTCAAGAGGGTGGCTGCTGGAAGAACCTATAACTGGCAACAGGACTCTGCCCCATGCCACACAAGTAGGAAAAACCAATCATGGCTGTGAAATAATTACTGCGGCCTCATCACCCCTTACATCTGGTCACCTAACTCCCTAGACTGCAACCCCGTTGATTTTTATGTATAGGGAACATTTGAGTGAGAGAACAACAAAACTTCTTGTAACATCAAAGACGATCTGAAGGCAAGGATTATGGCAGCATTCACCAACTTAAACAAGGAGACCGTCCAGAAGAGTTGCAGGAGATTCCGAACTCATCTGGAGGCCAATAGCAATCTTATTGAATAAATTTACTCTTTAGTATTTGAAGATATTTTGTGTAATCTTGGTAAATATATCTGTTAAAATGAGATGTCAGTGTTATTTTCATTTTTACGTAATTTAGATGACAATTTATTCATCACACAGTGTATTTGTCGTTTGTATCTGAAGTTGTCAAAACGAGGAAAAAGAAACGTTGGTTCGTCTGAGCACTTTCCACCTAAGTAGCGATAGAGAAGTCAAAGGGGGTGGGTGGATTGACTGGAAAGTAAGGACTGGGTACTCTCTGACCAAATATAACAACTGTACTTCATTCTCGGCCTGGTCTTGACTCTTGTAAAGGAAGAGCAAAGCGGAAAGTGTCAGATACTTGCTGGAGCAGTACAGAGAACTGACCCTTTCTCCTGCATCTTTATCGATGGATTGTATGTAAGATTACCACTTGAGGTCTGGGTTGAGTTTTTTATCCTGAAGAAGTCCTTTTCAACGAAAAAAGCGCATTACATGGGATTTTTCTCTCTTGACATTTAGTCTGGTATACAGAACTTGTATATCTATATACAGATGTATTCGAGGTTTATTCAGAAAGTATCCAGACATAATTGATATAAGAGGGAGGGGGCTTACTGCGCATGTCTGAACAGACACTTCTACGTGGTTACTTAGTGGTCAGTGAGTGAGCTAGTGTACTGTCACACCGTCGCCTTCAAAATGACCCAATAAATAGGTCAGATAATTATTGTGCGCAGCTTTTTGAAAATTCTCGTAGCTCGGACCTGCCATACCATACCATGCCATGTTCCCTGTGACAAAAGATCCTCATTACCTTCCTGTTCCTTTGATAAAAAGAAAGTTCCATTCAGACAGCTGTTCTCCTAGAACTGTTACTTTGTGGAGCAAACTCCCGAGAGAATGCTTCCCTAACAACTAAAATCTTAATCTCTTTAAGTCCAGGTTCAACCGATATCTATTCTACTCATTCTCATAATTTACTTCCGCCTTCCTCACCTCCTTACAATCTCCCTCAGGCACCCTTGGTCTTTTTAATGGATGAAATATCAGTAAATGAAAAAAAATGTCAAAGGCCTTTCACAGTCCAGAATGTGATCCATGTAAATTATGACTATATCCGTTGAAAATAAGGAGATTTCGGAACGTGAACGAGATTAAGGAGAATGTTGGCTATCACGAAAAAGTACTTTGTGGACTGTTTTGAGAAATGGAAAGTGTATGAAGTCAATGCTATTGTGCTATGTAATCTAACTTATGGTCAATAAAAATAGCTGGAACATTACTGGACAGATCATATATACAGAAGCATTGCCAAATCTCTAAAAGATACAGTGTACAATTTTGATTTTAAACGTTTTCTTTAAAAAGACGTGTTCCTATTTTTCTCCTCATGGGTAAAAGAAAGAAGCATTTTCATGTTTCAATAATGTATTTTAATTGCTCATGGGGAAAACAATCCTCACCCCCTTCAATTGTTTTGAAGAAGCATAACGCATTTATTTCCTTTCAGAACAAGAAGTCAGCTTGCCTACAGGCAGGGGAGAGGTCGGTTTCTCCCTCTTTGCCTTTAATTTATGACTACTACTACTACGCGTGCTCAAGCAGGAGGAAGTGACTCATGTGATGTTTCTCCTTTCAACCGAAATTACTAATACAACATAACTACTGTTTGGAAAAAAAAAAGCATTGATTCTCCTTAATTACTTATCCTGGTTCATTGGCGCTCAGAGGTGAAAGTTGTTCGCTTATCGATACTTTGGCCTGTCAACGAGCAGGCTTCTGATGTTTTCCCCGGGCCCTCTCGATCTCTGATCCAGTTTTCAGTGGGGACCCGCATGTGAGTGTCCAATTCAAAACAACATATCCCTTATCCTCAAATGACTCCCATCCGAATATTTGTCTACGTGCCTTGATGTCGAAGATTGGGGTTCGTTTAGGCTGATGCCGAACGCTTCCTTTATATTTTGCATTGCTGATTCTTGCAGATTCTGTAGCCATTAAACATATTGTGTAAACCCCTAAACGTAGAGAATTAGAGCCATATTTTTTTATGTGTTGTAAATTCCACTTATGATTAATTTTTGTTGTGGGGACGCTCAATTTTTTTCCTAATATAAATTAATGGCAATTGCTTTTCCGCATTCACCATTCAGTTAATATAAAAGTCCCTTTTTAGAATAGATGCTTATCTTCCCATCATCATCATCTCTCTCACACACACAGAGAAAGACTGTGTGTGTGTGTGTGTATACTGAAAGAGGAGAGAGATAGAGCTAGAGAAAGAAAGATGAGAACCAGTGGTGGACATATTTGCTTTGTAAATAGGATTCTGGACGATTGCTTAAGTCTGACCATTCATTTGTGTTATGCTTACAACTTTTTGGCTTTTCGTTAATGTAGTTTCACCAATATTTTTCAAAGTTTTTTCATTAATCATATTAATGTCGCTACCTGAGTTCAATTGATGTTTTACTTCAACATTTGTTCATCGTAACCTTCACATATTTTTTCTGTTTTATCGTCATTCACATGTTGAATTGTCAATACAACTTTTACTGTACGAAAATGTTTTACATTTTTTCCTTCACTTGCAATGATTTGTGTCCATGACCCACATTGAAACACGTTTTATTTATGAACGGGAAAATGCACCATAAAATGAAGTGCACAGCAACCGTAACATAAGTTCAATTCAGCAGCATTTTTCTAATTTTTCACCCTTTTAATCGCATTGCTTGCACTTGTATAGTATGTCTTTCTTCAACTTTTGTAGTATCCTGTCTAAAATTTACGATTCTACAACATTCTTTTCCCACCGTCTGTAAGGTTAATTTTGGATCCTTTTCAAATTTTGATGGATTGCCTGCACAAATTTCTTCATCTTTACTCGAAGTTAACCCCTGCACAAATATTAAAGATTTAAACATATCTGGAGATAGTTCAGTATAATTTTTTCGCATTCGCGTTCGACAATACCAGAAAAAGTGACAACATTTTCGTCCTCTTTTTTGTAAGATTTAAGCATTTTCAACGTGTATGAAATAAGTTGGTTTCGTTTATTTTGTTTTATGGCATATCAACCTCAATGGCTTATTTAATACCGACAAAAATTTTTATTGCTGGAAATATTTTGTTTTGTCAAAAATCTGTTCTGGTAATATATTTCCTTCAAAATTGTATTGCTGGTAATAATTTTTTTCAAAAAAGTATTGCTGGTAATAGTTAACTATTTGCCCATAGCTAGGACCCTAAGAGGTTCTACCACCCCGGGTCAGGATGGACCTGGGAACACCAGCAATTTAGAGGTGGGTCCACGGTCCCCAAAACCTCCTGATCAGAGGTCTTGTTGCTGGACGTAGTTTAGCGTCTTACCTAGGACGCGGATGTAGTTTAACGTCTTACCCAAGTAAGCTTTTTTCACTGATAATTCTGACAAGCTTTTTTCACTGATAATTCAAAAAAAGATTAACAAGTAAAATGTAATTACAATATTTTTCGTGCTCTGGTCGACACAATTTCCTTAAAAGTAAAGCTTCACAATACAGGGAAATACTTGTTGACAACACCAATATATTACACCATGGAAATAATAAACAAAATCTTCAAATTCTGAAGGATTTAGGTGAAATAAATTATCGTAATGGTACCTTAAAGTGGTTTGTTTTTCATTACATATTAGCTCTGTCCTCACATTGAGCTCTCAGGATTTCATCCTCTTTGGATTTACCAATTCGGTTTACCAAGTTCCTTATAACTTATATATATATATATATATATATATATATATATATATATATATATATGTGTATATATATATATATATATATATATGTGTATATATATATATATGTGTGTGTGTGTGTGTGTGTGAAAAGTGTGTGTATATAAATATAAATAAATATATATATGTATAATTATTTATATATTATATTATATTCGCGGTACTTATTAGAAAGCGCTCAAGCATATTTAATACCACCATAAAAATAACCAATAATAATTACAAACTGAAATTTCTACCAGTCAAATATATAGTCATAAACACCCCCAAAAAACAAGGAAATAACCAGCTTTAATATAATAACAATAATATTTTTGTAAATTAAAAATTAAAATATTATAGCAATCTTCAACTACCATAATTTTACACAGAATACCTATTATCAGGATTTATACCAAAATAAATTGATACATATAACAAAATAAAATAAAACACCAACAGCCACTTTTTAGTTCAAGCTACCACCACTATAACTACATTCATGATTTTATCATTCTCCCACCACCGTTACTAATCATTTCTACCAACTTACAATTTCTACCAATTTACAATAACTATTAGCTAATTATATTATCGTTCCCTTGCAACATTACTATCACATCATATCATATAGACCCGCTATAATTATTAAATTAAACTACCCTCTCACCCAGCATATTAAATACTAAACATCACCATATAAAATAACCAATAAGGATTACAAATTTCTACCTGTTACATATACACAGTCATCAAAAACAAACAAATAACCCGCTTTATATATAACAAATAAACCCCAATTTTTTTTAAAAATTTACAAATAAATATAAATAATAATAATTTTTACATATCATAATTTTACACAAACCCCACCACACGTATATACATACATGCGAGGAAATGTTATTCAGCGGAAAAATAAAATATGTCATGTATACATTCACGAGACATTTCCGCCACACTTCCAATCTTTAAATTTCAATATACAAATGCGTATGTATAGACACAACACCATCCGTATACATACATATGTCATATCCGAAACTGCCCACATATGTTTATATATGTATGAGTCCCGACGGACGACCAAGTATGTATATGTGTCTGCATACATCGATGTTTGCAGTAGGACGATGACAAAACGACGAAGTTTCCCCACCACTTCCATAATAACATCAATACACGCAATCTACATAAACCCAAATTTAAAAAAAAATTAATCAGTTTGTCTGACGATCGCTAAAGCGTGAAACCCAGGGTCACAAACTCACATCTATCCAACCAAATATATATATATATATATATATATATATATATATATATGTGTGTGTGTGTGTGTGTGTGTGTGTGTTCGTGAGAGTTCGGCAGCTTATAGGTTTGCCGATAGCTGTTTATTTATGTTGAATATAACATTTTCAGTCTTGCACGAGACTTACAGACAAGACCATATTGGTCACAAGATTATGGGTTACAGGATGAGGCTGCTGGTTTTGAAACAGATTCTGTAGCTGTTGCTCTTGTCTTGCATAGATATTGGAGGCGCCTAAGTTCAAATGCTTTAATGCCATCGTGACGGTATACTCTTCACCCTTTTCGGTCCAGTGCCATCTACTCATTAGGTCTTAAGTGGTACCCCAACAGCTTCAAGATTGCCATTCAGCGTGTGTTTGTAACTGAACCATAGTCTGCTTATGCTTCTTTTGCCGCTGTGTATATGAGGACATGTGAGATTTGATTGTCGCTATTCTGACAAGACAACTGAGATTGCATAAGAAGAGACACGATGCGTCAAATTTTGCATGCAATGCGCTTCAAACGTAGGTATACAGTATGTCCATAATTTATTGATATGTTTGTGTAATCAATACAATATATTTTTTTTTGTGCACATTCAGTTTTTCATTTCTGAATACCTACTTTTGTACCCCCCGTGTATATATGTATATCTAGGAAGGATCATCCGAAAACAGGCCTTGTAGAAATCATTCAGCTGATTTATGTATATATGATATGGACTCCAAGATTATGATCCGTACAAAAGTCATGTGAGAAAACAGATTTGTAGAATCTGATTTTCGTTTCGAGTTTAATCCGTCTTTCATTTCAAACAGCATGATAAAGTTTACCAAAAGCGTTAGAGGCTTTGGCAATTCAATGGACAATTTCGTCATCAAAGGAAACGACAGAGTTTACTTTGCTTTTCAGATAAGTAAAAGATCTTTAAGGCCTTTACTATTTTGATAGGGATGAATGGAAACTGACGAGCTGATGGCTTTTAGCTTGATATAGTCTTATCTGCTTCGATGAGGGAAGTTGCTTTTTTCTGCTTTGCAATTAAAAAATAATTTACAATTTTCTGAGGCCCTTGCAAAATGTAGCAATAAGTGCTGCATCATGTGAAAACAACAGATCAAGAATGATGCTAGCGTTGTGCTAGTGGCGGTTGGAAATTTCAACCCTTGTCCGAAATTGCATCCTCAGGTCACAGTTCAAATTGCCAAAGCCATACTTGACAAATACATCAAAGAAGACTACAAAAAGAACGAGCAGTATGCCACAACCTTGTTTTGGGCCATTAATGATGTCGAAAGAATCCAAAAAATTCGCCATCGGACAAAACGAATTCTTTCATTCTCTGTTGAACGAAAATAATGATATTATGCCTTTTATCAGATTTCACGATGAAAACCTCGGTCCCCGTATGATCATCGAAGTTAAGCAATGTCGAACCTGGCAGTATCTAGATGGGTGACCGCTTAGGAATATCAGGTGCCGTAAGCTTGGAGGTGCGGACGTTGTAATGGATAATGGCTGATGAATTATTAATTGGACAACCGAGTTCCAATTCTATTTGGGTTCGTTATATTCGCTTACGAGCAAATACCCTTGGAAAAGGTATGAATCCCCTCTTCTCCCACAGCTATGGGCTAATAAGTAAGAAATAGCGCCAAAGCATTATTATCTCCCACCAAAGTTTTACAATTTAAAAATATGGCTTTAAATAGCATGAAAAGCATTGATAGGCCGTAGAAAACGAATTAATCAAATTGTTTTCCTTCCTTAGTCTATCAAATACCAGTCCTTAAATCTAGAATACATGCAGGAGGTCTTACCAAAGAAGGTTCAGTTGCTGAAAGAATGAATTGCTGAACATGAGGACAGATTCTCTGCAGGTGGATAGAGTGTGTAGCCCATTCGAATTCATGTGGTCAACATCTAGCACAACGTTCCAAGATTAATGGTTAATACCAACACAAACGTTAAAGTAACCCATTAGTATAAGCTAATCAGTTATGTGGGGCACTTCTGATGACATTACGGAGTTCGTCGTGAATGTCATCCTTTTCTTGTTCAGAGATGGTCAAGACGCTCGCTCCTTTTGTCTCCCCTCTCTGGAATGAGGAACGGATTCCTGCATCTACATATACCTGATTTGTCCCTACTGGAAGACACAGCATAATTTATCAAAAGTTTATATTAGAGCGACTGTCACCCAAAGTAGAGTGCTACCTCGAGGCTCCCAGTAATATCTTTTTCTTATCTCCTTTCACCTTCACTCTGTCACCAGTGGGCATGACTGTTGGTGTGTGGAATAGTAAGCTGATTGACTATTACACTAAGGATTAGTATAGTAGCAATGAAGTCTTGTGTGGGATCAATCGCAGGTTATGTAGTTGCTGATAACAATGCCACAGGAACCCTTGAATATTAATACAGATGTTCAACTCGTCTGAAGATCGCGTAGCGTGAAACTCGAGTCACGGCGAGAGCCGTCCTTTCCATAGGATTTAACATTGGTAAGCGTTTTTCGCTCGGTCAAGGCAATCTAGGCGTCGAGCACTTTATTTTAGTGAGTAGTTAAGGTTGCTTTCTGGCTTTTTTCCCACTTTCTTTTTTTCACTATTGTCTTTATTCGAGACTGTTTAGATTTTGGCAGGCTGACCGTTGGTTGATGATATATTGATGACTTTAAACACAGTACTAGATTGGTGGAAAGATCTCATCTTATTACAGCTGAAATAGCAAGATGCAGACATAAATTCTATGCCAAAACTTTCATCACTCGCAATTTTTGCTTCTGGAATTGTCTTGAAGGTTTTTGCTTTCCAGTCAACTTTGATCTTCAAAAATTTAAATGCAACGTCAATGTTTAACGTCTGTATTCTTAATTCCTGTAATTTTATTGTTCTCTCTCTTTTTTTTATTTTATATTCTCTGACACTCAATAAACACTTGCTTCTTAGTGGCTTTATTGCCTTGCTTGGGGTAAAATGATTAATATATATTATATATAATATATATTTGAAGTAGACGCTATGATAACGTTTGAAGTATTATATATATATATATATATATATATATATATATATATATATATATATATTATAAAATAATTGATTTAAAATATGGTTATTTTCGCTACACAGTTCTAACCATGTTCAAAAATTTTTGAAACATGGTTAGAAGTGTGTAGCGAAAATAACCATATTTTAAATCAATTAATTTATAATATTAATGCTCTGTAAATTTACATTGAGCACTATTTTGTAAAAATAAAAATATCTATAAGAACACTGGATTATATATCTTACTGTTCTTTCTTTATATATGTATATATATATATATATATATATATATATATATAACGTTATTATAGCGTTTACTTCAAATACGAGTATCCACTATAATAAAGTTTGAAGTAACAAAAATATAGGATTAAAAATAAATATATAAATTCTTTATATATATATATATATATATATATATATATATATATATATATATATATATATATATATATATATATCGGCCCCACCTCTTTTTCGAAATTTTACAAAATACTCACTCATCAGAATGTATTTTGCATACCGGTTTGTATGTGTATATATGTAAAATTGTGTTTGTTGTCAATATCGATAGGGTGTGTTTCTTTCGACTCCCAGTTAGACAAAAAGACACACAATTACATCCCCCAGGGGGGAGCGAATTTTCTTCACTTGGAATGTTATTCGAATGTAAATTTTAAGAATACATTTCACTCTATTCATATCTATCTATCTATCTATCTATGGCACTTGGTTATCTATCTATCTATCTATCTATCTATCTATCTATCTATGGCACTTGGTTATCTATCTATCTATCTATCTATCTATCTATCTATCTATCTATCTATCTATCTGTGTACACACACACATACACACATATATATATGTATATGAGAAATATAACAAATATACCAAATTATTGGCGTATTTTAGCGTCTTTCATGTGTATTCTCGTTGTTCCAAAATCTTCTGCAGTTAAAGTGACAAGAGAACTCAATCCTGTATTAAATTTTTGATATATCTTATATTACCCCTCTTTATATTTTTTGATATTTTTCCTTGAGCTCCTGTCTTCTCTCTCTTCCTAATTTTATTTATTAAACAATATATATATATATATATATATATATATATATATATATATATATATATGTTAAATTTCAGACTGAATATATCGGTACAAGGAAATTTTTTTCTTTTGTCTTTATTCATACACACACAGACACACACACACACATATACATATATATATATTCTCTCATGGAACTACTATTGTTTTATGAATCTAGACTACGTCCTTGCAGGCAAGAAATTCGCCAATCAGGATCAAAGCTTATTTTGGTGATTCTTTGAACGAAGAATTCTGCGGGGAAGCAACTGTTGCCAAAATTGAAAAAAAAAAAAAAAAATTATAGACCAACGGGGAACATTGAAAATGAATATGTAATTTTTCATCGTATTTTCGTGGTGCTATTAAAAACGTCAGTTGCATTCGGGACCTATGGATACCAAATGCGTACAATGAAGTCTTAAGTTTTAAGTTTAAACAAAAATTCTCAATTAAATTTAGCATTCTAATCATTTAATTGACTGATGAAATGATGTAGTTTGCCTTCGATTTATTTTCATAACTAATTACTGAAAACTTTTCAGTCCCTGCATTGTTCTTTCGATGATCCCTATCCCAAACCCTAACCCTGCAAAATCTATCCAAACATCTTAATTGTTCTTTCGATGATAAAGCCTACATGTGTGCCGGCCTAGATACTGCCAGTTACGCGCTATGCGTGATACGCGCTTAAGCGATCATGCATCTTTCGATACCATGACTGACGAGGCAGATTTTTTTTCCCGCAGTAAATTGCCATTTATTTTTGCGGTAGACCAGTTGCTATCCAAGGCTATTTACCCATAGCTGTGAAGAGACAAAGAGTATTCATACCTTTCTCAAGGGCATGAGCACATAAGTGAATGTAATAGATTCGACTGGAATTCGAACTCGGCTCTCCGTGCCGCTATCCATTACTCCATCGTGCTTCCGGTTTAGAAACAATGGCTCTTTTTACTCTTAGCGAGAAGTCCAACAGATCCGAAAAATTAGAACTGGACATTGTTCTCGAAAAGGACATCTAATTATGGGTTAACACAGGCAAGGAATTGCATGTAAATTTGAACGCATCCAAAACAAAACTACTTTAATTCAATCACCACAGGGAATCTTTCTTGCCTGCCATAAGCATGGCTGATGTTAAACTCAATGGAGAGCAACACTTTTTGACCTTTGGGACTCCCGCTTTCCTCTGACATGAAGTGGAATGAATATATTAAATCTTGAAATGAACCTCCAATCGGTTGTTAATTGGGGCAAGAATTGGCTGTATCGACATCTCCAATTACCTTGATCTATCCACTATCCCTCTCCTCATCCTTTCTTCTATCACTCCTATCTGCTCTCGCTCCAAATCTTCTGCAGCCCTCTGCATCCTAGTGGCTTCACGCCTTGCTCGGGGCGTAATGCTTAAAAAAAATATGTTAGGACAGCTGCTATGAATTTTGGTTGACTGTGTCGTACCAGACAATTCTTCTTGTCAGAATCCATCTTGAACATTTATAAATCTACCATTCGGCTAAACTTCAGGAGAGAAACGCTTTGCACCTTCTTGGTCCCACGTTGAAGTGAAGTGATTATATTGAATTGTTAGGTTTACTGCTAGGATCACCTGGTGCACCTGCTATATATCACGAGGTTCTTGAAAACGTCAAAAGAAGGCTGTGTAATATAATCGGTCCTGACCTGGCATCTCGACTTCAATCACTTTCCCTCCGACGTGACGTCGTTTCCCTCTGTCTTTTCTACAAATATTTTTCATGGAAACTCTGCTGATGAGCCGTTCTTAGTGCCTAGACGGCAAGCGTCTTGTCGCTTTAATGTTGATCTAGCTAGATGCAACCGTCAGTCCTATTCTAATAGTTTCTTCTCTCACGCTTCTCGCCTGTGGAACTCCTTTCCGATTTCTTGCTTCCATGCAAACTACAATCTTCAACGATTTATATTAAACACCAATCGCAATCTTCTGTCTTCCTAAATCCTCTCCCTTTATTGTTATTTTTCTAACTTCTCCTCACGAAAGTCATATTTTCGTGCTCTTTTACTGCAACCTCCTGCGTCTTAGTGGCATTATCGCCTTGCTTTGGGTGAAATGATTTTAAAAATCATGTAGTTTCCTCTTTGTGTTCATTGTAGATAATTTCCATAGATAAATGCAGCACTCTTTCTGCTTTTTCTCTATTCAAATTCTATGAAAGTGAATGCTGGACAATCTCCTCACAGATGAAGGAGAGGGTTGAAGCAGCAGAAATGTGGTTCTACAGAAGGATGCTGAGAATACCATGGACGGAACATGTGAGCAACGAAGAAATTTTAGAGAAAATGAAAACCGAAAGGAAACATATGCTTAACATGAGGAAGAAACACCTGACATTTCTAGGGCACATAATGAGCAAAGAGGGTGATATAATGGAATATGCACACACCCGAGTTCCCCTTCACTGGAATATGATTGGCTGGTGTCCGTCATAAATACAGACGGACGTGTAGATACGACAGAGTTTAAGTCTATGACGACGCCCATTGGACTAGGCCATTGGCTATCCTATTGGTCTACACCAATTGCCTAAGCATATTACCTGCGACTATGATGAGTACCAGTCGATTATTGCTATCCTGTACTACTTGGTTATAGTAGCCAAAACCACTTAGCTACTTCGATCAAATATATCCCTTTCCGGGACATATCAGAGGGTTTGGAAAATTTGATACTCACAGGACAGATTAAAGGTGAGAAGAGAGAGGAAAACAATGCCTAACCTCCTTAGCAAGGTTGATGGAAGAACAAGGTTTAGGAGAAATTACAAAAAGATAATTATTTAGGGCTACAAAGAAGAGGAAATTGCGGAGAGCCATGATCGTCTACGTC
>OZ010607.1:8317564-8327564 GCA_963932145.1 Acanthosepion lycidas | reverse complement strand
GTGACAAGGTGTAAATATATTTGTTAAGTGCATGTCTGTGGGAGAGAGAAAGAGAGAAGGTGTGTATAAGTTTGCATGAATATGTATGAGTGAGGGATGGAGACAGTTTATATTTGTGTGTGTGTGTGTGTGCATGAAGTATGATATGTATTTGTGAAAGGGTGTGTATGTTGTATATGTTTGTGTAAGGGTATGCGTGTGAGAGTAAGGAGCAAAATAATGTGATTTTGTGCTGAGAATACCATAGCCCGAACATGCAAGCCATATTGTTGTATCCTTAAAGAGGTGACAGACAGGCAAAGGTGGTACTCGAATGAAGAAACAGCAACGCGCGCGTAGATAAAAGAAGAGAGGTTTATGGTAAAAGAGAATACACTACTGAAAGACAGGGAATCGGGTGACTGTCTAGTAATTCCCAAAGCAAGGTTATTTATCTTTACTCCTCGCGAGGCAGGATGTGGCACAAGGCTTTTTTTAATGCGGTGTTAAAACCGGGCCCGTTGGTTCGGGCAAAAATTCCCCGCAGACCCCGTAAAAAACGGGGTCGGGTAGCTATCACCCCGAAAGCAGAGAGTTCGACGAGCACAGCTGAGATGTATCTCAAACTAATTCCCAAAGCAAGCATATTTGCCAACCGCCCCAAGCATAGCCTCGTCAGGGTTCCTCTCTGCCTTTGGGCAGAGAGTTCGACAAGCTTAGCTGGAGATGAATCTCCAACGGCCGAAGGACAGACCTCCCTGTAATTCCCAAAGCAAATCCCAGGTATATTCTGTGCTCATTATATATAGCTACTGATATAGTCAGTTCACATAGGCGATAGGGAGTGTGGGACATTCGATTACAACACTAAGTTTGACGGAAAATGGAAAAAAAGGACACTGTCACATAACATCAGGAAGAGACAGTTGGAATTTCTAGGGCACATAATGCGGTAAGGAGGCTTAGAAAATTTGACACTCCCAGCACATGTTGAAGGCAAGCGGGACATATGAAAATACAGCGTAGCCTATCTAACGACCTTGTGTCAATGGATGTCAGAATAGGGACAAGGAGAAGTATCGAAAAGAGAAAATTTATTAAAATTTATCAAAGTTCAAGAAATTGTAAAGAGCCATAATCGTCCACGTGCTAAAGGGACACGGCAGATAGAAGAAGAAGAAGAAGAAGAAGAAGAAGAAGAAGAAGGAAGAGGAGAAGGAGGAGGATGGAGTGTGTGTGCGTGCAAAGAAGAGACACTATAAATAGTGCAAAAGTATCAGAGTATTAACTTTGAAGAACGATGTCTACATTTGTAAACAATGTCGAAAGCCTCGAATCAGTCGATCAACGGACTGCCATTGGATGTTCGTCTCCTCACGAAAGACTTGCAGCGTAGAACTCACTCATTTCCATCCAAATCCGATGGAATCAGTACCAAAAATAATTAACAGTCCTATTGCCAGTCCTCTTTTCATGTAAGAACCAATGCTAAACAACGACAGAGCAGTGAATGCGGCAGGTCAGTCGTGTCTTCCTCCATCTAACACACGATCGATAAGAGGCTATATCGATTACCAATTATAACAAGAAGACTTGGAAGTCATTCTAGGAACTTTTATAAAATCATAGCGAAGACATTTTTATCCGAATCCAACGCAAGTAAATAAAAATATTTTATTGACATCAATATCAATATTAATTTTTTTTCTCTTTTCTTAAGTATCGATTTTCAATCTGAAAGATGAAAGTGGTGGAGGGAATCGAACAACTGAAATAAGGGAGAATATTTGGTTGAAATCAAATTAGCAGCTTTTTTGACATTCTTCGTCAGTGTGAATTTTCAGGGCGGATCCTACACCAGAATAATTGGGGGTCAACCAAAAAGAGAAAAGGAAGAAAGTAAGAATGACAAGCATTGGTATAAAATAATTGCTCCATTTATAAAGAAGGAATAAGTAGAATTGTCATATTTTAATTGTTCTTTGTTAGGTTATTTTGAAACTTTTTATTGCTTTAAAAGTTCTTGTAGACATTTGAAACAGGGTTACGTCAAAGGAAGAAAGTAATTCTTTTTTTGTTGGCTTACTGCTTTTGAAAGGTTTAGACACTTGAATATTGAAAGATATAGCAGCGTTTTTATCATTTATTGTGCTACAAAATTGGAGAGGTTGATACGATAATACCGTTTTGTCGCAGCAAACATCAATATATCGCTTTGAATATATATATATATATATATATATATATATATATATATATATATATATATATATACATACGTTGTTTGCACAACTAAAATTCTTGATATATATCGTTAATTTTCTAATATACACATGTTTGTTGCCAATTTTTATATATATATATATATATATATATTTGGTAATCTATAAATAACTATATTTCTATTTTATTTATTCATAAGCTACAAACACTTATAATGATACACACTTCAATAGCTATATACGCAGAAGCATATATATATATTGGTCTGTGTGTGTATATATATATATATATATATATATATATATATATATATATATATATATATGTATGTATATATATATATATGTATGTATGTGTGTGTATATGTGTATGTATGTATTGGTAAGTATATTGAATGAAATGAGAACTCGACATCTGTAGTTGAACATGAGCCAGCGACATTGAAATCCTTTCTTTTGTGTCGTTTTCACTAGTTAGCCAATTGAATGAATCAGGCGACAGTTAAACCAACGCCAAGACCGTCATGAGATGGCGGCGAAGTGGATATGTTAGTAAAACATTCTGATAGTTTTCTGGCTGACATATTTTCCTTCTTTCTTTTTTCTTGGCTATAGTGCCTCTCTTCATTTCAATCTTTGACTCACTCATTTCATTAACCCACAGTCTCTAACTTTCCAGAGTTCCAGCTCTTTCTCTTTCACTTACATTGTTTATTATTTCTTTTCAAAAGTTTTCTTTGAAGGCCGATAACTTTCGTCCCTATTTTTATCGACAAGTGTTTATCAATAGGTCTTTACCCTGGAACAATTAGATGGCTCGAAATTTTCGCTGCATAATGTTCGATCGTTATGATAAATTGAGAAGCAGTGGGTGAAAAATTGTAAGGCTATTAATATGGTTATGTTGGACATCTTTGCAGTTAATGAAAGATTATTACGTTATTTCTAATGCGAGAAGCACGACAAATATCTTCACCTCTAAAAACAAGAAGAGAAAATGAAAACCGTGTCAGGAAAACAGCCAACAAAATTCAATATTTCACCAAAACAAAATATTTTACAATGTCGTTGAAGTTCAGTGCGTGACTGAATAAATGGTTTTGTACACGTGCTGATCGGGCACGTCTCAAAATGTATGTAGATAATAAGGCGTTGACAGGGAAAATATTTAAGTATTTCCTTTTATGGAGACTTAAAAAAGAATCTTCTCGACGGCAGAGGTACAGAAAGTGTAGTGTCTCTGGCGTAGATTTGTTTCCCGCCAATGCTGTATTCTCTCGACCAGTTGGATTTCCACTGACAGAAGAGGTTGCCTTCATTTGAATTTCTCTATTACTCGCGTGTTAGAGACAAGATCTCAAGGAACGACTGTGATTGGTTGAAAAATATTGAACATTAAATTATGATTTCGTATATACCACAACCAGAAGTGATGCGTTGAGCCTACTGCATACTGATATATTGACTGTATTTTTTTTTGTCATTTTACTGACTTCTTTGAGAATATCCCTATCCGATATAGACCTTGGTTGTGATTCACACCTCATTGAAGACATCACATCTATAGTTTTGTGCTAAGAAAATAGAGGATTCTTGTCGTGGAAGAAAGGCTCTAGACAAAAAAGTACCACACACCGTTTCTATTAAAAACTATGAAACTCAGTCCAGTGAATAACACAGGCTTTTTCCAACCAGAAAAATACATGACAAGAAATACGATGTATTCTAACCAACTTTGAAGGTACTGTTTGAAATCTTAAACGTTTTGGTTACTTTTATTTCTTCAGTCAATATTCTTAAATTCTTTTCTTTATGCTTACATTTATAACATCAGCATCTTGAAATGTGTTCTTTTTCATCAATCCACTTTTCTTGCTTACTAAAGTTTTAATTTTAATTTTTGTTATATTTTTTAAAACTGGTTTTACTCCTATGTTACTAATGTCTTTAATTAACTTTTTCTAATTATTCAACGTTTAATCGTTCAAGTAAAACATAAACCCTCTCGTCATTGTCGTTGTTGTAAAACCAACATAAGTATTAACATATTCATTAGAGATGCAATCTCCCAAAAGACATTTAAATTGATATACGATGTTGATCATTTGTAAGATGATAGTTGACGGGCAAGAGTTGTTATGGATGACTAGGTTGGTTTTAAAATATTTAGTATAGTATATAATTAGTTTTATTTTTTCCTTGGATCAGTGGGGGGAATATATTAGTGTTTATGAGTCTTTTTAGTTGGATAAGTGTAGAGATATCTGAGGACGTATCCTTTTTATTTATCTTAATATTCACAATAGTCGTCTAATTTATTCACCAACGATGTAATTAGGAAAGTCATTATAAAAGTAAGTTTGTTTAATATTTTTTAAATTCGGTATAGAATATTGTTCTTGCTGAAGAGTTTATTAAGTTTTATTAAATTTCGTATAATAGGTGTTTTGTAATATGTAGGACATTCACTTTTATAGTTAAGAGTGCACATGTTTATGCTAGTTGCTAATTTATATGGGGAGATAGTAAATGTATTGTTATTAGTGTCTATCATTACATTAAGAAACGGGATTTTATTGTCATTATTGTTCGTACGTGAACTTAAGTGCGGAGTTTTTAAAAAAAACTTTTTTAGTTCATGTATTTTGTCTATGTATTTGACTAGAATGAGAATGACAACTACATATTTTAGATAAATAGAGTTTTTTTTTATATTAAGTTATTTTCTATGTTAGTCATGTAGAAGTTGCTAAATATTAGTCCCAGGAAGGAACCCTGCCGAGACACCATCTCATTGGACGTATATATTATTTTGATGGCCGTAGAAAAAAAGAAAAACATCTGTGGTACACATCAAGAGAAGTTTTCTTCAAATATTAAGACTAATTTTTAATGGAAGGAGAGAAGAATGGATTGTTGTATATATTCTTTATGATTATATCTCTTGTTTCTCTGAGGTGTGACGTTGGTGATAAAATTTCAACGTCAATGTTTCATTATTAGGCTTTTGTGTTAGAATTAGAGTAGTTTGTGTGTTGATTAAATTGGAGATGCTAACATCAAGCAAATACTACAATTTAATGTACAAAAAATCGAAAAGGCTGAAAGACAAGGATGCGTCTTCTCATCTAACTTATTCAGTGAAACGATTCTGAGAGAATTAGAAATCCTAACAGAATTTATTAATGGCGGCAACGATATTTTTGCTCCTTCCAGTTTTCTCTTCATCTATATAAAGATTGTCCTGAATTCACAGGCATACATGAGGATTGCATATTATATCAAAATGCTCTCTCTTTCTATTATGTTATTACATCTATCGTTTCCCTGACTGAGACGTTGGTGAATAAACTTTCAACTTCAAAGGAGGCTATGATTATTATTAGGTTTTTGTGTTTTTACAATTTGGAGCAGTTTGTATGTTTATTTAATGCTGTATTTATTGGGTATATATGGTGTAATGAGTTGATTAATAACTTTGGTCAGTTGGTAAACAGGAGTAGGGATTTGTGATATAATAGCACGGAGAGGGAAATTAGGTTTATGTATTTTTATGCTTCCATACATGGATCCTGGTTTGGAGTTACCTATTATTTTAGCAAGTTTAAAGCGATCCAGTCTTGCGTTGTTGGCTGGGATCAGTTTGTTGACTTTCGCTTTTAGTTAGTCGTATTTTTGCCAAATTTATAAATTTGGTATGATCGTCCAGTATTTGTTGCATCTTTTAATAATAAACCGATTTATTTAATATGTCGAAGATTATGCTTTTATTCGTTTTTTAAACTATTATATTGCTCTGCTTACGTACCTGCTTAGATGCAGTGTTTTGTTGTTTTGACAGAAGTTTACCAACTAATCAAACTAAATTAAAATACTACAATTAAAAATTCTTTTGAAAAAATCACATTTTTTCACCCTTATATAGGGTGAAAAAATATTTTTGATATGAAAAATATGAAAAAATATGAAAACATACGGTGCTAACGCATTAATAGATATGCAACTCCTAAAGATGGTCTCAGATGAGATTCGGGGTACTTCAGAAAAAAAAAATATTTTAGATAATATTGTTTTAAAAAATTTGGAATTTTTTTTATCAATTTTCTACAGCCACCAAGAAATTAATTCGTGAACTTGAAAGGATTAATACTAAAATAAATAGAAATAAAATGTATAAATTATTTAACTAAACATGCTTGAATAAAAATATGATATATATATATATATATATATATATATATATATATATATATATATATATGTATATATGTATATATATATATATATATATATATATATATATATATATATATATATATATACAGTGAAGGGGGAAAACAAAAATTCGTACACATATAAAATTTTAATTTATTGTATTTCCAACTAATAAATAAACATTCTGCATATAATTAAATGTACACAAATGCATAATGACTAAATATGCATAGAAAACAAAAAAAAAATGATTTAATAGAAATAAATCCGATTTATCCATTTTAATGGGTGAAAAAAGTATTCGTACAATGCAAATTTAAGATTTTAAAACTTTTATATTGCTTTAATACTCTAGATTATTCAAGTGTAATATTCTAGAATGTTCCAGTAATGTTATCAGTCCTCATTTTTAGCCTGAAAAATACAAACAGAACATTCTGTAATTGATATTCATGCAAGAAGGTTATCATCACGGCAAGAGGTAAATAATTGACAAATTCGTGAAAATAACTCATTGTTAACATTTGAAAAGAAGGTAAAAAGTTACAGGAAAATCTCAGACTATTTATTACCATTAGTGCATTCATTGCAATGTATAAAAACTCGAAACTGTTGAAGAACAGGTGGTCCCGAGCTGATTACTTCAAGATTTTCGAGGAAATTTATGTGTAAAATTAAACAAATTCCAATGGCTACTCGTCAAGAGTTGCAAGATGATTTGCTTTTATCAGGAATCTGTATCGCTAAACGAACAATAAGCAATGAAATTCATAGGAAAAATCTAAAGTCACGCTCCCTTCAGAAAGCTCCACTGCTATTGAAAAGTCACAGAGATGCCAAATTGAAATTCGTTCGTGAACATAACGAAAAGGAAAGATTATTATGCACAGACGAAACCAAAATTTTTTGGACGAAATTCTAGAAATCATGTATGGAGGAAATATGGCGATGCCTTCAAACAAAAGAACACAGTTCTAACAGTGAAATTTGGTGCTGGAAGCATCATAGTTTTGGGATGTTTTTCTGCAAAAGATACTGGAACATATCAGTAATAGTTGGTAAAATGAAAGCCGCAGAATATCAAAATATTTTGGAAGCAAATTTAATGATTTCGGTTTTAAAATCTTGAACTTCCTCCTGATTGAATCTTCCAACAAGATAATAATCCTAAGCACACTGAAAAATCTACAAAGACATGGCTTGCTGAAATTAATTTAAATATCTTGAAATGCCCAAAACAGACTCCAGATTGAAACTCAGTCGAGAATCTGTGGTGTTATTTGAAAATTTAAATCCAGTCGAGAGTTCCAACAAAAATCCCGGATCTGAAGACCATATGCAAAGATGAATGGAACAAAATACCAACTAAAATTTGCAAATTATTAATTGAGATCTAGCAAAAGAGATGCAAAATAAAATACTATAAAACCAAATTTGTTAATGTAAACAATTCTAATGACAACAAATATTTCAATTAGAATTCCTCAGCCATCTTTATTTTATGGATATATCATGAAAATTTTACAAGTATCAGTTATTTAATACCAATTATATTACATAAAGTACTTGTACAATAAAATAAAACATACTGTACTACGATTGTTGGGTGAATAGCTATTGAGTTCCTTTCTATTGAGTAATGAAGGGAATCCAATTTCATAGAATATTACATTTAAAAATTCGAATATCAATAAACCAATAAGTTATTAAAGACTGACTTAAATCGTATGACTCCATAATTCAATCTATCTATCTATCTATCTATCTATCTATCTATCTATCTATCTATCTATCTATCTATCTATCTATCTATCTATCTATCTATTGTAAGCATCTACCGTATTGTTGATTTATCACCTTCAGATTACCATTTGTTTGTGTTATAAACTGACATTTACCCGACAAAGCGGGTCCCCAGAAGCTGTTGATGTAGGGGTGCAAGTGTGTCTCTTGTCGCATTCTTCGAGGAGAGCTTTTATACACTCCTGCACCGAAGGGATATATGTGGCGTTAATCACGGTGATGATTACGCGGTGTGTGTGTGGGGGGGGACTTAGTCATCCCAGTGCTGGTAACAAATGCCCAAATTTTTATTTATTTATAATTCTTGATAACGACGGCAGTAAAAGTTGAATGAACTCAAATTAAAAAAAAAAAAAATACATAAAAAGAAGCAAATTGAATTCGAGCAAGTTTACTAATTTTCTAGTTTTAAATGATATCACCTTTAAGTGATTTGAAATTGGTTTCAGCAAACGAAGGAACGCCGGAATTACCCAAACACCGTTTCAGAAACAGGAACCTCCCCCCCCCCCCCAAAAAAAAACGCAATTCTTGCTAACCTCGGTTGTACTGGCTGAAAGTACTCAAAGAAAGAAACAAAAATGGAAGTGTGAAAGTTTACCAATTGAACCACTGTAAATTACCTCACCTTTAAAGGTTTTATTTGTGTAGTAATAATGATCTTTGTAACTTATTTTCGAGCATCCATCCCAGACAGATAGATAAATATGAACCGATTGAGACAGATAGATAAATATATAGATATATAGATAGATATGAACTGGTTGAGATAGATAGATATGAACCGACTGGGATAGATAGATAGATAGATATGAACCGACTCAGATATCTATCTATCTATCTATCTATCTATCTATCTATCTATCTATCTATCTATCTATCTTGCTAGCTAGCTAGATAGATAGATATGAACCGACTGAGATAGATATGAACTGACCTAGATAGATAGATAGATAGATAGATAGATTGATAGATAGATAGATAGATATGAACCAACTGAGATAGATAGATAGATGTGAACCGGCTGAGACAGCTATATAGATAGACAGACAGATAGAACGTTGTTACAAAGACATGTTGCAAGGCAGATAGAAAGAAATATAGATTATTTCATGCATTTAAGAGGTAAAGGTTTACAGAGGAAAATGTTTCGCTAATACGTTTAAAATTATCATGAAATAACTTTTATTAAAGTCTTTATTGGCTTAGCCAAAATTTCCGTTCGTTTATTAAGTAAAAAATTGATTTAATACATCGAACGAACTTTTTAGGCAATCTCATATATCAAAGCTATAAAAGGCGTAGCAGCCATGTGACTGGTGTCCATGACTGGCGTTGAACAACTATAGATCTAATTTACAATTTTTTAGCCTTTTGTTAAGTTTATTATTTAAGAGAGTGAAGTAAATATAAGGTTTATTTATTTTATAAAATATAATTTATAATTTTTGTTCCTTATAACCTACATTTAAAATACCTTGAATTTTAATTTTACCATCTTTCATTTAATAGAAAAATATATGACTTTTTCGCTGGAGCTTTACAATAGGCACTGTGACCAGAAATAATTTTTCAAAATTCTTTTTCATATTACTTGGAGATTAAACTCTCCAAATCATAAGTATTACTTCAATTAAATGTTGACGTTATAGAAATTTTGATCCAAGCCATAATTTCTCACAATGTTGATATTTTATGGATGAAATGTCATGGCAAACATTTGATAAATTCCATGACCTTGAATTTATGTTTTCTAAAGATATTAAAATGTCGCTTGCATA
>OZ010607.1:8272564-8312564 GCA_963932145.1 Acanthosepion lycidas | reverse complement strand
AGACATTTTTTAACGAAAAAAAAAGTATCATTATTTTGTGATTGAAAAGGCCAAGAGATGGCTTGTAAATTTCAACACCTCTAAAATGAAACTGCTTTTGTTTAAAGGAGAGCAACACTATACGCCTTTTTCGTTTCACGTGTTCCACTGATATCAAGTGGAGCGACTATATGTAGTCAAGCCCTACATCTGCTGCAAGGAAAGTTGGTTCACTGTGTTGTGCCAAAAGAAACTATCTTCCACATTTATAAGTATACCATTTGTCCGTCTGTTGAATAATGTTGCCATATTTAGTCTAGTGCTCTTACTTTACATCTCGAGATTCTTTAGAAAATCCAGAGAAGGGTCTTCAATGGAATCTGCCCTGACTAGGCATCTTGTCCCCAGTCACTTTCTTACCGAAGTGACGGGGCTTGCTTCTGTCTTTTCTAGAAATATTTTCACAGCAACTGCTCAGATGAGTTTTTTTTGCCCTTCATGCCCCAACTAAATGAATTCAGGCGTGCTACAAGATTGACAACTAGATCCACAGTTTTACTGTAGAACTATTTGTTTCCTTGATAACTACAATCTTAAAAAAAGTTAAATGCAACATCAGTCGCCATCACAGGCTTTCTTGAACACTGTTCCTTTTGTTGTCCTTTCCTCAATCCTTCTCATTTTCCTTTCCTTTGTACCCCCTGTAGTCCCCGCTCCCGCTGCATTCTAGTGACATTGTCGTTTTGCTTGGAGTAAAATGATTAAAATTTTCCATGGAAGATGATATCCATTCTTTAGTTTTACCAATTCCCACATTTACAGCTTAGACATGCCATGTCATTTCTACGCATTTAAATCAGCTTCATTTCCTCCGTAATTCCAATTCTTTTATGCAAAAAATGATTATACATTTTTTTTCGTTTCCTCTTCTGTTATAAATGTTTTCACAATTTAGTACAAAAACGATATTTCTATGTTGTAAGCATGCATATTTAATAATCATTTATCACTAGACTCCTGCTGGATAGGGATGAGGAGAAATACAATTAAAGCTAAATTTAAATTTTAGACTTTTGCTTAAGGATCAAGCTATAGGTTAGGCTGGTCTATTTATCTATAGGGTAGTAGCTGTTCTAGGTGAACGATAATTCTAAGTTCATAAACCATGGAAAAGGTAACGAGAAAGCACACCACAATAATTCCTAAGCACTTTCGTCAAGTCACAGAAAATGAAGGAAAGGAATCTATAGAGAGTTACGAACGGCTATATCCTGAATGGACTTGTCACCAATGTCAAGAATAAAGGTTAAGTTACAGTCCGATGCAAAGGTAAACTTTTAAAACGTGCCAAAATATTCTGGAATCAGGAAATTTTAAAAGATATCTTTTATCAAAATATTCTATTTTTATGTCTCTCTATGTTAATATAAAATGAAAAAAACTACAGAAATAATTACTTTATTTCTAATAGCCGCTCGTTTTCCAAGTCTGCTAGGGTAGCTAATCCCTATTGTAGACGTCTGCTCAAGCACATTGATATTTCTTCGGCGATCACACGGCCAACCTGTGGTTTATACTGAAATTATGCCCAGCACACTTTAGCTATATTTTCTGGAAAAGAATGCATAATTTGTTGTGAACAACAGTTTAAACAAATGTTCAAACACTCGGTCACGATGACTTGTGTTCTCGTGCTAGCACAACTACAGAAGACTCGTTAACAGTTCTATCTGGCCATTTTCACCCACAGTGCTTAGTTCAGCCCGTTTTCAGGCATTTTTGCACAGGTGCTGTAATCGTCGCCACGATAAATTGATCATAGAGAGATTCGAACCGGAGACTTACAACCACAACACAAAAGTTCAAACCACTCGACCACGCGTTGCATTTTATTTATCTGTTTATATTTAAATAATTATAATAACAATTTTATAAAGAGGAAGAGACTTGAAATCGAACTAAACAGACTCCATCGGCGGTTTTTAAGTGAGTTAGCATAACATTTTCTTCGCGCATGCGCAAACACAAATGTCCAACCATTAATACGCCCGCACACATGCACGTACATATGCACTCATGTATATATTCAATTATGTATGTGTACGCCCGTGTGTGCAAGATGGCCTTATGGCTGTTAGTATCAGCGAACGTTCGAATCATCGCGGAGGCTATAATGTAAGCTTTAATATATTTTCATGAATTGCCTGTCCGTAATGCACGGAAGACATTTTGTAAGCGAAGGGAAGGAAATTAAACTTCGAAAAATCGATGTTAGTAATCAATATTTGATTAACAGACAGACGAGTAAACAACATTTGGTTAAGATTTCAACATTTATTTTGTGGCTCGTGTGAAGAAAAGAGAAAATAATGAAAAATAAAACGTAACTGTGTTAAATAAACATTGAAATATGGACATATTTTGGAGAGAGAAATATTATTCAGCTGTAACTAAATAGAAACATCTCTCTCTCTCTATCTATCTCATTCAATCGATTATCTATCTATCTATCTATCTATCTATCTATCTATCTATCTATCTATCTCATTCAATCTATCTATCTCACTCAATCGATTATCTATCTATCTCATTTAATCTATCTATCTATCTATCTATCTATCTATCTATCTATCTATCTATCTATCTATCTATCAAAATAAGAATAAGAGAAAGAATATATGCCGAAACTCATATATATGTATGTATATATGTGTTCAGCGGCCTACAGGTAGAAACATCCACAAATTTTCAAATGTTATATATCTATATTTGTATATGATCAAACGTGCACGCACTGACAGATACCTATTTGAATACTTACTGCTGTGTTTCCTAAAATATTATAAAAGATAAGATGGCGAAGATTCTTTGTGTATTAATCAACTTATTCGCAACCTCGTCACGTACGGCGGAACGTACCTCAGTTATTTATGATGAAATGTGATAAACGTATTTCGAGTTCGCGAACAATACACACACACACACACACAGACACACACACAGACACACATATAAATATATATATATATATATATATATATCAGGAAAAGAAGTTATTATTTATTTAAGCATGGAAAATAGTGCCTCCCTGAGCGGAGGCCATGCATTGTGTTTATACGCCTAACACAAACCGGAAATTCACTACATCTTTGTTACCATCTCTTTCCTTAAGTTTTTTGTTTCGTGAAAATGCCACACCCCAGGCCACCAGGTAGATTGATTTTTGGGGAGGAACTCCTGCCCGTGGGTGGTAGGAAACACAGTATCAGCATTAAACAAGAAAAATAATGCTCGTGACACAAAGGAAAAATGATGGCTGACTAGTGAGGTTGTGCGCATGTGCAGAAAGGTTTCCGCTTTGTTTTATGATGGTCTGTGTGAGCAAATGTATATTATGCGGTTCCAAATTATCTCTGTGTACTATACTTTGTTATACGTACTTATATATCAATGTATATCAGAATAAGTGTATACTCTTTATAAATAATGGGTTTAGACACGTACGTCGAAAGCGGCAGAATTAGGTCTTAGCTCCTGGAAGAAGTACTCAGTATAAAGTAGAACAGTATAATAACATCGATATATATATATATATATATATATATATATATATTCTCAAATTAATACATTATATATATATATATATATATATATATATATATATATATATATATATATATATATATGTATGTATGTGATATTAGTGGTCAATATATATACATACACACACGCATATATATATATATATATATATATATATATATATATATATATATATAAATTTCCAAGAGGATAGAATCCAGGTAGAAAAAATAATGACGTAATAATGTCGTTTTTTGACGTATTTTTTAACGTCAAAAAACGACATTATTACATCATTATTTTTGCACCAACCTAATATTATAATAAAAAAAGGCTCAAACACTAATATTCCATGGTTATAATTTATTATATTGGAATCGTAATCCAATTCATCAGACCTACAAATTCAAAAAACTTTTTGAATTTGTAGGTCTGATGCTTTGGATCGTGATTACGATTCCAATGTAATTAATTATAACCTTGGAATATTAGTGTTTGAGCCTATTTTATTATATATATATATATATATATATATATATATATATAAGGCTACTTTTTGGTAGACTCTATTCGGAGCTGCTTATTCACACCTTGGAATCATATATGCTCTAACGTGAATTTGGTTGTCTGGTCCAGCTGAGCACTTTATTGGCTTAATGCTTCAGCTCCTATACCATTACACCTGTTTTTTTCTTGTTATGGACCGATTTTTATATACCCGCAAGCCATTTCAGGTTGATTTTTTTCCACTTTAGATCTTGTCTGGATGATTTACCCTCTCCACTGTGAGAGTTTGGTTTGCTTGTCAAATTGTACTCGCCCGGTGGTATATAAAGTAATCATCTTACTATTGCAAGTTACTGGCTGCCTGAACATTGTGTGCAAACACATGAAAGTTAATGTAGTGGCCAGTCATTGCCTACCAGGTTATTGAATTAATATATATATATATATATATATATATATATATATATATATATATATATATGTATATATGTATGTATGTATGTATATATATATATATATATATATATATATATATATATACATATACATATACACACACACACACATATATATATATATATATATATATACATACATATACATATACACATATATATATATATATATATAGAGAGAGAGAGAGATAGAGAGAGAGAAAGTATATTTTGGCGGCAGATTTGAGACATATTTCATTAATTTAGATTAGTTTTGTCTACTTATTCTCAGTTGGATCCTTTCCTGTTCACGGACAAGATATTTGGTGTTATTATTAAAGGAAAAGAAATAGTTACCATGATGCTACATATTTTATTTCGAGCACTTTCGACATAGCATAATGTCATCATCACGGTGTTGTTTATTATATTATAGTGTCCATCATAAAACCGTAAGACCATACTTAGTTATCTCCACTGAAGCCTTAGTCAGCCAACATACTACTCAACTCACGTTCTTCACTTCAGAATTAAAAAAAAAAAATTATCTTTCAGAATTAACACAGCAATTTGGTCTTTGAAAATGATGAACACTACAATGTTTGTCTCGAAATAAACAACACCGTGATGATGACATCGTGCTATGTCGAAAGTGCTTGGAATAAAATAATATGTATCAACATCGTAATTTTCTCTCTTTCTTTAATAATGATACCAAAAACCTTGTACGGAATATGAAAGAATCCAAATGAAAATAAGTAAGTATTTAATGAAACCTCTCTCAATATATATATATATATATATATATATATATATATATATATATATATATATATATATACTGTCATCCACAGAAAGACTGTTTCGCTGTATCACCGCTGATTAGTGTGACTAGACACCCGATAAACACAATCACAGATAGATACATACATATACTGTTTATTTTTATAGATATAACTTGAGGAAACTCTCTGTTTTAATTAAACGGTATTAATTACATTTACTGGCTTGAATGATCAAGAAATTTCTTTAAAAAATTTCCTTTCTCTGACAAGAATCGAACCTGTATCCGATACGGCAAACGTAATATAGTCTGACATGCTGTTAACTACAGCCACAGAGAACTAGAACTAGGACTAGAAAAGGTAGACGGAAGCTATGATACAGCGGTAGGAAAGTGACTGAAGCCGAGATGCCATGTCAAGATCAATAAAATTGGAGATTTTTTTTCTATTTTATCAAGAATCTTTAGAGGAGTCTGTAGGTGTTCAACAAACACAAATGTGCTTGAGCTAGTAAACAGGTGTACTCGGAAACGAATAGCCAGTTATCATATATATATATATATATATATATATATATATATATATATGTAAATATATATATATATATATATATATATATATATATATATATATATATATATATATGTATACTTCAATGTTCACTTTTATATTTACACACGCTCTATCTCTGATATTGAGCACTTTATCCCATAAATATAGCACATCTTAACACTATATTTCTTCATCTATATATATATATAAGATTTAAAAAATCATCAGATAATTATATATATAGTGCTCAATATTAAAAATATTAAAATAATATTAAAAATAGAGCGTTAATGATATTATATGAAAAGATTACTTAACTTTTAAATATCAATTTTATCCCGACATCGATGTTTCTTGGTAAAATTTCCAGTCTTCAGGGGTTGCGAATTTAAACAGCATTTTTCAATTATATATATATATATATATATATATATATATATATATATATATATATATATATGTGTGTGTGTGTGTGTGTGTGTGTGTGTGTGTATGCGTGTACGCGTGCACTTGCTTGCACAGGCAGTGTCATGAAATTTGAAAATGAGGCGCTATCTGTCTTGGAAAGAAGCATTTCGTTTGGCTTTCGTCTTCGATAATTGGATTCCATTTTTAAATTCTATGAGGCCATACCTTAAGTAATGTCCAAAATCTGATAGCGATATTTAAATGCTATTTTCGCTCTTCTAAATTGGCGGAATGATAACAATGCGTGTTGGTACGCGTTCACACGATTTTAAACGTGTAAAAGTTGCGACACAGCAAAACGATTCAATTATCTTGGTTACTAACTTGTCGCCCACGAAAAGAACAGATCGCAAAGGTCATGTAACGGTCTTTAAGTTTAGAAAATGCAATAGTGCGACAGAAGCAACCCGAAATATTCATGGTGATTGTGAGATAAATTCTTTAAACGAAAGAAATTGTTGAAATAGTTTGAAAGGTTTCGAAAAAGTGACTTAACTTGAGGAAATGCGCCACAAACAGGTTGTCCTTTTCAGTTTAACAATCACCTAATTTGTCTGCACTCAACAGAAGAATTGACTCGGAAACAGAATTCAAGCTATTTAACTGTTCCGCATTAATTGAAGCAATTTGGAAAACTGTCACAAGTTGAAAAATGTGTCTCTTATTATCTGCCCTTATCTGCACATTCATGATTGTATCTTGTGATGATTTGGACAGATAAGAGATTCATGGCAATTAATGCATATCAAAGAAAAGTAAACTGTGTAGAGTCATGGTCATATACGTTGTGAAAGGATTTGTTTTAATGATTTCACGCCAAGTAAGGCAATAAAGCCACTAAGAATAAAGGAGGTTATTGAGTGTGGAAGAATGTAAGAAAAACATTATTAATGAGCAAGAACAATAAAAGAAGAGAAATTAAGAAGACGGAAGATAACGATTGACATTGCATTTAATATCAAACTTGGCTGGGAAGCAAGAAGCCCGAAGGAGTTCTATAAGCAAGAATTGTGGAAAAAAAAATAGCTATGCACTTAAAAGTAAATCTAGCTATTTCAACTGTAAAATGATGAGGCCTTGCCGTCAGTCGCGTACTGCTGATGTGTTAGAAGCCATTGTTAAAGTGCAAGATAAATAAAACCATCAGATTTAATAAAGTATCTGTCTATATTTTTGAGATGAGGTGTTATGTACACTATTTACATTATTCGGTCTACTCTCCTCATCCTTGTCGCCATGCTTATCACAACGTTTCAGCCTTTCAATATCTGACTATATTTATGAGATGAGGTATTATGTACACTATTTACATTATTCGGTCTACTGTTCTAGTTCCATGTGCCTAGTTTAATGGATGTCAGTTATCAGTTATCTCCTGTTAATTTGCCTCTCCAAGTTCTCCACTGCCTTAACCGGGTATTGAACTCAGATTCTTTGGGTCCTGTCACTGGATCTAACCAACGCCTTTATCCACTGTGCCATGTGCCCAACCACCTGATGAAGGCTGGAGCGTACAATGGCTGAAACGTTGTAATAAATATGGTGACAAAGATGAGGACAATAGTCCGAATAATGTAAACAGATTTAATGAAGGCAAAAGATTTCACAAACTGGGAGTTGGTGTTTTTACACAAAAGCAAAGTTGACCAAGTGAACACAGTCGGTCTGTCTAGGAGTTAAGGCTGATCTGGACAGAGACATGTCAAAACTCAAGCTGTCCCATATTATTGGCTAAGAAAAAACATCCCAGCATGAATTCTTTGTCCTTCTGAGTATAAGATGGGAAAACCTTTGCAATTATTCCCATCCCATCTTAGGATATCAACAACTGTGCTTAAATTAATAAAGTCTAAGTACCTTAGAAGAAAGTTTATCCGAACAATTACCATGAAAGTATTTATAGAAAAGTTAAAGGAAAGCTAAGTTACGGCAGGGGGAAAGTAACTGAAGCCGAGATGCCAGGTCAGGATCAGTAATATTGCATATTTTTCTTTAGATTTTATGAAGGATGTTTAAATATATAGAAGGAGCACAAGAACAAGAATATAAAGCTTCATAGGCAATGGTTTAATGAACGCAAATTGGCAAAACCCCAAAATAGACCTGGCATTTGAACGGGTTGCCTTGATGTGATCCATTTTTGGTTTGCTATGAGTCAATTTTACAATTAAAGAATCTGTCTATTTTCAACAGCTAAAAGTATTTAAACCTGCTTTGGGTGTAAAGAGAGCAAAGCTTAATCAGTAGCACTTCTTCAATAAATATACGCAGCTTCGAATAACAAAGAACCTTACAAATAAGTCAATCTCACAAATTCTGTGTAAAAGTTGTCTTTTGTTACTATTTTTAGAACCACATCTGTAGGGAATGAAGATAGTAGTGTGTTAATATTCTAATAGCCTTGAAAATCATCATTAATTCTTTCTTCACCCGGGCTTGAGCACCAATCACTAGAGGAGTAGAAAACATATAATTAAGCCGAAGATGGCTGCTTCGTCAGTCATGTATCGAAAGATACATGACTGATAAGGTAGTTTTTTTTTTCCCACAGTAGGTTGTCATTTATTTCTGCAGTGGACCAATTGCCATCCAAGGCTATAGGACCCGGTCTGTCTTGATATTTACCCATAGTTTGGGGGAGAAGAATAGGATTCATACCTTTCCCAAGGGTATTAGCACGTAAGTGAATGTAATGGATTCGACTGGAATTCGAACTCGGCTCTCCAATTCCTCAATCCAAGCCGATATCCATTAATCCTCTTTATACGTGTATAAAAGAGAGAGAAATAGAGATAGAAATAGAAAGAGAGAGAAAGAGAAAGAGAACGAGAGAGTAGGAGAAAGGAATAATATACAGAGATAGAATGGGTTAGAAAGGGAGTGAAGAATAGTAAGACAGAGGCAGAGGAAGGGGAAGAGAAAGAGATATGTACGTCTGTACAGAAGAGCGAGAACGAGAAGGACAAAGAAAAAGATAGAGAGAAAGAGAGAGATAGAGAAAGAGAAAATGATAGAGGGGCAGAATAAGAGAAAGACAGCGAGAGGAAAAGTAAGATGGCGTGAAAGAGAGTGAGAGAGAAAAAAAAGGAATATATACAGGTAGAGACTTATTCAGAAAGGGAGAGATAAAGAGAAAGGGAGATATTGGGATATGTATATGTATACAAAGAAGAGAGAAAGGGAAGAATAAAGAAAGAGAGAGAGAGAAAGATAAAGAGAAAGAGACAAAGAGAGGGAAGAGTGAGACAGAAGGGCTGAAAGAGAAAGAGTGATACAAAGGAATAACTTAGATCGAGCCAGAGAGGAAGCGAGGAACAGAGAGAGGGAGAGTGAGAGACAGAATGTGAAAAGAGAGCGGAAGAGTAAGTCATCAGATAAGGATAGAAAGAGAGAAGCAGAGAGAGAGAGAGAGAGAGAGAGAGAGAGAGAGAGAAAGAGAGGCTGAAAGAGATTGACAGAGAATCCATTGTAATGTATTTTCGGTAACTTCTATCTTTAGCTTATGTCACAGAACAATGGCAACAGGTTAGGCTTGCAGAGCTCTGCAAGTGAATTCAGACATTATTGAAAATTCTTTCTTTGTGGAGGAATCACATTGGCTAAATTACGTAAATATTTACTACAGAGAAACTCCTTTCTGTCTACCTTAGTCTGTTCATATCTATCTATCTATCTATCTATCTATCTATCTATCTATCTATATCAGTCTTTGCATATCTATCTATCTATCTATCTATCTATCTATCTATCTATCTATCTATCTATCTATATCAGTCTTTGCATATCTATCTATCTATCTATCTATCTATCTATCTATCTATCTATCTAACCTGGACTAGCATCAGTCAAGAAGATGCAGTAACGACACTATTTACTGAGAAAAAATAATTTACAAAGGGAGTAACTGGCGACCCCCTACCGTTTCTCTATTGAAAGTGCGCTGGTGTCCTGCATCACTGTTTGGTATACCAGCTTCTCGGCAGCGGGCAAGAGAGACCTCGAAAGGATTATAGATGTTGCTCAGAAAATAATCGGCTGCCCGCTGAGTCCTCTATGACGGTCGTTTCTAATTCCTGTTGACACCGCAGAGCAAAAAAATACAAGGAAAGATGCATACCACTTTTTTAATTACAATCTCCTCTTCTGGTTTTATTGCGTGGGTGACGATCTGGTCAAGAGTTATTTTATACGCTAGTTTGACAAGAAAAATCTGCGACCTGAGAACGAAACTAGCGTCTGGACCGACTTGCAAGGCTACACTACTGGGATAAATCAAATGGATAATCTAAATCCAAGTCAAATATGTAACTAGCAAACCAAAGCCATAATCCAATTTCACGCTAGTCTAACTTATAGTCTTATTTCTCTTCTGTTTTTTCTTCTGTCATCAACGCTATAAAAATATATAATGCTCGACTGACAGAACAATCCTATTTTGAGAGAAACCACTTCATTACATACATGCACTAACACCAATGTTTCAGGTTGAAGCCTACATAATTGTTAAAAATGTGAATTTCTTTTTGGTCAGGGGTACAAACCGAGTCTTCCTTATTCTATAGTTTATGGTGCCTTGGATCCTGTCTCAGCAGCGCGATGATAAGCAGGTGCTTGCGGTGTGGAAACGCAATCTGATACGAGAGTGTAGCCTTGCGTGCATTAACATTCGTATAGCAGTATGTAAAAATCATATCTGCCTGTGGATGATATCCTGTTATCGTTAAACGGAACCACTTCATAGTTAACCCACATTAAACGTTGAAGACTAGCCACAAATTTACATGGATTAAAAAAGAAAATACATCTGTCTATAGCTCTGAGATGAGGTAATACGATGACTTGCATTATTTACATTATTCGGACTGTTATCCTCATCTTCATTGCCATATTCACAACGTTTCGGCCGTTGTACGCTCCGTCCTTTATGTCTATGTCTCTCTATATATCTGTCTATATCTCTGAGATGAGGTAATACGATGACTTGCATTATTTACATTATTCGGACTGTTATCCTCATCTTCATTGCCATATTTACAACGTTTCGCCCGTTGTACGCTCTTGCCTTCTCTGGAAGAGACATGACACATAGAACTAGAACAATCTACACTAAAGGACGAAAAGAAAGTTTCGGTTCGAAATTCCAATCAGTCGAAGAAGACCGGAGCATGCTACGACCGAAATATTGTAAATATGGCAATGAAGATGAGGATAACAGTCAAAATAATGTAAATATTGTAAGTAAATTAGTCTATACTTTTAAATTCATAAGTCAAAAACGAAATATTATACATGTGTGTGTGTGCGTGTGTGTGTGCATTCGCGTGCGTATATATATATATATATATATATATATATATATATATATATATATATATATGTTAAGCAGTAAAACTACTAAGATGTAGAAGCATTATTGAGCTGTGAGAACAATATAAATGTAATCAGGAAGTGAGTATATAACGATTGACATTGCATTTAAATTTTTGAAGATCAATGTGACGTAATAATGCATGAAATGAAATCCAGCCGGTTGCGAGGAACATGATTAAATGTCTATATCCATTCAATCGTTCCCGATGTATTGGGTGATGAGAAATCTGCATGCAAATATTGAATCCATTGCTAGCTCTGCTGTCACGAAACTGGATTCACTATGTTGTAATAGATAATTTTCTTTGCCAGATCCAGTCTCCATAATTCGAATATTCCTGCCACATATGATCCGGTGCTCCAGCTATATATTTAGAGATACAAAGACGGATCAGCAATATTATTGGTCCTGATCTGGCATTTCGGCTTCAGTCGCTTTCCCACCGCGGTAATGTATCTTCCTTTTACCTTTTCTATAAATACTTTCAAGGTAATTGTTCGGATGAACTCTTTACTATTGTACTTAGGCGTTATCAACTTACGCGCAGTACTAGATAAGTAACAAGTTCTCATTGGTTTACAGTTGAATTGGCTACATGCAACTGTAAATATTATGGTAAAAAAATATTTTCTCCCACTACTCACATAGAACTCTTTCCCGACTTCTTGCTTTCCAGATACATCTTATGAAACAATATAAAAGTTGTCCATAAGGAAATTGTCCAGGATTTATATGCAGACAATTCGTGTTTTGACCTATAGTAAAAAAAATAAAAAATTCTGGTGAGTTTGAATTTAGCTTCGGTCACATTCGTTTGCTTAATCATGGCAAAGCGCACAAGTCTATTTTTTTAAAAAGTATTCTGCTTTTGCAATTAAATTAATCTTCCGCTTGCCAGTGGTTTTACTTCGCTCGAGGAGATCCATTTGTGGAGTTGAGACCTGATTATAATCGTACAGCGATTTTTAACATGTTTCTGTTTTAATATCCTAATATATATTATAATTAAGTAACAGAATGCAGAAAGTATATATATTTGGGACTCATCAGTAGTGCGCATCCACTACCGAGAATTGAAACCCAGACAGTTACATGATCAGACAAACGTCATACCAACTGTATAAACGGGCCTCGGTGACGAAAAGGTAGCGAATTAGACCCAAATTATTTAATTATGATTATCTCAAATCGTCCTAATAATTTCTATCATTTGTATATCCTTGCTCGAACCGGCTTTAAATATTCTGGATGGAGCGAATTGGGGATAGTAGTCGTGGGGTGTGTGGGGGCACAATCCTATGGGTAAGGAGAAACTTGGATGAGTTTCACCACAGAATATGTGATCGAGCAGCGCTATATCGCGGCTACTTCGTTTGTACAGTTGGTATAACGTTTGCCTGATAACGTAACGGTCCGGCTTTCAATTCTAGGTAATGGATGCGCACTGCTGATGAGTCCCAAATATAGAGCAAAACGGGCGTCTTTTGCTTTCTACATTCTCTTGAGTTTTCTTCTAGCCTCGATGAATTACTTAATTATAATTATATCAAATCCTCCTAATAATTTCTATCACATATATATGAAATTTTGTTTTGCTAAAAACAAAAAGTCGACAAAAACAGTCTTTGGCGGGGTCAGTATCAAGTGAGTAAACAATAATAGTAAAAGCTAATACTAGAAATACTATTTCGCGGTCTTTCTATATGAATTCGATGATGTATCTTAAATCTTACGCTAATGATTGAGCGATAAAATAGCCGTAGAAATTCTCATATTGCATCTTTAGATATTTTGAGCTTAACAACTTTAACAAAATATTGCAATAACACTCATAAATATGAATGCTGATCGTTATTTTAAGAAGTAAGGGGGTACAAATGAAGAGATTTGAAATTGTCTTTTTCCATTTCACTGAAACAGACGTTAACACTTCCTTCTTTATTTTATTTTCTCACAGAAGCCAAGTATCGCCGCTGATATTTCTTTTCCGGCTTCCCACGTGATCAAAATGGAATAATCCATTATTTGTGAGGTATTGGCTGGGCGTAGTGGTTGTGCTAATTAAGAGACGGACAAGCACAGTTATAATATAGAAAATGAATCGTAATAGAACATTAATAGTAATATATACACTGCTGGCCCGAATCATAAAGCCAATGAAATTTTTAAAAATTACAACCTTTCGCGTTGTTAGACTAAACCATTTATTTGATTAGAGCTTCGAAAAATGAAAATAAGAAAAGGAAAAATAAAAATTAAAACCTTTTTTAGAATTTAATAAGTAACATTTGAATATTTGAAAATTATGCTTAATTATAGCTGGTTAAAAAATTAAAGCCCATATTGAAACAAAGATATAATTGGCAAACACGTAACAGAATTTAGTAATTTTTGCTAAAGCATTAGCGCAGTCAACATCTCCCATTGGTATCTCCAACATTACATTAGGTAAAAACATGACAAATGCTGAAATTTGAAAGGGCTTGAAAGTGGCAGAATTCTCGAACTGCAATAGCAAGGTCCCTCTCAACGTGCCATCGCTGGTGAGATTGGACAGGTTGTCCGGCAAGACACCAGCCGATCATCGAACCAGATTAAGGCATTTCGAACGCAGAATGAGGTTCAAGAACAATAAGACGGCATCTCCGTAAATGTCTTCAAAAGACACACCTCTTCCACGCCACAAAAACAGCTCGCTTAGACTATGCTGAGAAGTACCAAAGATGGGGACGTAGGAAAGTGGATGAAGGTTTTGTTCTCTCATGAGAAAAAAATAGTCTTAATGGTTTCTGACATTACTGGTACGCTAAGGTTATCCTATTAGAGACATTTTCTACACGACACAGTGGAGGAAGTTTCATCATGATCTGGGGTGCTATCTCCTTTCAAGGAACAATGCACCTTCAAATTAAACTGCAGCGTCAAACCGCGGCTGGTTACATTGGAATGTTGGAGAGAGTATCCTTATTGACAGAAGGCCATCGCTTGTTTGGAAATGACAGGATCTTTCAGCAGGACAACGCTGCGGTCTATAATGTCTGCAAAGTACTTTTCATGGCAAATAATGTCACTTTTTAGACAATCCAGCGTGTTCGTCTGACCTGAATCCCATTGAAAATGTTGGGTGAATGGTATGGGAAGTCTATAGAAAACGGTGCATAATCTTCGTGAAGCCATAACCAGCATTTGGAATAACATTCCAGCCTGCTGCCTACGCTTATATGGACCATGTCAAAGAGAAGTTATTTACTACGGAGACATCTTGCTGAATATTTTCTATTTTGTTTAGGACTTCGTTTAGGTGTGATTAAAATTTTTGATCAGCTGGTATATAGCATAATTTCGCAGTATTCACATTTTCCCTATTAAATGTTAAAAAAAGTTTTTAATTTTCTTTCTTATTTTCATCTTTTTCAGCCCAACTCAAATAAATGTTGAATCTAACAAAGCAAAAGATATTTTTTTTCGTTATTTTCATTGACCATAAGATTTTATCCAGTAGTGTAAATGTGAGACTTGGAGTATCAACAATAAACAGGCTAATTAATAAACCAATAAATTGATACTATAACTCTGTCATAATATATAAAAAAAGAATAATTCTAATTTATTCAAGAATGTTGAACGTATCATGTCCGTTCTCTCACAGCATCTCTTAGGACAGTTGGGATTACTTGACAGATCAAATAATTTCTAAAAGTAACCCGTAACTGAAGTAGTACTTATATAACCTCTACTTTAGAATATAATTTCTGACCTTATAACACGGTCGGCATGGTTCGATTTTGGGTTGTTCCCATGCTGGTCAGCTGATGGTTATCTGTTGACCACTTCGTTCCTTCATCCGCTCTTTCATCACAGTGCAGCGAAGATCGAATTTTCGTCCGTCCTTAAGCGCTGAATTGAATTTTGGAGGAACCATTCTACTAAAAGGACAAAGAACGCTTCCGCTAGTGAAAATACAATTATCATAACAAATAAGGAGGTCGCTGGGTTAATTTTCTTTTTGTTTAAATAATCGTTGATACAAAAAAAAAAAAAATCACCCTTCCCGTTAAACTCTCTATTGTTACACTGTATCTCTTATTTCTGAAAGTTGGAGCGGGTTAAACATATATAAGAAATTAGGTGGGGAATTCTGTCGCCAGCAGGTCATGTGAAGTCGAGCAGGTCACGTAAGGTCGTCTGCTGCTGCTACATCTAGTCTGCATCCTTCGCTTTAAATGGTAGCTTTAACTAAGCGTTCGGTTTATATGTATTTCGCCCGTCTCCTACCGCACCTCAAAAACTCATTAATTATTCATCAATTAATTACTTTCTGCAAAACTGGAGACATGACATCGACCTTCAAACAAAGCAGTCAGCTATTTCAAAACAATAAACTTTGTTGCTAAATTCCTTTTTTTACAATCGGCCGTGTCATAATCGAATTCCTCCCGTTAACCAATATTTGTGTTTAAAAATTTATTTCAAATCGGCAAAGAATTCTAATGAGTTATCTTTGTCGACTTCCCAATACGATCCAAATAATTTCCTGTGCAGCTGTGGGTTTAAAAAACCTGGCTAGGCGAATTCTTTCGGATTTACCCAAATTCCCTCTTCAATCGTCAATGGCCTTCAAATAGCAAAATAATCAAATATTCAAAACAATAAAGTTTTTGCGCTTTGAAAATTATTTCAAATGGCAAGAAGTTTCCTTGATTGTTTTAGTGTATATTTTCACCAAACTATATTTTAGGCTTAACATTCCATTCGGCGTTTCTGCTTATCAGAAGGGGAAAACATTTCTCCTTTTTTTTCCTTGATCCATATTTCAATTGATGTGGTATAACTTTAACTTTTTTAACGTTTTCAACCCTTCCAATTCTCCAGTTCTATCCGGGGTTTATCACATGAAACCCTTTAATCCTAATTTAATTCTACCATTGTCACAATAGTGTCACATTTCTCATTTTCCATTTCTGTCATTTACTTATAAATGACATCCTTAGCAAAAATAATAAAAAAAACTATGTTCTTCATGCATCATTTAAAAAAAAAGTTTTCCATCTTCTTATTCGGTCCATGAGCATTCACATTTACATTAGGGTTAGCTTCACCCCTTACAATATAATCCCTCGACCAGTTTTTATGCTTCATTTTTTTGATCAATTTTCCACTCACCACAGTAAAGGATGTTGTTTTCACTTTTACAATGTCGATTCTTCTTCCTGTTCTTCTGAAGCATTCTATTCGGTCTCTTCCTCGTGTGGATTTAATCCTCTTGGATAAAGAACACTAATTGGCATCTCATTCTCGATGCAGTTCGAAAATACCTTATCAACTGATTTCTTCCTATGCTTTTTCAACTTCCATATTGCTGTCGTTATGGCAACAATAATTACTAAGGTGCCTAACATAGCGAACCAGATCATTATGATCCCCGAATTGTTTTTCTAGATTATACTCTCTTCTCCCATGGTACTTAATTTGTCTTTCAATTGTTCAAAACTAATTTTCTCTACCTGTCTTAACAATTTTGGCATTGCCTGGAACGTAATAGAGGTGACTGACTACTTCAACTGAAATTTAAACTAGTTTGCCATATTCCATATTCTACATTGCAAACCATTTGGATTGAGATCAATATGTAGTATCTGGTCTCATTTCCTCTTAAAGGTAGGAGTGAGGCTTATTTCCGGATATTCTACCCCTGCAGCAGCACCAAACTCATTACATTAAAATAATGCAGACGTTGGTGCGAAAACGGTCGAGGAGACTGGCCAGGATCAATATGTAGTATCTGTTGTTCTTTCCTGTTAAAGTTTTGAGGAAAGCTTATTCCCTTCTATTTCCAACATTGCAGCAGCACATCGCATATTCTACGAGATCCGCACTGATACATAAATAATGACCATTTATTTGAAATAGTAAAAACAATATAAAATATAATATTTTCCATTCTTAAGAAAGTAGAATCTGAAATCCATTTCTTTTTTCCGTTAAAGATGAACAATTAATGTAAATGAAGAATTTCTGTTTTTCTGAGTCAAACTGTGATTCAAAATTTTGTTTTCTATCGTCAAAATTGACGGTAGATGTTGGAATTCATTTTAAAGCAGGCTCTCCTTAATGTCGGAGACATTTTTTTAAATCAGTTTCCTATAATTTTGCCTTTCAATATCTCACTGGACTGCGTCTCAGTCAATTTTATTTGTATTTCTCGCCAGAGTTTCTCAGTTAAAAAACAAAAAGCAAACTATTTTTTCAAATTTTCAACAGATTGATATTGAAATAGAAGTATTAATCAAATTATTATTTAAGAACAATAACTTCTTCAATATCATCTGCCTTTCCAATTTCATCTCATAAGACTATTTTTCAATCATTTATTTTAAACCGGATTAAATATGTTCTATCATGAATAAACAAACAAATATAATTCTTTTCGTGTTAATATAAAAATTAAATTTTATTTTTCTGAGATAAAGCTAAGACAAATTGTGGTTCCAAATGTGCTTCTTAGCATCAAAATATACGGTTAAATGTTAATCAGTTAAGACCGATTTCTGTGTAGAGGAGCAGAGTGTACGCTCTTCAACCTTCGATCTGGGATCGAAGTGAAGTAACTGCGCTTAACATCTCTATCGTGTTTTTGTATGCAGCATTACCATTTTTCATCTTTGAGAATGTTTTCGCACACAAAGATTTTGTAAGAAATGCTGAAATGAATTGTCGAGAAATCATTTTAAAGCAGACTCTTCTTCATGTCGGAATCGTATCACTCACTTCTATCTGGAGATCTGGTCACTCATTTCCATCTGGAGATCTGGTCACTCATTTCCATCTGGAGATCTGGTCACTCACTTCTATCTGGCGATCTGGTCACTCACTTCTATCTTGAGATCTGGTTGGAATTTACCAATTAAATTAAAAAAACAAAAACAAAAGGTATTTTTTAAAAAATTGAAGCATATTAATATTAAAAGTATGCTAAAATTATTATTTTAGAATAATAGCATATTCCATATAATATGTTGACCGGATACATCATCGCAAAGTAGATAACTTTATTGACCGTAGTTTATCGTTAACGTTACATAGTAATAAAGTGTCGTTGCCGACACTTGAGTTTGAACATAGATCACCAGTAAGCAAAGACAGTGGATCTCATTATTGAATTAAGGAGATCACGTAACCATAGAGAAAACGAATAAGTAGGAAGTCGCGTGATATCTGGTTAATCTCCATTTCTAGTCTATCCTCTATTACTATACCGACCGCTATTCTCTACTATATTCACTATACTATTTCTCTATTCAGATCACCATTCAGTGGTTACTTTTCGAGTGAGTATTATCGAGCAAGTACTATTAGTGCGAGTGATATTAGAAGGCGTTCGACACCAGTATTGTTCAACGGCTTTAATATAGTTGTATCTGCGATTACAAAGTCTCTACTACAACGAGCATTACGAAAGTGACAAGGAATATTCGCTGACATTCCAAAAGTGGCAACGAGTATTTGTTGACATCACAAAAGTTAATATAAAACTGAAAAAAGATCATATTTCTAAAATAAACTTAAGACTAGCTGGTTCCAAATGTTATCCTTCTCATCATCAAGATGAACTGTAAATGCAGATTAGAAAAGACCGATCTATGAGTGTGGGTTGAAACGTTCCTCGGCTGACTATGAAGGAGTGATACTAAAACTGTGAAACCCTACATGAGTTCATTCCAAACCTTCTTATTAATAACTCCATTGTTTCTTTTCAGGTAAACTGATATCTAACTGTTCAAAGACGACTTCAAAAGTAACAAGTACTGATTTCTCTTGAAAATGAACAAAATTTGGCATCGTGGTGGTATCAAGTATATGAAGAAAAAAGGCTTCAGACCCCAAGGACATTCATGCTGACATAGTTGCCATATTAGGGAATGACGCTCCAGCTTTATCAACAGTACAAAAGTGTGAAGCTGAATATATTAGAAGAGGATGGCGGCCGTTGCAGTACGTCTAGACTCAAGGTCTACACTTACTGCAAAGGCCACCATCGAGGCTACATTGTGATGGATGACAGGCGATTGACTATAAATGAAATAACCAATACTATTAGCATATCCTGTGAAAAAAAGGAGAATATTATGAACAATGAACTTGGAATGATGAAGGTTTCAGCTCTGTAGTTGCCACGTCTTCTGACATCTGAACAAAAGCGCACCAGGCTGATCACATTCATGGAAAAATCTGACATTGTTTCAGGAAGACCCAGCTGGTTTCCTTGGACATTTCGTAACCCAGATTGAGTTTGGGGTTCATTGCTTTAAGCCAGAGGGAAAAAAAAGACAATCAATGCAGTGGAAACAACCCCTATTCACCTACTCCAAAGCAGGTCAAGGTGGTTTTATTTGCACGGAAGGTGATGGCCTCATTTTTCGATGCAAAAGGCATTTTGTCTTAAAAAGGGCTACACCATCAATATAGTTTATTATGCCAATTTGCTATGGCAGTTACGAAAGGCGATCAAGACCAAACGCCCAGGAAAACTGACGAAAGGTCTCTTGTTTCATAAGGACAATGGTCCAGCACACAAGTCCTCTACAGTTTGTGACTGTAGCTTATAATTGGTTGATTACACCACTTCTCTTCATACCCTCCCGATGTGAGTATCATGTTTTCTTCATCATAAAACACACTTGACAGTAATGCTGACGTCTTATCTTCTCTTGATGACTTTTTTGACCAACAGGATGAACAGTCTTATTTGGACAGTCAGATGTCAATTTATCTGCAAACAAACAATGCAGTTATTAATAAGAAGAGTTGAAACTAATGCATGCAATATTTTGACAATTGTAGCATCCCTCCTTCATAGTCAACCTTTGAACTTTTCAGTCCACCCTTGTATATGCAGCTTTAACATTATCTCTTGTTGTACCAAATGCTGAAATTGTCAAGCAAGATAATTTCGAGCAGGAAATTTTTTATGTGGGAAGTATTTCTAAAAATCGCTTTAAATTTTCGTCTTTTTATCTGCAGATATTTTCTACAATTAATTGCTTTCTATCAGCCGACTGACTGCTTTGATTATGATTAGTAACCATTTTTTTTATATGTATGTATTACTACACATAAATATTCCTTCATATTTAGTTAGATACGAGAGATATCGTATATTAGAGAGGTAAAGACAATAATTTCTTGATCGTTTTTATAATAATAGAAAAATACAAAAAATAATTTATTTCACTCTAATACCATCAACGGTAGTATGGAGGTGCAGGCAGGGGGATTAAGTCATTTTTTTTCTTTTAGAATAGAAATTAGCAGATTGGTTTTCTTCACAAGCTCAAGTGCTATCGTGTCTCTGGCCGAAGATTTGACTTAATTCAATTGTTCTTAACAGATCATAAAATGAAGGGTGGGTTTGAATGGCTACGCACCTAGATGATTTCAAATTAATGACAGAGTTCACCAGGGTTTTATCCTTGAATCTACGATGTTTCTTGTCTTCATCAAGGAACTTCTTAATTGGTTTGGTTGTTTTTGGTTTAGCATCATATCAACATCTCTAGGGATGATTTAATGACGAAATCTAAATGTTTTCTACGCAGTTTTTATTTATTTCTTTGTTTTGGAAGCGGTGGGGGGAGTTAATATTTTCGTGATACAATTTTTACTAATTAACCCATAGATGGGGGGAGAATAGGTGAATTCATACATTTCGCAAAAGTATTGGTGCGTAAATGAATATAACGAACCCAAATAGAATTGGAACTCGGCCCTCTGATTAACAATTCCGACCCATTATCCATTACACCACCCGCACATCCAAGCTTACAGCACCAAGCGGTCACCCATCTAAGTGCTGACCAGACTCAGAATTGCTTAACTATATAAGTTTTATATACAGAAAACGTCTATAGTCTCTTACGTGAAAATATATACCAATGCACGGCCAAATGTGTGTGTTTCATATCAAATCAACAAATAGGATGATGGATTCTTCTTCTGGTGAAATCCATTTTTGGGAGCTAGTTTCATAGTGGAGAGATTTCGGTATAGTTGTAAATTTGAATACTAAAATTCTCGCTTGAATTCAGGGTACGGCTTCTCTAGGCTGCACCTACCGGTAACATTTTAAAGGTTAATCTTAAATATTTACTTGCTTTTATTCTCATTAATATTCTCAAGTGAAGGGTAACATGCTCGTCTCACATAGTGATTTCGATCCACACTGAGTGTGCTACTATTTTGTTATTGAAGCAAACTTAAAAAAGAAAAAACTTGCTAATGTAGGGTGATGGTTAACAAACCATTTTCACCGATCTTTATCAGTTTATTTTTTGTACCTTCCCGTCTCACGTAGACTTGGTTAAATCCTTCACAGTGTGTACTGTAGACTAATCTCGTCTAGTAGATCATTGCATTAAAGCTTAATAATCAATGGTAACTGCAATATCGTGGCCTTGTGCCAGACTAAACTGGCAAAACAGGAAATCGCAATATACAGAACTACAGTGAGCTTGACCTAGAGTGATTGTCAAGATGCTTGTCTTGTAGACCAAATCGCTACTATAGTGATTTCGATCCTCATTGGGGACATCACTGACCTGACATTAAGTCACACAAAAATAAGGTTAGGATCATTTTAGAAACAGTGAGCACATTATCCTGTGCCAGAAAATTTTGAACTTAGTAAATAACTATCAGGTGTTTTTTTTTTAAATCAGTTTCTCCCAAGCAAGGCGATAATGCCACTAAGACGCAAACAGCTACTAGGAGTGAAAAAGAATGGGAAAAAATTAGAAGTAATCGGAAACCCAATCTTAAGCAGGAAAACAAGAGCTAAACCTCTACATCTGTTCAAAACACCGGTGAGGAGTGTGAACCGGGAAAAAAAGTTTCCAGCGTGCTTGGAACAAAAGACCAAAAAACCTGAATACCCAATAAAAAAATCCGTTATTTTATTGTTTGTTTTTGCATTTTACAGTTGGAAACTTTTTCATGCTATATTAGGTGGGGTGATGGAAATTTCTCAGCTCAAAAACGAAGGGAATTAACAAAAAAAATTATAGCAGGTTTCCGGTTGAAATTTTTCAGCACCATTTTGTGCATCTATCAGAGTCCCCTTTTTTCTACTCGTCTACAGACCTTTTTTTGTTGAATATATCCCCCTCCACGAATCGCCAGCAGCCCTCGCGTAGAACACACACCACCCAACGCTAACATACATTTTGTTTTTCCATTTTGCTCAAACGTCCACATCTTTTCCAAAGGTGTAAGTTGTCGAAATAACCAGCTCGATCGATACGAGGAGCAGGTTATTCAAAGACTTTATTAATCGGGTCAAAGAGACCTCAGCTCGATTGGCGACTTCCCCACCACTCCCTTAAGTAATTTTAAGGCGTTTCTTGCCACCGCGTTCTCCAATCAGAGAGTCCCTGTGAAGCAACCCTAAATCTCAACTTGCAAATTTTCGTTGTCGCAGTCTTTCAGTTTCCTATCCTTCTTCCGTCACGCGAAATTTTTCTTTCTCCCATAGCCATTAATTTTATATCATTTCCTTCTCAAATAAAACCTATGACAACCTTATCTCAATTATCCTCAAAATGCCAGCCTATCGATATTCGATACTGGCAAAAAAAGAGAACTTTGGTTTCCTTTGGGAAACAGAGGCGCAAAAAGATTCAGGGTACGACTTCTCTAGGCTGCACCTACCGATAACATTTCAAAGGTCAATGAGTCAATCTCTGATACCTGTAGCTTCTGAAAGGGAAATAAGGTAAATGGATTCTTTTTTTTTTATTCCTACCTACGCATGCGTATAATGGTCCACAAATTAAACCGACCATGCGCCGAATCTGCGTTCGTGGCGAGTCGGAAAAGATTTGCTTAAAGCTTTGTTAGTACCGTACGGTGTTTGAACAATTCACAAGTGTCTTTCCTTAATATTTAGTCGACATTTTCATGAGTAGTCAAGTCGCTTTCTGAATAACTCTGCCAAGAAACTATAAGAAACTTTAAAAATCATTTTAACCCAAGCAAAGGGAATAAAGCCACGAAGATACAAGAGGTTACTGAATGTTAGAGAACAGGAGAAAAAACAACTATTGAGGAGAAAGGACAATAAAAAGAACAAAAAACAAAAAAACAAAACAAAAGAACAAAACAAAATAAGACAGAAGATAGCGATTGACATTGCATTTAAATTTTTGTAGATAAAAATTAACTGGCATGCAAGAACCCTGAAAAGAGTTCCACGAGCGAGAAGTGTGATAGAAGAAATTGTTAGCATAGAACTTACGGTTATATCTAACCATCTCAATTGTAAATTGATAGGACCTTGCCGCCAATCTAGTACTGCACTTAAATTTAAAAAGTCTAGGTACCATAGACGAAAGTTCATCAGAACAATTATCATGAAACTATTTATAGAAAAGACACTAGGAAGGAAGCTACGTTAAGATGGTGTGAAAGGGAGTGAAGCCGAGATTCCAGGTTAGAACTAGTAATATTGCTGATTCTTCTTTGGATTTTATCTAGAATCTCTAAATATATAGAAGGAGCCCCAAACCAGACGTGGAAGCAATATTCAAAGCAAGGATGAATGGTAAACTTATAAATATGTAAAATAGATTCTGTCAAGAAAAATTGTCTGCGACGATATAGTGAACCAACTTTCCTAGCAGCACAACAGACCTAGCAATGGATTCAATCTACTCTTTTCACCGAGAAGGCGAAATGAGTGACTTTCCTGGAGGTTAGCATCAGCCATACTGATGGAATGTAAAATGGGTTCTCGCAGCCAATTTGCCTTTATCGAACCGATCAGACTATTACTAATAAGACAGGAGTAAATACATCGAGAATATTATTTATCAAAATTAGAAACAACGTAGGGCTGAGGATAGTACCGTTGGGAACACCTGCATTTATGGAAAAAGATTTAGAAGAGTGGCCATTCAAGACAACTTTAATTTCGCGATTTGATAAGAAAGACTAAATCAGTTCAAAAAATCAGAAATAGCATAACTTTTCAACTTGTGAAAAAGACTGATATGATAAACCCTGTCAAATGCTTTCAGATGTCCAAATCAACAGCCCCAACGTCACTATTTTTATCTAAAACTTGATAGACTCTTTCAGCAATAATCGTTAATACATCAGCAATTTACCTAGAGAAGCGAAAGCCATATTGCTTATCTGAAAGAAGATCCTGCAATGTGAGGTGCTTAACCAATTCAGATTTGATTAGCAGGGTCAGATGGTTCGTCAGAGTTCTTAAAATCAGGAACTATGGAAAAGGATTTACAACAAGCAGGAAAACAAGCAGCAAGATATTTATTGTAGGGTTTAGAAAGAACTGGAGAAAGTTCTGGAGAACACTTCTTAAGGGTTATTGTAGGGAAACCATCAAGTTCATATACTTTGTGAGGATTCAGTTTAGAAATTGTAGCAGAAACTATAGGCGGCATTCTATTCATATCACTCAATAGAGACTCAGTTCTAAGCGGAAAGTCAGGCAAAGATATTCCGGATTAATCAAGAATAGAATTTAAGGAGAATCTACGAGTAAAACATTCGGCTTTATCATCTTCATTAGAAGATATTAACACCTCAAATTCATTAAAGAGGAAGGATATAATACTTACTATAATTTAAGACACAATTACAGAGTCACCAATAGTCACGAAAGGCGATACGATGTCTCACTTCGTCAGCAAAGATTCGCCTCTAAGAGCCTACGTTTACAATTATTTCGATTACAAAAAACAAAAACAAAAAAACAAAAACAATGTATCACGAAAATATTAACTCCCCCACCGATTCCAAAACAAATAAATAAATAAAAATTGCGTAGAAAACATTTAGATTTCGGCATTAATTATTACAAATAGACGTTTGTTGTGATCGGAATTATGAAGCTGGTACAGCCGGAAAAAAAGTGATTCCTGTGGGCTATAACATCTGAACAAGCTGGTATGAACCAAGGAGAAGATTGTGGTTTTATCTGATATTTGTGAGAACGTAGAAAAGCTTCAATGCTGGTTTTAGCCCAAGAAGAAACCTCCGTGACACAATTCTCAATAGGATGGTTAAGAATAACAATACACGGGGCATCTCGAATAAAGTCATGAAATAAATCCCAATCCGTACTCTGATAACAGAATGAAGTCTTGTAAATAGGAGATTCCTTTCTAATAGATGATGCAAAAGAAATATGAACAAAGTAGAAAGTCAGGCAAATATACTTCAGATGGGTCAGGAGTATAATTTATAAGGAAAACATTATGCTTTATCAATTAAAGAAGTTAACACCTCAAATTGAGTGAAGAGAGATGGGATAGAAGACTTACTCTTATTTAACATACTATTACAGAGCCACCAGCAGTTGTGAGCGCTAAATTTGTTAGAAGCTATGAGGTATTTCATTCTATCAGCAAACAAAGGCTTAAACTCTTTCAGGACAAGTTTACGATTACTATGAGCAGATACAAAAATGCTGGTGCACCTGGAAAATGTGATTCCTGTGGACACTAGCAGTAGTACAGGTTTGTGTGAACTAAGGAGAAATTTCTGAGGAGAAACAACATCGATGCCAGCTTTAACCAAAAAGGAAAGCTGTGTAGCACAATTCTAAATAAGAAGGTTAAGAATCTCAATCCATGGGATATCATGAAGAAAGTCATGAAATGAATCCCAATGAGTACACTGGTAGCAGAAAGAAGTCTTGTCAATAGGAGATTCATTTGTAATAGACAATGCAAAAGAAATAAAAACTATTGCATGATCTGAATAGGCAAGAGAACAAGAGATATGATACTCGACAAGAGTTAGAAGAGTAGGTAAGGAACAAATTGAGTAATGAAGCATGTTGAACAGATTTATTAGGAAAATGAATGGGGATATCCACTATTTGATGACAAACTGAGCAATGGAAAAATTTAGTCTGAATACAAGCAACATCAGTAACATTAGAAGGCTTAAGACACTTGACATGAAGAGCATTGAAATCACCAAACACAAAAATGTTTACAGATCGATGTAGAGAAAGAAACATCTTAGTTTTATTTTTTAATATTGGCCTTTTAATTCTATTTTTTTTTCAAAATAAAATCGTTCGTTTTTCATTATTTATACTGTAAAAAAACAACAAAAACGTAGAGAACATTCACAGCATTGGGTCGGAAAATTAGCGGCGTTTTTTAAGCGAAATTCAAAGACAATATTTACATATTTGATGATAGATTTATTTAACTACATAATGGCAATGATAATATTCGCCGTTTCTCTACAAATAAATCTTTGACATTCATTGACGAAACAGACAATACTGCCTTCGGTTGAAATCTAAAAAACCTTACTCTTAAATTTTTGAGAAAAATGGGTTTCTTATTTCAAAAAGCTGTTATCACTCTTTCCATTATTAATGCGCGGTTTCCTTCCTAACCTTTTATTTGAAGTAATGTGGAATGTCAACATCTTGATTATATCATTATTTTCTCTTCTCAAGCCCAGTAGTTGTTATCACTCTTTCCTGTATTGATGGAGGTTTCTTTCCTAACCTTTTATTTGAAGTAGTGTGGAATGGCAACATCTTGATTATGTCATTATTTTCTCTTCTCAATCCCAGTAGCTGTTATCACTCTTTCCATTATTGATGGAGGTTTCTTTCCTAACCTTTTATTTGAAGTTGTGTGGAATATCAACATCTTGATTATGTCGTTATTTTCTTTTCTCAAGCCCAGTAGCTGTTATCACTCTTTCCATTAGTGATGGGGGTTTCCTTCTTAACCTTTTATTTGAAGTAGTGTGGAATGTCAACATCTTGATTATGTCATTATTTTCTTTTCTCAAGCCCAGTAGCTGTTATCACTCTTTCCATTAGTGATGGAGGTTTCCTTTCTAACCTTTTATTTGAAGTAGTGTGGAATGTCAACATCTTAATTGTGTCATTATTTTCTTTTCTCAAGCCCAGTAGCTGTTATCACTCTTTCCTGTATTGATGGAGGTTTCCTTCCTAACCTTTTATTTGAAGTAGTGTGGAATGTCAACATCTTAATTATGTCATTATTTTCTTTTCTCAAGCCCAGTAGCTGTTATCACTCTTTCCTGTATTGATGGAGGTTTCCTTCTTAACCTTTTATTTGAAGTAGTGTGGAATGTCAACATCTTGATTATGTCATTATTTTCTCTTCTCAAGCCCAGTAGCTGTTATCACTCTTTCCATTAGTGATGGAGGTTTCCTTTCTAACCTTTTATTTGAAGTAGTGTGGAATGTCAACATCTTGATTATGTCATTATTTCCTCTTCTCAAGCCCAGTAGCTGTTATCACTCTTTTCATTATTGATGGAGGTTTCCTTCCTAACCTTTTATTTGAAGTAGTGTGGAATGTCAACATCTTAATTATGTCATTATTTTCTTTTCTCAAGCCCAGTAGCTGTTATCACTCTTTCCTGTATTGATGGAGGTTTCCTTCCTAACCTTTTATTTGAAGTAGTGTGGAATGTCAACATCTTGATTATGTCAATATTTTTTATTTGAATTACATGTGCTATCCATTTTGCTTGTTGCTGTTGGTGGTACTCTTTAACGGATGCGATTTCTGTTATTTGGTACAATTCTTTGTTTGTGATTGTGTAGCGCCAGACCACAATGTTCAAAGAGGGATGATTTTTGCCAAGGTCATCAAGTTTCACAGGCTTTCCTTTTTTCCACCATTCATTCTAGAAAACGGTTGTATACAGTTGGGAGTTTATTTCTGAACTGGTTTGGCGCCATGCATGACATCCGTATGAAAGTCTTCATCTGACGAAACTATTTAAGAACATGATTCGAGTTTTTGGCTTGTTATTTTGGTTTTTGAGCAATTTGCGGTGTTGGGAGAAACCATGTGTAATTTATTATCACTGACTCGCCTTCTTTAAGGCATCATCAGGATTTTATTCTCTCTGAAAGTAGCATCTTTCTGGGTGTTGAACTGTTCTAAGTGGCTTTTACAGGTTTACAGAGATTTTAATTTTTTTTGCCATTAAGAAAATTTTTTCTAGGGATTGAAATAAGTGGTAATCTTAATATGAGAACTGCATTTCTACTAGGACATTCCAGCCAAGCTCGGCCAATTTCTGTCGGGACTGCAAAGAGACACGAGGTTTGGCGTTGTTCTAATTGAAAACGACACGCTTCCGAGTGACCAATTCCGGACATTTTTCATTGATTGCCGCCATTTATTGGTTCAAGAGTAACAGTATTTGTCTGAATTCTTTTGATTTTGTGAAAGGAGTTGAGCTTCTAATCCCACCAGACACAACAACTTCTTCAAATGCAGACAGGCCTTTCTTTTTTCCTTAGAAATATTTTCACGCCAAATAGTTGTGAAGAATTCATTTTTCATCGCCTCTGATCGTTCTTTCAGAATTGGTTCATGTGGCTTCCGGACAAAGAACCGTAGTTAGAAATGCAGTCCTTCATTTTCCCCCGTTAAATCATGAGGTACACCGGAGCGATTTCCATATTCAAGGAACTTAAAATGCGTTAGGACAATCACATGAGATATTTGGTAATTGTCTCTGATCTCCCGTATTTTGTGACCTGGATTATTTTAATCAGCCTTTCGATTGGATCATCAACAATGGATGGTGACCTACCGCAACGTCCTCGGTCTTCCAAGTCAACATTTCCAGACCTGGAATTCCCGAGCAGTACTCTCACTTACCAGCAAAATGAACAAACCAACAAGGGAAATACAAATTACAAATTCAAGCAAGCACAAATCTTTAAATATCTGCGAAGTATTTTAACAGAAGAGGAAAAGTACGACCCTGAAGATACCTTTCAAAAGCTCAACAGTATAATAATAGGCATAACAACTACGCTAAAATCAAAGATTACTAAAATGTTACGGGATATTTGGCCTCCTTTATGGCAGTGAATGCTGGAAAATCTCCTCACAGATGAAGACTGAAGCAACAGAAATGTGGTTCTACAGAAGGATGCTGAGGGTACCATGGACCAAACATGTGAGCAACGACGAAGTTTTAGAGAAAATGGAAACAGAAAGGACGCTTATACTTAGAATCAGGAAAAGACAGTTGAATTTTCTTGGAAACATAATGAAGAAAGACAGTTTGAGAAAATATACATATACCATGATTCAGTCATCTATAAAACGAACTCCTGTGTTCAGAAGTCACCTGTTGAAAAAGGCTGAATGTTTGTTCCAACTCATTAATGGGCTTACAACCATATTGTTATGGGACCTTACCCATAATAACAAAATGGCCTATTCCATACGTAATAAATACTGCGCCTCAAGAGGAAGTAGGGAGTTCAGTCCGAAGTCGGGCGACTGGCTGATCGGCTGATCGGTTGAACTCTCTGCCTACGGGCGGGGAGGAACCCGAAGGAGGCTACGCCGAAGGGCGGAGTCTCTTTCGGGGTGGTAGACCGACCTTGAACCCGTTTAAAAGGGTTCAATGGGAATATTTTTGGCCGAGCCCACGGGCTCGGAAACCCCACGGGCTCGGAAACCCCACGTTAAACCGGCTTTGTGCCACATGATGCTCTCGTGTGTGTGTGGGGAGGGGGTCACTAAATACCGTTCAGTATGAAGTCGGACGAACGGATGAACAGCTGATCGGTTGAACTGTCTGCCTTCGGGCGGGGAGGAACCCGAACGTGGCTACGCTAAAGGGCGGAGTCTCTTTCGGGGAGGTAAACCGGCCCTGAACCCGATTATACGGGTTCAAAGGGCATATTTTTGGCCGAGCCTACGGGCTCGGAGATCCCACGTTAAACCGGCCTTGTGCCACATGATGCCCTCGTGGCGAGGTGACTAAATACTGTTCAATCTGAAGTCTGGATTGAAGTCCGTCAGGAGTCTGTCAGTCAGTCAGAGCGAGTCAGTCAGTCGAGTCAGAAGCAGTCCGAAACGCGTTCAGACAATTACTACTAATCCTGATTGTTCGTACACTTTCTACTTCTATGTATATATTCCCGTTTGTAATATATGTGTTATTCCATATCCGTGTCGAGTTCTTCTTTATTGGTTCTACCTTGGGCTATCACCGTAGTACAAGGAACCGGACCATAGCACATATCACATTCAAACACCGGTTTTCGTACGATCACCGAAGTTAAGTAATGTCGAGATTAGCCAGTAATTAAATGGGTGACTACTTCGGAATACCGGACGCTGTAAGCTTGTAAGTCTAGTCGGGTTCGTTAACTTACGCACATTATCATCCTTCGACATCTCTATGGTTGGTCGGAACTCCATTGACAATCCTTTTCCACACTGTTCGATACTGCATTGCTATCCCCAGATCCCTAATATCCGGGACGGTAGTTCATTTAAGAGAAGGATTTTAAGCCTCCGTTGTCTTGCGGCCATACGCAATCATGGGAAATGCTTCGGGAGTGGACCTTGAGGACTAATCCGGAGCTGGAGACTCTAAGACACTCCGCGGAAATTCTAATTCCAAGTTAGTATCTGGCACGGGATAATTCACTTCATGGCTTGAAAGAACTCCTTAGCTTTTGGTGGCAGTCTTTCTACAGATGATGTCTCGACCAAAATACCCGGATGTAGGGTTGGCGTCCCACATTTTGTACCAGATACCGAAAGAACTATCAACTTAGGTAAAAATTACAGTTGGAAAGGCATGAATCAAGATTTTCTCCTCATTTCCCCGACCAAAATTCTGTGTCAAAGAACAGGAAAAAAATATGAAATTTTATTCAGTAAAAAAAGGTAAGCCAACACATTCAAAAAGGAATTTCAAGTGAATTAAGAGCAACTAAACGATAATCCACTTAATGCAGGAATAAAGAACGTATAAAAGAAGGTAAAAGCAACTCCAATGAAGCAAAGGCAGAAATGATCTTAAGATAAAGTACTTTATGGCCAATACTCTTCCTGTACCAAACAAGCTGATGTTTACAAACCCCGTACCCATCAGTGTTTTAGTGCAGGGTTAAAAGCTGAAACTGAAGGATTTATTCTTGCTGCACAGAACCAATGTCTGCTAACTAGAAATTACCAAACAAATATACTGAGATATTGTGTCAGCCCGAAATGCAGATTAATCCAGAAGCAATTGACCATCCTGTCTCAGGTTGCACAGTGTTACTACCAATTGAATATAAAACTCGGTATGAGTGGACTAATATCTGCATTGGAAAATATCCAACTTTTACGAGAAGGAAACTGTAAACCATTGATATGAACACCACCTGTACCCAGTTGCAGACATAGGACCTCTATCAAATTTATAGGACTTTACAATACAAAATAATTAAAGCTAATCATTGAGACACAGTGAGCAAAAACCACAAAGCAGAATGTGCTTTATGATTACATTACAGTTCCAACAAAGTGCAATGTATATCTTCAAAATTATCAAAACACAATGTTGTCGAAGTGGAAGTCTAAAAAATGTGGCTCGTGAAGTCATCAATAATTCCAGTTGTGTCTGAATACACTCATGGAAAGGGTCCCTGGCTGCACCACACTTAAAGAAATATAAAATATTAAACTCACATGTACAGATTTATGCATGTAAAATACGCGTGATTTGAGGTAGTTTTATTTTTTATTTTTTTTACACAAATGTGTATTGGAAAATAGCATGATGACATTCCTGACCTTAGATCTCTGGTTGGGACCCGGAAGAAAATGATTATGCAACAAAAATTGAATAATAATAATAATAATAATAATAAGCAAAAAATAAAAAATTATTAGTAAAAAATGCCTTCAGAATTGTTGGTATTTTCAATCGGGATTCTTTTTCTTACAGTGAAGTTCAAGACAATGCAATTCATGATGTCTGCAGCTACAATAAAAAGATAGAATCGGCTCTGGGGGGGGGTATGGACCGTGTTTTGTTGGGACTTTTTTCTTGTTTTTTTTTTTTTTTGCAATACTCACTAATTACACGTGAAAACGTGAAATTCCAAAACAAACAATAAAACATGCACTCTTCATCCAAACCTGTTTTAATGAAGATCGAGTGAAACTCTGGTTACGACGAGGGCCATCGTTTCATAGGATTTAATATTTTTAAGCGTTTTTGGCCCGGTTTAGGCTAATCTAAGCTTCGAGCATTTTACTAGAGTAGGTAAGTTTTTCTCTTTTTTTTTTTTTTAGTATTGTCGTTTTTATGCAAGACTTTATCTGGAAAAGAATTTTAGTTTTTGACAAGTTATCCATTGATCCCACTAACAGATTTTGTTTTTCTCATATATATATATATATATATATATATATATATATATTGAGGCATATGTTGTTAAAGACTACGGAACTTTTTCGTTTAATAAACTATTTTTTCTGCTTTTTCTTGCAAGTTGTTTTTTATATATGGGTCTAAATTATTGGAAAAATCCCTAATCAATGGTGTTTTTCTGAGCGCTGTTGGTTCTCATCAACCGTCATGATGTCTGTTTCCGTTTGAAGTAGGTTGTTTATTATTTTATAGTTAATATTTAGGCAGTGTTAGGGTATTTAGGAAGTGTTGTTGGATTAGTTCATTAGCAATTGGGAGGGGGCGGTATTTATTATTTAAAATTAGTTATTAAATATGTTTAAGATGTTTCTGCCAGTATTAAATGCTATTTAATTTATGTTGGGTTTTTACTTTTTAATTATGACTGCTTCAAGAATTATAAGCGTTTTTGGGAATTTTTATTGTAGAGGATTTTGGTATGTTGATTTATATATATATATATATATATATATATATATATATAATCGCAAATAAATAATATATATATATATGTATATCAGAAATAAATAATATATATATATATACATATATTACAATATATATATATATGTAACAATATATATATATATATATATATATAACAATATATATATACATATACATATATCGCAATATATTTATATATCACAATATATATATCACAATATATATATCACAATATATATATATATATCTCACAATATATATATATATATATATTTCATAATATATATATGTATATATATATGTATCAATATATCACAAATAATATACATATATAACAAATAAATAAAATATAGATATATAAATATATATATATATATACATATCACAAATAATATATATATATCACAAATAATATATATATATATATCACAAATAATATATATATATCAAATAATATATATATATATATATATATGTGTGTGTGTGTGTGTGTATAAATATAAATAAATATATATATATATATATATAATTATTTATATATATTTCGTCCCTGGGTTTCACGCAAAAGCGTCAAACCTAGGGTCACAAACTCACATCAATCTAATCAAATATATATATATATATATATATATATATATATATATATATATATATATCACAAATAATATATATAGATATATATATCAGAAATAAAAAAAGTCCTTATAAAGTTAACAAATTTTTTGATATTTGCATTTATGTTCCATTTCCTAATTTGCCTTACTTCCTAATGTTTTTTTAACTTACATTTTCCGTATAAAACAACGTTTATTTTTTGAGCTTCTAAAACCCGTAATGTATATAATGTTTATATACGTATTATATATGTTACAAAGGTTATGATGGCCGGGTGTGATAGTTGGGGACAAGCACGCACTGTCTAGAAAATGCTGCCGGTAAAACACTTTTGCCTCATCACCAACTGATTCAGACAGATGGTGCTCGACAGCCCAACAAGTCAGTCCATCTTGGGGAAAAAAAAAAAACTGATTTTAAACCTCAGCTGCCTTACGGTCATATCCAAACACAGAAAAAAGTTATTTAAGTAAATCCAGACAGAAAACCCGGAGTGGAGACTCGTAATGGGCAACTTTCCGGTAACTTCTAAAGGCAAGCCGTCACCAAATGTATTACTTTGGATCTTGTCGGTTCGACCGAGAAGGTGGTTGTATCGTTTGGGCAGCGCACAACTCTCATACAGCCTTACCTATGTCCTGGAGAGGTCACTCCAGTTTCGCCTTTGAATGTTGACCAAACAGAGGTCTAGTTATATTGTTTTGTAAAAATCAATCTTATTTTGATTTAATCCTTTATTTAAATATATATCACTATATATATCATGGGACATATTTGCAAGCCAATTTGTATATTCCTGCTTCAGTTTTATTCAGTTTTATTATTATTCTGTTCTGCGTTGATTTACATTATTTTAACAAATTTTATTTCGATTTTCAGTTTTAGTTGTTATTTACTTCGTAGGTAATATTATCTACTACTTTTATCTCCCGAGATAAACCCATGTCTATGTTTTCACATGTCCTCCATCATTAGCAATACAAAGGGTAATACGATTTTGCAGTTCACAGAAAACATTTGCCAACTGATTTACAGTAATGTATGAAACCACATTAGTTATTTTAACTATACTTAAAACTAGGTACATTAAACTTTATAACATTTTTTACAGATTATTTCTATCGCAAATACAAATAAAGTTATACATTTTTTTAAGGTGCACACGAACTTTATGGACACCTTGTGTATATCTCCCGCTGGTCAGAGAAATCTCTTTGTAATCTCCAGACCATTCGTATATGTGTCTCCATCTATCTCTCCTCTATTCAGTAAGCTATCTCTTGCTTATTTACCGTTTACATTCTGTCAAGGCTGTCGTGTACTCAGTATTATTTCTGATTATTTCTGATAATATAAAGAAAGCTATCTTTTTAAATCCGTTTGCTAGCATATTCATGATCGGTGACTTCAACGCCCACTATACCATGTGGCTTAAACACTCTGTAGCTGACCACTCTGGCATCCAAACCCTTTTCAATCACACAATCCCTCACGCAAGTGGTTGACTTTCCTATGCGTTTCCCCAGTAACCCAGACAGTAACGCTTCCATTCTCGATCTGTTTTACCACCATCCCTGATTCTTGTTGTGCGACACAGCTCTACCCTCTTGGCAACTCTGTTCATGTGATGGTGTCTGCTAACATCTCCTTCGTCTCTCTCTCTCCAGCCATGAACTTCCTACTAACAGAATATCTTTCTGTTATCAACGCGCAGACTGGGACTCATTCCGTGATTTCCTTCTTGATGTCCCTTCGAATATGGTTTTTAGTCATCCCATACAAAAATGTACATCTAAGATCTCCTCCTGGGTAAAAGCTAGCATCGAGGCTTTCATCCCAGACGGAAAATGCCAAGTTAAATCATGCTCATCTCTCTGGTTCTCACCTGCTTCTTCTGCCACTGTAGCTCATAGAAATCACTTCTTCCATCTGTACCGGAGCGACATAACTGATTGTAAAAGATGTCTCTGTCTCTAATCTTAATGAGTGCAAGCATGTCCTCAATGAAGCAAAGTTACTGTTTGCTGATAGAATGAAATAACGTATTGCATCTCATAAGTTTGGTTCTAAAGATTATTGGCTGCTCTGCAAGTGTGTGTTGAACAACAACAAATCCTTAATCCTTCCTCTACTGAATCAATTTGAAGACCTAACATCCTCAGCTGATAAGGCTGAATGCTTTGATCAGAAATTCTCATCTAACTTAACTTAGGTACCTCCACGAGATCGCTAAAAAAAGCATAGCATGAAGAAAAAGACACCAAACTTTACGAAAACAAAATTTTATTGTCTAAATGTTTATGTTATTATTAAGAGGAAAGATCAAAGTATTTTGGGGGTATTTTTTATATTTTTAATTGTTCCTAGCACGTCCCAAATTTTCTTGCTTTTTTTTTGAGTCAGCAATCTGACCATATTTTTCCATTTTATAAAAAAACTGGAAATCTCACTTTGAAATTCTTTTAAATATCAATTATCATTTTTTCAAAACCTATTTTAAGAATATCAGAAATTATAATGTTTATTTAAAATATTTTGAACCAAGCTTAACTTGTAATTTGATAAAACAAAGCAGGTCATAAACTTTCGCCTCACTTGAGAGGTGATGAATGACATATTGACGGATTCCGTGAGGATAATTTCTTCTACGGAAGGAGAAAAGTGCAATTATTTACATTTAAGTGAACAAATTACTTACCTCGTTATTTTTAAGGAAAAAATTGAGCGCTCTAATTTTTTTTGTTTTAGCTTTCACCTTTACATTTACGATGCTTTATGGAAAATATATTATAAAGAGTGAGATTAAATTTCATATTTCATAAGAAAGGTATCTAATTAATTTATAGGTACCTTTCTTATGAAATGTTATCAGAAGTGTGCATAAAATACAATAATTTTATGTACATTTATTACATTTTACTGTGATATTTGTATTTCCATTCATTTTATTATTAATTTTGATATTTCATTTATGGAAAAATGTCATAACTGAAATTAATATAAAAATAAGATCATATGAATTTAATACAATGATACTGATACTTGTAGGTACCCTTTTCAGTTGAAATTGAAAAATCAAATTAACTTCTCCATACGTGTTTCACAAAAGTAAAGGCCTTAACAGCGGAGAACAATGCTTAATTAAAATAACGCAACTTAATTGTATTCTGGTTGGTCTTCCGTACTTTTTAATTACAGCCCGATTATAAACACAAAATTACATTTCTTAATTACTGCGGATCTTCTGATTAGTCAAAATGATACAATTTACAACGCGCTAAAAAGATCTCAAAAGGAGACTTAGGAAACCCGATGCGGCTTTTAACTAATTTTATAATATTTTAACAACTTAAATGTAAAAATCTATTATAATTAAAGAAATAACAAATAATTGTATTAAAAATTCATTTTACATCAAAAAAAATTTTGCTTTCAGAAAATACTGTCCATATTCATAAAAACAACTAAAAGCAAATAGAAGCATTTGAAATTAAATAATATTTTTGTTTTATTGAGTTTTGTATGTTACAATTCAGGGCTGATTTTCAGGTAGGGGGAGTCCAATTAAAAAAACACAACAAAACAAAAAAAACATGATTTGCATTCCTCAAAGCCTTGTGCTTTTAACTATTGTAATCACTAAACCTGACGCGATCGAATTTCTAGCGTTTTCACAAAATTAGTTATGGGGCGGGGTAATAAATATATAAAAAAATATTTCTGCCATGACTTTAATAAAAAAAAGCATTTATAATAATTTCGATCATCTATGAATAGTTTCTGAAAGTTTCATTAATATCTGACAATTATTTTTATTTTTGCAAGATTTTCCAAATTAATGTGTGATACACACACACACACACACACACACACACACACACACACACACAAAAGTGCTAAAAATTGTATGTTATGTTACTAGTTCCGGTGATAAAAAGAGAAACAAGGTTTTTTAATCAAAATTTAGAATGTTCTAAAAAGAAGGAAAAATTACAAAAATAAACTTTGATCTTTCCTCTTAATAATAATTTAGACGATAAAATCTTTTTCATCATGCTATACTCTTTTTTAGTGATCTCATGGAGGTACCTAACTTAACTCACAACTCATCCAAGATACCCACACCTTATTCCCCCACCCAGAATTGAGGCTATAGTAAGCTAGCAAAACCCCGGCAGTGGCATTAGATATCATCTCTAATTGATCTAATTAAATGTGCACCTGATTCCAGTTCTCTCCAAAGCATACAACTATCGCCTCGCTGATAATTGCTTTCCAGCCTGTGTGAAGTCCTCTACTGCCGACCCGGTATTTAATTCGCTTAAATTCATGCAATCGGGGCACCAGTGAGAATAGCTCGTCAGAAAAATATTTATAGAAAAGACAGAGGGAAACCAAATTACGTCGGTGAAAAAGTGACTGGTGTCAAGACACCAAGTCAGGGCCTATCACATTGCATATCCGTCTTTGGATTTTGTTAAGAACCTTGAGATGAACAGCGGGGGCAACAGTGTAGAACCAAGGATAAAGCCTTGAATGGAAGGAACTGGAAGAGAACCCGTTCAGTTGTGGTAGATTTTGAAAGTAGATTTAGTGAATGAGCTAGTGAACAAATTGGTATGTCTAATGTGGTTACAACATAAGCTGCTTTTGTTGGTTGGGAAAATCCTGTTATATTTTTGGCCCATTACAGGTTACCTTATATTCTGAAATTTGGTTACTACCTATAATTTCCTTAAGGTCCTTAGGTTTACGATATGCTAGAAGTCCGGGTTCCTTAACAAACATACATACATACATACATACATACATACATACATATATATATATATAGGAATAAAGACAAAAGGAAAACTTATTTTTGCCGACGCCTTTTGTTTTCTTAGGTAATTTATCAAATCAAATGCCCTAAGAAAGTCCCTCAATGGATGAAATGCGTCGAAAGGTTTTCCTTTTGTCTATGCTGTGAATGGAGCGTTTTGTGGATAGAAGAAGTGGATCGTGAGAGCACAGTCCGTAGGGTTAGGGAAACTCGGGTGAGTTACACAACGGAATATGTAATGAGCACCACTATATCAAGTCTAATTAATTACCTCTTCACCCCAGGGCCCCGTTGGTACAGTTGGTATGACGCTTGCATCGTATCGTAACGGTCCAGTTTCGTTTCGATTCTCGGTAGTGGATGCACACTGCTTGTAAGCGCCAAATATAGGACGAAATGACTGTCCAGTGCTTTCTATTAGGTTGGTGCAAAAATAATGACGTAATAATGTCGTTTTTTGACGTGTTTTTTAACGTCAAAAAACGACATTATTACGTCATTATTTTTGCACCAACCTAATACATTCTCTTGAGGAATTCTTCTAAACTCGTTATTTCAAATCCACCTAATAATTTCTATCATACACACACACATTATATATATATATATATATATATATATATATATATATATATATATATATATATATATATATATTGTCGGACTTTGTCCATTTCGTAATATATATATATATATAGGGTGCGAGTGCATTTGAGGACATTTTTATTATGTTAAATAAACGGCACTATCTTAGCAAACAATGTATATATTTACTTCAAATTGACACAAGCATCCTTCATGATACTTCTTTATCTAATTATTCTATGAAACCACTTTTGGCTTCAATGACTGCTTCTATTCGGGGTCGAAACCGTCCACAAGCTGCAATTAAGTGGTCCTTATTCATTTTACACATCACTTGGACAGTGGCGGTCTTCAGTGCAGCTATGGTACTATGAGGATGTCGATTAGTCTCCCTTTGAACGACGCTCCACCCGTAATAGTCCATAGGATTTAAATCTGGAGAGTTAGGGGGACACATGTTGGGGGTCACATGATCGTAAAACTTCTTTGATAACCAATCCTGGGTTACAATGGCTTTGTGAGAAGATGCAGGAAAATGTAAGTTGGCATGACCTTCACTGCTCACAACTACTAAAACCATCACGGTAGCCGGATATTT
>OZ010607.1:8162564-8265064 GCA_963932145.1 Acanthosepion lycidas | reverse complement strand
CTAACCGTTAAACTATCAGTCATTTTGCTTTTCGCAATATTTAGAAGTGAGCGCCATTGTTTATTGGTTAAAACCGATTTTATTAAACAAAACCTATTTTTACAAAACATTTTTAAAAAAAATAAAAAGTGATATTTGAAATTTTAAAAGTTAGATTGAGCCTTTAAAAGTGAGTAACAAACCATTTCTACATCATTTAAAAGTGAACATCTTTATCTGTCAGAAAAAAGAAACAGAATTAAATTAAGCAAAACTTGTTTTTACATTCATCTATCAAAAGTATTTTTCAAAATTTATCCCACAGGATTTGAGTCGCTTATTTAAAAAAAGTCCCCCGAGTGAAATCCTAAAATACTTATCACGGTATAATTCGGTCAATACAATCTGGGCCATCTGCCATAGACACCAGTTGCCGAATATTATGTTCAGGGAAAAACCAATGTTTTGAATATTGATTTGGAAACAAAAATACAAAATATTTTCTCCTTAATTTTTGACTAGGGATGTTTTTCAGTTTGTTTTTTGTTGCTTGATATGTCAAAACTGAGGTTGCTATTATAAGAAATAAGAAGCATGCGTAAAAAGTATCAGTTCATACGAGCCACAGAGGCAAGAAAAACAAACTGGCCGTGGTTAAATAATAACTGACAAGGCTTCATTTAAGAAATTGAGTTAGGGCATTATATTGTATTAATGTCATAAAAATGAGAAATTAGATGAAAGAAATCCTAGTAAAAAAAATGAATAATAATTGACAAAGCTTCATGTAAGAAATTCAAATCTAATTCCATCTAATACTACTAGTGGAAGAAAAAGCAAGAGAAATAAGATGAAAGATATCCTAGTGAAAAATGAATAATAATTGACAAGGCTTCATGTAAGATATTCAAATCTTATTCCAGCTAATACTACTAGTGGAATAAAAAGCAAGAGAAATAAGATGAAAGAATTCCTAGTGAAAAATGAATAATAATTGACAAGGCTTCATGTAAGAAATTCAAATCTTCTTCCATCTAATACTACTAGTGGAATAAAAAGCAAGAGAAATAAGATGAAAGAAATCCTAGTGAAAAATGAATAATAATTGACAAGGCTTGATGTAAGAAATTCAAATCTTATTCCATCTAATACTACTAGTGGAATAAAAAGCAAGAGAAATAAGATGAAAGAAATCCTAGTGAAAAATGAATAATAATTGACAAGGCTTGATGTAAGAAATTCAAATCTTATTCCATCTAATACTACAAGTGGAATAAAAAGCAAGAGAAATAAGATGAAAGAAATCCTAGTGAAAAATGAATAATAATTGACAAGGCTTCATGTAAGAAATTCAAATCTTATTCCATCTAATACTACTAGTGGAATAAAAAGCAAGAGAAATAAGATGAAAGAAATCCTAGTGAAAAATGAATAATAATTGACAAGGCTTGATGTAAGAAATTCAAATCTTATTCCATCTAATACTACTCGGGGAATAAAAAGCAAGAGAAATAAGATGAAAGAAATCCTAGTGAAAAATGAATAATAATTGACAAGGCTTCATGTAAGAAATTCAAATATTCTTCCATCTAATACTACTAGTGGAATAAAAAGCAAGAGAAATAAGATGAAAGAAATCCTAGTGAAAAATGAATAATAATTGACAAGGCTTGATGTAAGAAATTCAAATCTTATTTCATCTAATACTACTCGGGGAATAAAAAGCAAGAGAAATAAGATGAAAGAAATCCTAGTGAAAAATGAATAATAATTGACAAGGCTTCATGTAAGAAATTCAAATCTTATTCCATCTAATACTACTAGTGGAATAAAAAGCAAGAGAAATAAGATGAAAGAAATCCTAGTGAAAAATGAATAATAATTGACAAGGCTTCATGTAAGAAATTCAAATCTTCTTCCATCTAATACTACTAGTGGAATAAAAAGCAAGAGAAATAAGATGAAAGAAATCCTATTAAAATTGAATACTAATTGACAGACAAGGGTAATAAAACGATGGAAATTGAATATTATCACATCTGATGGAGTGAAGCTTTGATGGTCCATGATTAGTAGCCTTTACTCTGCAGTCATTTAAATGAAGATTTCACACCAAAAAATATTAATTCAGAATGTTTACGTCTGTACACTCTCTATTGACGTCATAACAACATGTAATAAACGAAATCCTAAAACTTGTCTAAAAGTATGTTTTATCAGTAAAAGTCTCGTAATGAAAGTACTTGGAGAAAATTTGATGTCAAAATGTATTTGATTTAAATAGAGACAGGAATGTTGAATAGTTGTTGACACTGTTAAGCCGCGTGGCACGCTATGACGTCATTATTTGCATGTAAAAAGTGTGGGTAAAAAAATAACAAGTTTTGGTAAATTTGAAAACTCTACAAAATTTTATATATACACATACACACACACACACACACACACACACGTATATATATATGGTTTTGATTTTCTAATAAAATATACGAATAGGAAATATTTTAAAATATCTCTCTTCATTTAATTGTCTTAATTTATCCAGTCAACCCCATGACTAGCTCAGGCTACCATCGGGGTCTTTATTTTGTCCAGACTTCTCACACAGTTCAAGCTACAAAAATGCAGCTCATATCCTCCCAGTTGAAAATCATAAACCCTTCTATAAATCACTCAACAGATACGACCCAGCAACGAGACATGCAAGTATAAAGACAAGGAATCAAAGACTTTTGCTGCTTCCACGATATCGATACCAAAGCACTTTCTCCCCATCAATCTCATGACTGCTCAGAGTACCATCCATCTTCATTTTGTCCCGAATTCTCACAGAGCTGCAAGACTGCAGCTCAAATCCTCCCAGTTGCGTATAAATTGATCATCTGGAGTATCACTGGTCATCACCAGATTGTCTACGTAGAACCGATTCTTCATCATGTCTACAAGGATCCAAAAGAAATTGAGCAACATGATGCCAGAGAACACAATTTAGTACGAAGGGGCTAGACGTGAAACAACGCAACCTACCATTGTCTTTCAGGTAGAAACAGAACCTGTTTTTATCGGCCTCCCTCTGCAGGCGGATCATTAAAAAGGCCATCCTGATATCCGCCAATACAATGTGATTGCTTGCTCGAAAGGATAGCAGTAATTTCAACAGGTCGCTAGTAAGGTTCAATCCCTGGTAGGAAGCCTCATTAAGAGAATGGGAGTTATTTGTCTTGAGACTTCAGTTGAAAACAGGTCGAATTCTAGTGGTAGATGCAGGATCTGCCTTCAGTCCTGTGTGGAATCAAAATATATTCCTTAAACTGTTATTCCGTCATGTTCTTGTTGACGGAAAACCTCCAAGTAGTCCTGATAAAGTCCATCGCGTTCCAGTTTCTGCGGCACATGGCCCAACACACAAATGGCAACGGAATGGTTGGAAGGAACACAAGATAACTTTGCGGACTCCCAAGGTTGTCGAATGTAATACTTATTGTCCATGAATGTGATAGATTGTCTAAAGAGCGCAACCATTTGCTCGTCATTGTTAGAAAACTCTTGTTCCTTAGTCTTCAGTGACTCCATGTTGAACATTCTTTCTGTCAAAGAAGAAAGCATTTAGAGGATCTTCATATGTACTCCTAGACTCCAGCCCAAAACACAGGTGCGACGTTTTAACTTCAGCTGTGGATGCAAACACAGAATCAAACACAAGGCCCTCCCGGTTCTCGTCCTGAGAAGGTCCAGGTAACTGAAATCTTGTCACCTCTCCAAACGGCACAAGCCCAGTTGGGGCCGAAAACGCCCATCCTTTAAGACATGGCACCAACTGAAGGGAACCTAGTTAATGAATTAAGTCTAACGATGCCATTAATTGGAATAAAATTGATGTGTCTGTCAAACCTGCCTGCAAGAGGACAGTTTTCACACTGGAATTCGTCCAAAAGGTGTCCAGCTCATCAATGTACACTGACAAATCAATGTTATTATCCACTAACACTGTATGTGAACAACTGGAACGAACATTGATTTCCAGAAGTATTTCCTTGAAGCATTTATCATAGTCTCCAAGGAGTATTGATAATTTGAATTCACAATCAAGGTCTCCAGGCAGCAAATGGGCTTCAAAACTTCACTGTACAGATAGATCCGCCCACTACCAGTGTCCAACAAGCAGTTAGCAGAGACACTTTCACCATTACTACCAAAGGATACACACAAGACTAACGGGAGATTAGTTGAACTCCCAGAATAAGTACGGAATGCAGAGTCAACACCGAAGAAAGAATTCCGCATCTCTAAAGGATCCCCTGTTCAGGATTATGGGCAATGTCCGAGGAATTACCCCCTCCCCTTGATAAGGAGACGTTTAATCGTTTTCTTGGTATCCCCTAAGAAGGAAGACAATGTGGGAATTCTCTTTCCAGAGAGCTGAATCAATTCGCCCTTAACTTCTCTGGGGAATTTAGGGAAAAGGGTTTTTGCCTTGAGGCGAGCACAAGGAGACTGGCCATATGGGAAAGGACATTTAAAAGTGAGGCTGTTTTGGATATAATCGAAGTCAAAGACGAAAAAGTTTGTTTTTCGTTTAACAGAGAAGTCCAGTATGTCTTGGAAAATGTCGATAATTTCATCTTTATCCAGATATTCATCCTTCAGGATTTTCGGGGGCCATTTGATAATTCTTATTGTTGATATCGAGATGGTTGACCTTAGGCCTTTCCAGAGAGTGAACATCATTTTAAAAAAGTTTAGTCTTTCAGCATCGTTGGTCATACCTGTTACACAATTCACAAAACGAGATAAAATGTTTCAGAAACTCATCCGGTCAGTATGCATTTCCTGGCTACTGAACGTAGGGCCAGTAATCTGGATCTGTGGTGGTTTGACAACGAATGAAAACGGACACCTATCCATCTCTGAGTAACCTGGAGACGACGATTTCAAAGAATCAATTGCGGCAGGGAAGAATTTAAGTTCTAGATCCTCGAGCTTTTTCTTGAACCCTAATGAATACTTCAAGGATTCCTTCTCGATATCCACCCAGTCTTCCACAGAAGAAGACTGCAGCTGTAATTTGTTAACACAGATCAATCTCCGTTAGGTACTGTAACACATTTTATTGAAGAGCCAAAAAAATTTCTGAGAGTTCGTCCTCCTGACTAGCAAGAACCAAATTTGCCCTGAACTTTGATCGTACAAGAGTAATCCTTCTCAGTAATTCGTCTCTGCTATTATCCATGTCAGATACGTGCGAGATTAATAATTTTTTTTTTTGCAAAATATCGAGAAAATCTCAACTCAAGAAAAAAAAAATTCGTGATGGCGCAGGCCGGGGAGATGAGCAAAGGTTAAGTTACGAAAAAATATCTACTTCCACGACGTAGCTTCTTTGTCAGATAACTTACATAGTATAACAAAGGGTTAAAAAAAAGAGAAGAAAAAAAAATTCCTTTAAAACCACTTCAGTGACCACGTGATAACAAGTCACGAAACCGCGTTAGTATAATAAATTGGTAAAAAAAGGTAACAGCTTTTAATCGAACAGAACAAACAACCCAGGTAAGTAGATTATTCCTCCCACATGAACTGTCAATTTTCCCACAATTTCAAAGTAAATTTTTAGTTATTTGTATGAAGATTTATTCAGTCACATATACGCCATTTTGATTTACTGCCTTTGGCAATTTTTGATACAGTGTAAAAGAAAACCGGATATAAGAGAGATTTTCTCTGGTCTCAAATTAGAGCCATACTTACCTAAACAAAATAGTCCAAACCCGGATATATGAGACTTCTCCGGTCCCGACAACTCTCTTATATCCGGGTTACACTGTACATATTTATGATTACATCCTTCCAGAACTTTCTGGGAGAAGAAATTAGCTTAAGTGTTTTTTTTCTTGATAGGCGAACAGATAACAGAAATGATATTTCTAAACTTTAGTTGAAGAGATAAATAAAATGTATTACCGAGCGTAGGGATTGAACTCATAACCTTCAGTCAGCCAGTTAGAGACTTTAGCGATTAATGGAGATGGGGACCTTGTTGATTGGAATAAGATCAACCATTGGAATACTATAAATACCAAGGCCTTTTTTCTATGGTCAGTTTTTGTCTGTTATTAGGTTGGTGCAAAAATAATGACGTAATAATGTCGTTTTTTGACGTATTTTTTAACGTCAAAAAACGACATTATTACGTCATTATTTTTGCACCAACCTAATACCTGGGTTAGGGTTCAGGATTAAAAAAATATCCAAGCTCTGTTCAGGGAGTCAAGTACATCTGCATCCCTCTCAATAAAAGGCAATTAAACTAAAACCTTGTTATTCACTTTTAACTCAAATCAGGATTTTTTTTTGCCAGAGAATAGTAAAATAGATGAAAACAGAAAACTAGGAAGTAAAAATAGAGAGAAAACCCCAAAGAATATAACTTAATATTTCTAGGTGGATGTTTTTCCGGCAGTTCTTTCGAACAAGCATGCAAGAATTGCTTTCTATCCCACACGACACATCAAAACAGAAAAGCTTGGATAAAATAAAATGCGAGGCCAATTTTACTTGTTTGAGGCTGTCTCTCTGGATCAACACCGCCTCACCTTTCTGCTTCACAATCGAGTAGTTGCGCCTGGCTGAGCGCAGTTCCGTCCTCATCTGCTAGTATCCTCCTGGGTGAAGAGTGCAGTTGGGTAGAGGTTATGTGATCGTCACAGATGCACATGTGGAGCTTCCATTGATGAGTTTGGTTTGCATCCGTTGGTACGAGGTAATGCTTTCTCCATCATTGCGTCTGGTAGAGGACAGCAAAAACAAACAAACAAAAAAAAACCCCCAAAAACATTGTTTTTTTTTTTTATATAAATGTTTAAATAAATTCACTATCTTTCCTTATTACTTAATTTAAACTACATGGACATAGCAAAAACTTAGGAACAGCATTTTCAGCTATGGTACCATTTTTATAAACGGCGCATTTATTTTTTGCTCTATGGATAGCATTTTTATTTCGTATCTTCGCAATTAAATAAAAACTCAAATGACAAAAATCATCTCATTTCCTTTTTCCTAATATATATATATATATATATATATATATATATATATATACATACATACACGAGAGAGAGAGAGAGAGAGAGAGAGAGAGAGAGAGAGAGAGAGAGAGAGAGAGAGAGAGTACGAATCGCTGTTAGTCTCCATTCTCCTATATGTATGTGAAACGCGGACATTTTTGGCAGATACAGAGAGAAGCGTTTGAGAACAAATACATGAGAAAACTCCTTGGCATCTTCTATTGGGAAGATAAAACCAATGAGTTTGTGCAGATAATGGTTGAAAGTTTTGTGGGCCACCAAGACCATCATGCAAGGTAACGTTGAAGGTAGACGGAAGAGAGGAGGTCAACGCAAAAACTGGTTGAACAATCTCAAAAAATCGACAGGTTTGACTACACCAGAATTGCTGATGGTTGACATTGATAGACGGTTGTGAAAGAGATTTAGTGTGACTTCAGTAATTTGGTTCCCCCCTCCCTACGATTACAAAACTCAAGGGCATGATGATGATGACGTTTAAAATGCACAATTCACACGTAGATCATTTGAGAAAGAAGCAGTGGCGAATTAATATATACGTCATAAATTTATGCTACGTCTGAAACGAAATCACGTATTCAGACTCCACCCGTAGATAACGCTATGAAAGTTTGTTCCAAACTAATAGTTTGTACAGCGATTACGTTCTTAAATGTTGCTGTAAGTGCATATCTCAGTGGACCAAAGAAATGCTAATTAATTTTCTTTTATAGAATATCTTCGGAAACCAAACATTTAATTGAAATCCGGTGAATAAAATGCTTGCACCTAATCGATTATTCCCAGCGTTATCTTTTATACAGGCTGAGCTTGTTTACAGACAACTTAGAAAAAGGGTTTTTATTAAATCGATGAATACTATTATTATTATTATTAATATGCAGAAATCATTCGTTACGTTTTTGGTTAGCTTAAGCTTTTGCCCATAATGAAAACGAACCGTTTTTTTTTTTTTTTTTTTTTTTTTTTTTACACTGTTGCTTGAATGTAGTCTCAGCCCCAGAGAGGGAATGTCGCATCCCCGTTACAAAGCCCTGGATAGGAAATAAATGTTTTACAAAACACTAGTTAATGTAAAAAAACTATTTTGAAATCATAAGAAATTCTCATCATGGGAGAGCTCAGTGCAAAAGTAGAAATGGCAAAAAATATCTTCATTATTCCGGAAGTAAGAACTTGAATCTCGCAAAGACATGGATCCATTGTTACAGAGAATGGCTTCGTTTAAAGAGCATCTAAGGCACGAGAAAAATCCCAGGAGGAGACATAAAAAAAACAAAAACAAACAAAAAACAAACAAAAAAACGAATAAAATACCTAATCAAAATTAAAAGATTTAGAAATATAATGCTATAATCAAAATAATTTTATCTCTCAGTTTCTTCATAAAATCATTTTTTTTATAATTTTATAATAAAAAAAAGACTTGGAAAAATTGAATTAAAAATATTTTTCATCAAATAAAATTATTAACTTATTTTTTTTGTCTATATCTCTGAGATGAGGTATTATGATTATTTACATTATTCGAACAACTGTTATCCTCATCTTCATTGCCATATTCACAACGTTTCGGCCGTTGTACGCTCCAGTCTTCTTCAAGGACACATGGCCAATGGATAAAGAGGTTGGTTAGATCCAGTGACTAAGCCCAAAGAGTTGTGAGTTCAATTCCAGACTACAGCAGTGGTGAAAAAAAAATTGGAGAATTGAGTTGAAGAGAAATAAGAAGCATGGCGCGTGGAACTAGAACAATCTACCCCGGTGGACAAAATAAAGGATTCTGCTCGAAATTCCAATCACCTGAAGAAGGCTTGAGCTTACAAAGGTCGAAACGTTTTGAATATGGCAATGAGGATAAAAGTTCGAATAATGTAAATAATGCATGTAATCATAATACGACATCTCAGAGATATAGAGAGATATATGGAGAGACATATAATAAAGGCCGGAGCATACACCGGCCAATACGTTGTGAATATGGCAATGAAGATGAGGATAACAGTGTGAATAATATAAATACTGTAAAAAACATTATTTTTTCTAAATTTAATGAAATGTTAATTGCCAATTTATTTGACAAAATCCGGTAAAAACACGTTTCTCTATCTTGCAAATGATTTTTCATGCAGTTAAATTGATGTGCGGATCCACAAAAGTTAAGTTCGTATTTAAAAAAAAATGCATATAAAATCAAATAAGGATTGTTGAAGAGTACTCATCTCGAACCACATTCGAAGATCTTATCAAACAGATTGTTTTTATTTTTGGTTTCGGTTAAAACTAAAAAGGGAGGATTGGTTTTCGTTTAGAACTTAAGAACCTGCCTCTCCGATTTAAAGTACAACATATAATTTGGAGTAATTAGTCTGTCAATATGGAATTCTCGTAATTTTTTTTAAGGTGCATGGAATATTGACACTGCATGATGGACTTTTCTGCAGTACTCGTTGTGTATGGGTGGGTGTTAAAATGCATCAACCCTTCATGAAATAACATTCTCTATTCTCTAAACTTTTAAAATCGCTCTCTAGTCTAACTCGACGATTCTTCTCCAATACCTCAGTTAAGTTTTTTACAGCGTGACACGATTGTTAGTTGAATTTTGATTTGAAGTATTCTCTAATCTTATTGGATTTGTCATTCACCATTCAATAAACTGTATTAACAAGGAAAGCATTTAAATACATAAATTAAATATTTGTGTCAAAATTTTCTTCCACATTATGAAATGGAAAGATTATAATGAATCCATTGTTAAGTCAGCTGTAATGAAAGTTGGTTGGTTATCGTGCTAGACAATTTTACTCTCAAGAATCTATCTTACATATCTATAAATCTACCATTCACCGATGCTGAGAATATTGCTGCCATATATGGTCTGATTCCTCTACTATTTACCTTGATTTCCTTAATAAAATCCAAAGAATCTGCAATGTTATAGGTCTTGATCTGGCGGATCGGCTTCAGTTACTTTCTTACCACCGTAATATTACTTGTCTTTGTCTTTTTTTAAATAAATACTTTCATGACAATTGTTCTGATGAGATCTTCTCTATGGTATTGGGGATTAGATTTTTTAAATTGTTTTTATATTCCCTACCCACCACGGACAAGAATTATATATATGAGGAGAGGTTAGGATTTCTCCAGAGACATTACGGTGGATGTTGCAAGAATGGTTAATAAGAATGAATTTTTTTGGTGTAAGGTATTTTGTGATATGTCTAGGTCTGGATTGTGGCGAGCTAAGTTTAATGGTAAGACGGAGGAAGACAAACCCCTCATTCCCCATTTTGGCCTTGTGCCACATTTCTGTGCATAATGCGCAATAAATATCGCCCTACGCTATAGTATCTTAACTTTTTAAATTTAAGTGCAGTACTAGACTGGCATCTAGATCTCAACAATTTACATTTGAGCTGGTTATATGTAGCCGTAAGTTCTATGCTAAGTTTCTTTTCTTGTACTTCTCGCTTGTGGAACTCTCCATGCTTTCTAGCAAATTTTAATCTGCAAAAATTTAAATGCAATGTTAATCGCCCTCTGTCATCCTTATTGCTCTTTTCTTTTCCTGCTCATTATTAATGTTTCTGTTTTTAATTCTAGGACACCCTGTAACCCCTTGTATCTTAGTGGCATTGCTGCATTGCATTGGATGACACCGCTAGACTACAGACTTATTGCATAAAAAATCTTGCTTATTTAAAGGCCGTTTGAAAAAGATCACCTTTTAGTCAAACGCAAACTAAAGATAAATTAAAACAATTACCCATGGTCATCAGTAAAAGGATGAGCCCGAAATTCAATTTACAGGTCGGGAACACTAAAAGCAGGTGCGGACATTTAAATCTGAGTTTTGAAAGAGGACGGAAAGTGCGACGCTGAGATCCGAAGACGGATTGGGATGTCCAAAGACGCAGTACGAGACAAGAGGATTTCTTTGGTAACAAAGAAAAGAGTACTGATCTGCTACGTAACATTTACGTCAGCGAATGTTGGGTGGTCTCCTGAAAGATTAATAAATGAAGGATGCTGATCATACCAAGGATCGAACATGTGTGCAATGGTAAGGTTTTGGAGAGAATGCAGACAAGTAAGAAGTTTATACTTAACAACCGGAAGAGACAGCTGAAATGTCTGGAACACGTAATGAGAAAGGAAGGCTTAGAGAATTTGATACTCACAGTGTGAATAGAAGGAAAGAGAGACAAACGAAAACAACGCGTGACATATTTAGCGGGCTTAAGTAAGTGGATGTCAGAACAGGGTCGGGGAGAAGTAGCAAAAGGACAAAAATATTGATAACTACAAAGAATGGGAGGAAGTGGAGAGCCGTGATCGCCTACGTGCGGAAGACATAAAAGAAGAAAGAAAACAGCGCTTAAACTGCAACATATTTCTGAACAGCATAGTTGGCAAACAAATATATACAGATGTAGTTACGAATAAATATAAAAGCTAAGTTAGTCAAAGTCGAATACCTTCAAGGAATCACTAGTGACGTCGGCAAATGAGATCATCCCAAGGAAAGAGAAAAATGAACGAATGGCAAAAAAAAAAAAAAAAAAAAAAAAATACTCATGTTAATGAAAAAAGAGACAACAGATAATGCCAAGGAATAGCAGAGAACATAGAATGTTGGTTAGTTGTTTTGTTTAGAGGCATATTAACACCTCTATGGGTTATTTAATTCCGAAATCTAAATATTTTTTATGCCGTTTTTTCCTTGAGATAATAATGGTTTTAGTGATACAAGTATTACTACTTAACTCATAGCTGTGGTGGCGGCGGAGGGGAGAAGATGTGGATTCATGCCTTTCCGAAGGGTACTTGAGGGTAAGTGAATATAACGACCCCAGCTAGAACCTGGCTCTCCGATGAACAATTTCAAGCCATTATCCATTACACTAGCTGGCATTCCCAAGCGGTCATCCTTCCAGAAGTTGACTAGCCTCAACGTTGCTTAACTTCGGTGTTCGTACGGGAACCGGTGATTCAACGTGATTTGTCTGTAAAGCTTATAGGATTTTAAAGAAAAAACCACCACAAATAGATGCAAACAAGCCAAGAATCATTGACTCCACGAGACATGTACAAAGATAGAAAGACTAAAGACCATAAAAATTACAGTCATGCATTAAAAGTTAAAAGAAAAAGATACGTCAATTGTAATATCTAATCTGCAATATGACAGTGAATACTGGAAAAGTTTCTTACATGAAGTTGAGATTTGAGGCGATAGGTATGTGGTTCTAGTGAGGGATGCTAAAAATCCCAAGGGCGGAACGTGAGCAATGAGAAAGTTCTCAGGAAAATAAGAACGTCACCGATATTCAGAGAACCTAAAACGATTATTTTGTTACTTATTTTAGTGCACCCTTTTACTTACAGAAACTAAAGTCACTACATTATTTAAACAAATAAGTTGTAAATAATCTACAGTGGGCTGAAAAGTTCATAGGCTGACTATGCATGCATTAGTTTCCTCTTTTATTATTATTAATTGAATTGTTTATTTCCCGGTAAAGTGACATTTGACCGTTGAAAGACGACTTGAAAAGTAACAAGTAGTGACTTTTCTTGAAAGTGGACAACATTTGGCATCATGGTGTAATCACCTGTAGGAAAAGGGTTTACCCACAAGGACATTCATGCTGACTGGGGAGGGAGGTGACGCTTTAGCTTTATCAACAGTGAAAAAATGTTCAGTTGAATTTGGATTGGAAGAGAGAGTTTTGAATATGGCCCAAGCTAAACTGACATCTGACTGTTCAAAGAAGCCTTCGAAAGTAACTGGTAGCAAATTCTCTTGAAAAATGGACAACATTTGGCATCATGGTGTTGTCAAGTATCTGCAGAAAAACAGTTTAGTTTTTCTGTTGCCATTGGGGCGAAACGTTTTGTCATTTTGTTGGCAAAAAATTAAACAAAAAATTAGATTTAGTCTGAAAACGGCATCTATTTATTCTGATATTCACAATTTTATAAAAGTATGAGTGGATGTGTGGATGATGTAATGGAATTCCAGTTACATTAATTACATTTCACTCAAATAATCTTGCGAAAGAAACGATTCTATATTCTCCCACAAGCTATGAGTTCAATAGTAGAATTTGTAGCTGGAAGATTAGATGTCTCCGAAAAACTGGTGATGCAATATTCACTCGCAAAATAATTATTTTTACAATCCATCAATATAGTTTAACTTTAAATAATCAAAATCGTTGATGGGCTATTAAAGAACAACAAAATCAACAAAAAAGAAATCAATATTATATATATATATATTAGGTTGGTGCAAAAATAATGACGTAATAATGTCGTTTTTTGACGTTAAAAATAGGTCAAAAAACGACATTATTACGTCATTATTTTTGCACCAACCAAATATATATATATATATATATATATATATATATATATATATATATATATATATATATATATATATATATATAAAGATATTTTTGTAGGTACAAAATTTAATGATCGAAATAAAAGTATAAAACTTAATATTACGAGACATATTAAAAACGGGCGAAGCAACCAGTTTCGCTCCCGCTCTTCAGGCTTCAACGGGAGATTTGAGTGTTTGTTGGGGCTTGCTGTCATTTGTCTCTAGTTTTATTTTTATTTTTTTTCCTCCCACAACTTCCTTTTATTGTACATTTTTCTGTGTTAATTTTAAATTAAATCTCCCGTTGAAGCCTGAAGAGCGGGAGCGAAACCGGTTGCTTCGTCCGTTTTTAATGTCTCGTAATATTGTTTTATACTTTTATTTCGACACACACACACACACACACACACACACACACACACACACACACACACACACACACACACATATGTATATATATATATATATATATATATATATATATATTCCCAATTCCATGGTATGCGTTCTTTAGTCTCACCACCTTTACAAGACGAGCCCACTTACACAAATGTGAATTACGCGCACCCCTTCATATTCCAATGGTAAGAAGTCAGTTCCATTGGGACATCTTCTTCCCAGGAATTGTTGCTTGGTGGAACAGACATCCAGCAGAATGTTTTCCAAATTCCTAATATCTTGAAATCTTCATGTCTAAGGTTAACAATTATTTTTCCTTTTGTATTTCTATAGTAAGAAGTTCCACTCGAATAGCCTCTACCCACGAATCACTGCTTTGTGGAACCGACTCCCAAGAGGATGTTTTCCTGATAAATACAATCTGTTCAGCTAACCGTTATCTTTCACACAAATCCCCATAAACTGTCACTTACTCTGGTTCCCTCTACCTCGAGTCACCCTCAGGCCTTGCAGAGGGTGAACAAAATATATTATTTTTAGTATTTCTTTGTAGTTTGTATATTTTTAATGAAACATATAAGATTTATTCATATTGTTTTTGTAGACACATGAGAATCGAGATTCCATTAAAAGACGAAATAATGGTGAAGTCATCTGCTACGGTTGGGAAAATAAATGATTGTTGAAAAGATTGCAGATTTGTTCAGTAGTGAAGATGATCTTCCCTTTCAATCGAAGCTTCCGAATTCTTCTAAAACACTAAATGCAACAGTTCTTGCAACGAGAAAAGCAAGATTTGAATTTGTTCTGCTGAAAGAAACACGAACGGTTGAAATATTTGCAATCAAAAGGTGCAACTTTTTTTTGTTATTTTGCAGGTTGGCATTTTGCAAAACTATATTTATCATACGAAGCATCATTTGTAAGGAGTGTATTTCGTAATTAGTAAAAGGCAAAAAATTCTGACACTGGATTAAAAAGCCAGGTGAGATCAGACGTTCACATCTTTGCTATGGTAGCATATGTCGAGTACAAGAATATATCTCAGGCAAGATATGTATTCAAGATAAAGCAAATACTATTCAAAGAAAACCAACACACCTTAGAAACTGCTAGTGAAGTGTTATTACTGTTAATTTGGATATTGCTCAGAAAGGGCATCAGGAATCAAATTATATACAACGCAAAAAGGGTAACTTTTTTTGACAGATGTTTTTCAAAACGATAACATCATAATGAAGAGAAGTAAAGGTGGAAACAAGAATGAAAAATGCACATGTCATCGAATACAGGTCGAAATTTTAGGCTTTCTTAAAAAGAATGATTGTTGAGACAATTTATAATGTAGGAAATAAGAAAATCAAAATAGACTTTTGGATGACAGATAAAATAACCCTCTTATGAAAGATAAGACAAAAGAACCCTTTTTATGATGACAGATAAGACAAAAAGAACCTTTTTTATGAGAGATAATACAAAAGAATCTTTTTTGATGACAGATAAGACAAAAGAACCATTTTTATGACAAATAAGACAAAACCTGTTTTTTGATGACAGATAAGCCATCTTTTGGCCTTTTGATGACGGATAAGACAAAAATATGACGATAGGATGATCTGGGCTTGGTTTTCCCTGGGATGACATAGACAACCAACTTTCCTTGTAGTAGACGTAGCAATTGATTCGATCTAGTCGCTTCACTTCATGCCAGTAGGAAACGCGAGGCCAAGAAGGAGTAGAGTTTTGCTCTCCTGGAGTTTACCATCAGCCATGCTAATGGCCGACAGAAGAGTCATAGATTAGCAACGTTATATCTGTGGGAAGAAGTGGCAGAATGGAAAAGAAGTTTTCCAGCACAAAACAGTGTAAAAGATTTTGAACTGTGAACAAGAATGAGCTAACCATTATTTTTCCAGTATCTTTAACAATACATCGTATGAGTTTCACTTGAAGTTTAGAATTGAACTTGAAACCCAATAGACAATCAAAGCATGGAGTCTCTTTTGAGATTGTAACAGTTCATCATGACTGAAGAAAATTCAGGGTTTGATCATTGCCGGTGAAACGATATGGTCAAAAGAAAGATCAGTTGCCAGGCTTCGAATATCTTGAGTGCTCCCCCATTAACTGGGGTATAATCTATGGATGTTTACTAATAAACTAGTAATGAATATAAAACTTTTGCCCCGCACACACACCACCAAATGGCTAAAACATCTCTGTGGGTTAATATGCAAAATTGAGTTATGTAGTTGGCTAATGTTTCCCCAGACTCCGTTGTACTTGTTCCTAGCTTAACACTTCCTAATACTGTAATAATGAGTGTTAATGGTGGGGTGGGTGGGGGCTATGCGAGATCCTTAAAAAATGTCAAATTCAGTATAAAATTATAAATCATATACAGGGTGTGAGATTCAATGAATTAAAGTAGGTTATATGTGCCATCTGGGTAAACAGGGGATGTTGCTTAAAAATATATCTTGTGTTGGTGTCTAAATAGCTTAGTACGTTCCAAAGTTGACTTAAAAGAGTCCGCGACGGAGACGGAGACGGAGACCGGCCGTATACTGGTGAAGACCGGTGTTTTCCCATCCCCAGGACCGTCTCACCAATCGTCCTTCTCCTCTACATGTTCCCCCTCCTATGACCGCAATACCTATGTTTTGTGGTCACCTGTCGGGATAATTCCGAGTAGTCGTGAGTCGGTCCTCGCATTTGTGGGGATAGTGGTCTTGGTGGCCGTTTTACCCTCATGTTGCGTCGTGGAGTCGGACTCGCTGGTGCATAGCTGATAGGCTGTTGGTTCTCTTCCACCTCCATCTCTTTGTCGTCTGCCATCATTACGTCATCATCCGTCGCTTCTACGCTCATTATTTCAGGTATGTCGTACGGAGATTCGCTGTCCTCTGGCTTTGGCCTTTGGGGAGGTGGTTGAGAGTGTCGGTGATCGGGTGAATAATCTGGCGTATCCGCAACTGGCAAGATCTTCCGACGATTACGTAGTGTAATTCTGCCGCTTCCGTCTAACCGTATCCAGTATTGCCTGTTGCCCATAGTTTCAACAATTCTCACTGTTTTTGTCCACCGTCGTGGATATGGTCCCTCTTGATTTTGCACTCGCACAGATTTGCCAAACTGAAGCTCTTGGAGTGGTCGGCACTATCGCGTTGTATTGTTCCTGATTTAACACGTGCCTTTTCACTATCGCCCGCTCTCTCTCAATTTCTTGGTTTTCGTCCAGCGTTTATGAATCTGGTGCTTCTCGCGAAGTAAAAGGAGGTGATCCTGGTGCGGTGTATTCCTATGTGTCATCATGGCTCGTGGCGTAGGTGGCCATAACCATCAAGGCAGTCCATCAGCATTCTTTTAGCTGATTTTACGGCCAGCTCAGCCCAGCCATTGCTCTGGGGATAATGTGCGGATGATATGCGTTGCTTTACACCCCAGTCTCCCAGGAACGACTAGTGAGTCGAATGGTGGCCCTCCATCTGACGATATCTCCTCCGGTGTACCATATGTACAGAACCAGCTGATCAATGCGTCGCATACTGCTGGAGCCTTCCCTGATGGTAGCGTGGCCACTTCAATCCAGCCGGTATATCGGTTGCGTATACCATATAACTCTTTCCATGCATGTCAAATAGATCTGTGACTGTCTTTTGAAATGGGAATACTGGGTTTGAGGGTGGCATTAGTGGTTCTCTCGGCTGGGACGGGGCAACAGAATTATACCTTCAGCATTGCGACCCCTTGTTTGTCGAATGCTGTCGTCTAAACCGGGCCAAAATAATCGTTGTCTAGCGTTAGCCAACAACCCATTCACACCTTGATGAGCGGAGTGCAGTGCCTCCACTAGCTCAGCTCGAAGCTGCTTTGGTATCAGGATTTTGTCCCCCTTTACGGGTAACCCCTCCAAACGATATAATTGTTCTGCCATCGGCCAGAATTGTCAGACTTTCGGCGGTAGTTCGTGGCGTGACTCTGGGAATCGATCCTGTATGTATGTTGCTAACCTTTGACATTCTTCTTTGGTGGCCGCGGCCACCACGATTCTATCCCAGATTATCGCGTGTAGTTTCGGATCATGCGCGTATGCAATCAACATGAGGACAACAGATTGAGTAAACCGGTGTATAATAATAATCATTTCTCCTCTCAGAAGAAGTCAAAAGAGTGTGACGATGAGAATACTAGTTCTGATAAACTAATAATTATTTCTAACCACGGATACAGCCGAGGTTTTGTGACTATAACAGTCAATTAGATACTGCAAATAAGTCACTGTATATTAATGACAATGACTCTGTGAAGATAAAAAAAATGAGGACTGAGCAGCTCCCACGCAGACATGGCAGCAATTCGTTTCTGGTCTCGCAAAAGCAAATAGAACACCTTTTCGACACTGGACGCAGCAGTCGTCCTTCAGTTTTCAAAATTTGACTCGGCAGAATCAATGTAATTATTGAACTCCTTCGTCATTACCTGGACAAGATTTCAGACAGACGTTCGACTTATGTAAGATCTTTGCTAAATTTTATCGATAAAAATTTTCTTACGACGTTGTAATTTATGTACAGAATTCTTACTGTCACCGACGTCATTTTTTTTTTTTTTTAGATTTCCTTCCGAGAAAGGCCAAGATTTATTTGCTGTTTCAAACCTAAGTGTTTTTGTTATTGGGAACTTGAAATATATTAGAAATAATACTGATATTTCAGCGGAAATTGAAAGCGAGGAATCTGCAATTGGTGAGTAGTGGGACGTTAAAACAGTTGGAGAGAATAGAAAAAAAAAAGAGGCCGCCTTAATGTTTTTCAAGATTTTTTAATAAAAGAAGAAAGTATCAGAGTTGAAGAATCACAAAATATGCAGCGAATAGATTTTTTTTTTCAATTCCTAACAGTTTAATATCAGAATGGAAGAAAGATTTACTGTAGACAACATCTACGTGGCATTCGGTCACTGCAAATTCCTGGAATACCTTTTTTCTAATAAGTTAAACTTTAACGTAAGATGCTTGATTGTGAGTTGAAGTACATGAGTTGTGAATCCATTCAACATAAAAACATTCAACATAAAACGTTTAGCATAAATCATTCAACGTAAAACATTTACAATAAAATATTCAACATAAAACAGCCAACATGAAACGTACAGCTCAAGTTATTAGTAATCAACTATAAATTTCAGTTTTGTCTCCAACCATACTGCAATACATTCGGATGTATCAACACTGGCGTGCCAAAAGTCACGGGATAACTGAATGTAAAGGTAATGTTATGTGGCGCCACTCTAATTTGAAGTCACCGAAATGCCCACACCATATCAGTTGTACTCTAATATCTGGTGAGTCAGTGTAAGTACCTGCTATAATGCTCATGGCAAAACAAAGAGTTTGAACGTTGGGGCATTCCACTTTTGAAACTGTAGGGATATTTTTATCGTCATACAATGTATAATGTCAAGTCTACCGGAAAGGCCCGATGAAAAGTAATACCGTTTACGGGGAGAGCGCAGTGGCCGATCAGTGATCCTCAGTTATCGTCACCTGAGGTGTGTAGGTAGGAAGGTCTGTGGGTAGAAATGTCTGTGGCTCAAATCCTATCAACATTCAATGCACGTGGTACCAGACGAATATTCAGCAGGCCAATTTAGGGTCCTTTAGCTTCTATGATTTATAGAAGCAGCTGACTATTGGATACCCTTTTAATTCCAAAAACTCTTTCACCAGGGATTGTGATGTCGCTAATTGTTCACTGGGTTACTGGTAATGTGTAGCGGAGTCCAATGTTTTACGATTCCACTTGTTTCGGCCTGATAATAAGATTCGTTTGTGAGGCAGGTCCCATGAGTTGACAAGACCCAGTTTCAACAATCACTGTGTAGGCTAAGGTATTGGAAAAGAAAGGCCATCAATTCCTGGACTCCATGTTCCACAACAACAGTTGTGCGCAGCGTGTTTTGGGCAAGTATACCTGGCGGAAACCATCCCTCTCCAAGTTAAACCATAACTGACATCCTCCAACTTTATGGTTCGCCTTGGTCGCGGATATGTTGATTCACCCAGGCCGTTGGCTTCAATCTAGGGAGCCCATCGTCCAGCGGTGCCTTGCCAGCACCGAAATGCCTGCGTCTATAGCTATGGAGACCACTTTACCCCTATGAGTTAGATGGTAGTTGACACCGACAAGAAGGTTCATCCGGTTTAGTAGCAGATCACCTTATCTTGTGGAAGGTAGTACTGGCTAATATTGAACCAGCGGCGGCTTGATCCAAGAATTCGCACAATGAAAAGAAAACATTTTGAAAGATTTGAAAGAAAGAATCTTTTACTGAGAATGTTAGAACTCTCTGAAGGAAGGGAATTGTTGCTTCTTAAAAGATGTCAGATGCTATCAGAAGAAAACGTTAAATATATTGTTCAATATATAGTGTTGAAAATTTAAGAGAAAGATCATTTTTTTTATTTGCTCAAGAAGCCGCATTAATTATTGTATTACGCAACAGCTATTTACTGAAGAGATTTTTGGCCCGAGGCGACAACTGTTTGCCAATCATTATCTAACAAATGAAGAACCTTAAATTATATTTGGAAGATGCAGAAGAAAAAAATCCGCCAAGATTTGTGGTGCTATTTACCCAGTCTATGCAGAAACGAATAGTGTCTTCGTATTTCAGTTCAAGAACAGGAATTCTATTTTTGTAAGTAAGGAGATTTTTGCTATCGAAAAATATAAATTATACTCAAAGGTACATATACAACACAACAAGTAAGGCAATAAAGCCGCTAAGATGCATGAGGTTACTGAGTGCTAGAAAAGATGAGAAGAAGAGCGAACAATAAAATCACAGAAATTAAGAAGACAAAAGAGAACGATGCACATTGCATTTACATTTTTGAAGATCACATTTGGCTGGAAAGCAAGAAACTGGATGAGAGTTCGAGAAGCGCGATAGAAGAAATGGTTAATATAAAACTACAGGTTATATCTAGCCATTTCAACTGTAAAAGGATGAGACCTAACCGCCATTCTGATACTGCGCTTAAATTCACAAAGTCTAGGTACCATAACGGAAAATTCTTCAGAACAATTACCATGAGAATATTTATAAAAAAAAGCCCAGAGGACTTACGTTACAGGTATAGGAAAGTAAATGAAGCCGAGATGCTAGGTCAGGACCAATAATATTGCTGATTTTCATATTTGTGTTTTATCAAGAATCACTAAATGCATAGCAAAAGCGTCGGGCCAGATGTGTCAGCAATATTCAATGCATGTATGAGTTGTAGACTTATAAATATGCAATATAGATCATACAGAGAAAAGTTGTCTAACACAACACAGTGGATCGATATTCCTAACAGCAGAACTTACAATTAATTCAATATAATCTTTCCATTTCATTTCAACGGGAAACGTTATCCCGGGAAGGTGCAATGTCACTCTGCCTGAGGTTAGCATCAGCCATGCATAAAGAGATCTATAAGACAATTAAAGCAGACAAGTTTCGTTTTGTTTAAAATTAACAAGCCATTCTTGGTACCAGTTAACAACATATTGAAGATTATTTTTGAGATCGTCTGCCAATTTGACCTTATCGAATCGATCAAACTTACTATTGACAGGAGGAATTAGTTGTGTCGTCAGCATAGATACCGAGCTGAGAACTGATGACATCAAGAATGTCTTTGATGAAAATTAAGAACAACATAGCTGTAAGGATAGCGGTTGGCGGACATCCGCATTAATGCAAAACGATCTAGAAAAGCGGCCCTGATAGAAAACTCTAATTTCGTAATTTGATAAGAAAGATTGAACCAGTTCAAAAATTTCTCCTAAAATACAATAACCTTTCAAACCAGAGTCTATCAACAGCCTTCGAGTTTTCACATTCCTATCTCAAGCTCGATAAACTCTTTCATCAATACATCAGCAGTTGGCCGAGAGAAGCGAATGCCATATTCTTAATCTTTATTTATGATTATTGTAGTAGTGTTACTATTTTTGAGTAACCATTCAAAGTGGATAACAAATAAGACCAATAACTTAAATACGAAGAATTTAAGCTAATTTTTAGATATGCTTCACAGATGAAAAATATTCCACTTTAAATCTAAGTATTTAGGAAAAATTTAGACCTTCTGGTGTAGTTATTCAATAGTAGGTCAAGTATTGAAAATAAAAATAAACTAAAATAATAATGATAAAAACAATTGACCGAAAAAACAAACAACAACAAAAGAACAAAACAAAAAATATAACAAATCACTTTATTTGGCTTTTCTAGACGATGAAAAGGCATTTGAAGCATTACAACACTCGACAGGCGTCAACTTTAGTTATTGAGAATATATAAAATAGTAAAACTGAAATAAGTCGATTCAACAGAAACACAAAGATTGGAAAGTGTGTTCGCTAAGGAAACACGGTATCACCTTATATTATATGCAGCATGTATTGAATGCCACTTCTGGAAATTGAACTGAGAGGGAAATGAGTTCAATATAAACAGTCGCTATTGTATGCGACCGAAGACTCGGCAGCATAGAGGAGAGTAATTATGGCGCCTTTATAAGATTTTAGTTTGGTGGGTTTTCTTGTTGCTCCAGATAGGCTTTTGAAGCTTTCTAAGAAATGAATTTGATTTTGGCAGAATGTTGTTAACGCCTTTGTCGCGTTTGGCATCGGCGAATATCAGACATTCCTTGTAGATAAAATCCTGTACTTTGAGTGGAAGTCTAAAGACACGTCGTCTGCGAACAGAAGTTCTCTCGCTAGTTGTAATTATTGTAGGACTTCGGACGTTTTAGGTTGAACAATTTGTCATTTTGTTGTGTCATCATTCAACTCTTTTGAGTTCGATTACAACGTCACATTGAAAAAAAAAAGTTAGTTTACAGTTCGGAATGTAAACCTTTTCATTCCTTTCAGGAGGTCACCAGTCCACCGAGATGCGCTACTTAAGTTTACTGATGAATTTGGGTGGGCAACACAAAAATTTATTTGAACAGTATTTGTATTCCTATTAAATACACCCCCACGAATAATAACCGGTTACTCATTTTCCGAGCACACCCCTGTGTTAAAGCAACTAGCCAGTTCCTCTTAAGCAGACATCCGTTCAAGCACATTTCTATTTATTCAACATCCACAGAACTCATCTGTGAATTATACTACAACTATGTTCAGCTGATCTTAATTACGGTTTCTTGGGGAGCACATAGTCAGTCGTGGTCAACAGTTTGAGAAACGCCAGTACGCCCAAAGCCTCAATCACGATGACTTGTGAGTTCTAGCACTTGTGAGTTGCTAGCACAACGATCGATGGTGCCTGAATAATTCAATCTACCCAAATTTCCCCCTCAAGGCTTGGTTCAACCCAGGATTTTGATTTTAGGCACTTTCATGCAAAACACGCAAAGAAATGCACACACACAAACAATTTATATCTGAATTTCTGAAATGAGGAGTTATCATTATTTCCACTATCTACATGGAGACTATTATCCTCATCTTAGTTGTTGTTATGACATGTACAGAAGGAAAAGGGTAACCATCAGGCCCTGTCGACTGAAGTGAAACTACTGGACAAAGAAGAACATTTTAGAGTCAGACGTCTGAAAAATCATCGCATATAATAGGCTATGAGGATCTCCGTAGCAGGCCTAGCATAGAAATGAATGCTACATGGGAGAGGCTAATAAAGAAAGAAAATGACAGCAGGTTTTCAACAGCAGCAACAGAAGCGGCAACTGTAACAAAATAGAAAAGTTTCGATGAGTGCAGTTAAGCAGCAACGACACCCATCAGCAGGTTGATTAGGTTTAAAGCCCCAGTTTCACCACATCGTTAAAGATACTGGTAACATGGTCGATTCCCTGTACCGCTCCAGTAAGTACCTGACCCCTGATGCTATCAAATATATCAGGTAGTACTGCTGTCATATTTGGATGGGAGCTCTCCAGCTTTGATTGACTCCAAAGAGTCTTGAAGTCACTTTGGGTGACGAATTATTTTACACTCTCTCTCACAGGCGGGATGTAGCAAGCTTCTCGCTGTTCTATCACTACTTTCATGGAAAGTACTCAGAACTACATTCCTTGGTTCCGCCATTCTAACCTTCTTGGACTCGCCATGCTACTACATTGTAGCAAACAATTCACATGCCCTGCATATTCCATCGGTTAGAAGTAAGTTCCACTCGAAAAGTTTCTTCCAATGAACCACTGCTCTGTGGAACCGACTTCCAAGAAAATGATTCCCCGATCACTATAATGTAAACCTGTTTAAGTCTAGGGTTAACCTCTATTTTCCCCCTCCTATGCGTATAAACGGCCACTTAACGTAACTCTCTCCCGTGGGTGGCCCCGGGCCTTGTACAGAGTGAACCTTACTGTAAAAAAAAAAAGAAAAAAAAAAAGGAAAAAAAAGAAAAGAAAGAAAATTATCTCATGTGTCGATGGCTTAGTTTAATAGGTTCGGGGATTTGGTGATAGTAATTGAGAGTTCAAACCCTGGGGTGGGCAGCGAAAAATGGCGGGCAATAATTGAGCTGTACAAGAACGAGACGAGATATCCCAAGGGATGTGCAGTTGAATGAGAACAGTTTATTTCCGTAGATTAAATAAAAGTTAAGTTCTGAATTAGCCGGATCGACGTACACCTGATGAAAGCCGGAGTGCACAATGACAGAAACGTTGTGCTATTAACAGCAGCAACGACGAGAATAATTAGTCCCGGTGTGGACAATGTAAATGACAGTGATGGTATAGAAATATCTAAAGTTTGCTTCGGATAATTTAAATTACGGTGTCAAATGCCTTTGTCAAATTGTCATTGGTAACATTTAACCTTTTGGTTACCTCCTGGCATTTTCCTGGATTTGCACTAAATCAGCATTTGACTCCCAGCAAAGTGCTTACCAGCAACCTTTGTTATTAGCCTGTCTTGCAGGATCCCAGCAAGGAATTTGCCAACAAATCACTAGTCTAATAATTCATTAGTCGTGCTAGACTATTTTTCTAGTCAGAATCTCTCGTATATTTATAAGTCTGCTATTCGTCCTTGCTATGAATATTGATGCCACATTTAGTCTGGGGCTCCTGCTATATATTTAGAAATTCTTGATAAAATCCAAAGAATCTGCAATGTTATTGGTCCTGACCTAGCTTCTCGGCCTCAGTCCCTTTCCAGCCACTGTAATGTAGCTTCCATTTGACTTTTCAATAAATATTTTCATGGTAATTGTTCTGATGAACTTTTCCCTATGTTATTTAGACGTTAAGAATTTAAGCGCAGTACTAGATTGGCGGCAAGGTCTCATCATTTTATAATTGAAATGATTGGATGCACCATAAGTACTAAATTGACGGCAAGGACTCATCATTTTACTGTTGAAATGGCCAGATGGGACCGTAAGTTTATGCTAACAGTTTCTTCTATCGCACTTCTCGCTAGTGGAACTCTCTTCTGACTTCTTGCTTCTCATTCAACTTTAATCTTCAAAAATTTAAATGTAATATCAATCGTTATCTTTTGTCTTCTTAATTCTTGTTCTTTTATTGTCCTCTCTCCTTAATAGTAATTTTTCTCATATTCCCTAACACTCAGTAACCTCTTGTGTCTTAGTGTCTTTATTGTTTTGCATGGGGTGAAATGATTAAAAAAATGATGGATTTTTTTCTTTGTTTTTTTTAGACGGGAATGATGACGTTTTGAACTCCTATGATATTTTGCTCTGTTCCCAGGAGCAAAGAAGGCGCCTTTATAACACCGTTTGCGTCCATAGCGCTGGAGGGATGCAATCGACAACTGCAGTAATACCCCGATTTAATCTCTCAGTTGCTTTCGAAAAAACATATAGATGCCGCATCTAGTTCTAGCTTAGCTGATAATTATGGGATGCCTTAATCTGCAGCTTCTTAAAAAGTACAGATGATGCCAAAATGTATGTAGAACCGTTCAAATTTCGGACTGAGGTTTTGTTGGCAGCAATATTCAAAGCAAGGATGATTGGCAAACTTATAAATATGTAAGATTAATTCTGACTTTTAAAAAAAGGTCTAGCACAACTATCGAAGTATTAAGTTGGTCAATTGTTGGCAAATACCTCCCTAGATTCCTGTGAGACAAGCAAATAACAAGGGTTGCGATTGAACACTGCTGAGAACCAGTGCAGATTTAGTGCATCGCGTCGTTCTTGTAGATGGTGTTGAATTTGGTAAGAAGGAACATATTTCAAGAGTTCTTTTTTCCTAACAGAGAATTATTCCATATTTATTCTTTGTACTAATGCGGAGAAAAGTGAGGCTGTAATTTAACTAATTTTATTTAATTAGTTTGTGATATATTTTATAAAGCCAGACCGTCAAGCAACATTATTTTTGTCATATATTTAATTTGTTTGTTTGCAGTGAAGTAAAAAAAAAAATGGTTAAAATTGGCTATATTTCTAGGGGAATAGTGGTAAATATCAGGGACAGAAAGCTTGTCGATATAAAAAGTGTGGATATAAAAATCAACACTATATGGCGACTGGCGGTTTCTTGCCTTAAATGACCATTACAACATGAGGATCGATTAAGGCGGGAAGTTTCCAGTCAATATGCTGTATTGATTTATATGTCGTCATTGATTTTATATATGTTTGAGTGCACATGTGCGGCTTAGATGTTGCACGAGGATGGGGCACCCAGTGAGGATCGAACTCACTACTCAGTCGTAAATGTTATAGTGAAAGGGAAAAGCTTGCTAAACCATTACAGCAGGTCGGTGTGCCCTGGGTGCGCATGCGTATATGTATGTATGCGAGCGTATGTATGTGTATTTGTGTATGTATATATAGTTATCTGCTGTTTTATGTGTCTGTGCATGTGCGTCTTTCTGTATACTTGATCAAGAGGAAAACACGCCGTGCATTCAAATAGTTTAATTTGTTTGATGTACTTTTTTAAAATAAAAATAAAAAAAACAGATTTTTCAACTATTAAACAAAGTGTTTGATCCGTTTTCTACGGTTTATCAACCCTTCGCAGGCTATTTAAAGCAAGAAAATATCCTTAGAATTTGGGCGTGGGAGATAATAATATTTTAGTGATGTAAGTCTTACTAATTAACCCATAGCTGTGGGAGATGAGATGGATTCATAACTTTCCCAAAGGTATTTGCACGTAAGCCAATGAAAATTGGAACTCGACTCCCCGAATAACAATTCCGAGCCATTATTCATTACTCCACCCGCACATCCAAGCTTACTGCAGTTGGTATACCCAAGCGGTCAACCATCTAGGTAGTGACCAGGATCGATGTTGTTTAATTTCGGTGATTGTATGGGGAAAAAACAAAAAAAAAACAAAAAACAAAACAAAGCCACAACTTGAGTGAACATCCTCTAGGTTTGATGACCCCAGAATTTCCACCAGGATTTATATTTAAGGGTCTAAACCTCTTCCCTGGACTTGACAGCGGTTCGTAGCTGGATTATTAAACTAAAAGCAGTTTTTTGGGCACACAAAACAGACCACTAGTAAAACACATTTTACAATAGGATCAAGACAGTTGGTTGCTGTTTTAGAAGTATTAATCTGGGTTCGGGGCTAGAACTTTCTGACCATGAGAACCCGGTTCGAATCTCACGATTTACCAGGAAGGATGTTATCCGACTGGAGGGGTAGATCCCAGCGTGCTGCATCTTTGGTAAGTTCCTGAAAACCATACCAAGGGTTGACCCAAGTCTTGTGAGTGAAATTGGGTAGAGGGAAACTTTTGGGGCTGTCGATAGATGTACTAGCACGAAGTCACAAGTCATCGTGGCCGAGGGCTTAAGCGTGCTGGCCTTGTTCAAATTGTTGATCACACTAGATAACACGCTCTTTCGAAGAAACTGTAACTCAAGCGTAGTTACAATATAAACCACAGGGGGCTCTGTGGATGTTGAAAAAACGCAAGATACGCCTGAGCAAGCGTCTGCAAGAAGAATTAGCTAGCCGAATATATTAATATAGACAGCTATACTTGCTCTTAGAAATGCTCGGCAACCTTGACATAATTGGGAAAGATATCCGAATAATCCAGAACCTATACTGGCAGCAAACTGCCTGCATACGGATAGAAAATGAGTTCAGACAAGGGTGTGTCTTCTCACCGGACATTCATTCTATATATGTAATTCCGAGAGAGCTAGATGTCCAAACAGGGTTCATTATTGGCTGCTTCAGTTTTAACAACATAAGAATGTTGATAGCAGACACGGAAAGAAAACCACAAAATCTTAAAAGATAGTAAAGGAAAGCGAGAAGAAAGGACTAATCGCAAATAGACAGAATGCATTGTTGTTAACAAAAGGATGAGCCGAAAATGCATATTACAAATTGGTGTTATCAAAATGAAACAAGTAGAAAAATTTAAATATCTGGGAAATTTTCTAACAAAGACCGGAAATTGCGACACTGAAGTCCGAAGACATATTGGGATAGAAAATAAATGTATTCCCAAAGCTAAGCAGAGTATTAAGAAACAGGAAAAACTTCGCTAGAAACAAAGAAAAGAGTACTGAAATGTTACGTGATATCTATCCTCCAATAGGATAGTGAATGCCGGACAATATCCTCAAAGTTGAAGAAGAAACTTTAGGCAAGAGAAATGTTATTCTACAGTTCGATGCTGAGGATACCATGGACCGAATATATGTGCAACTACGAAGTTTTAGAGAAAATGGAAACAAAAGGGGACTTATAATTAACATCAAGAAGAAACAGGGCACATAATGAGGAAAGCGGGTTTGGAAAATCTGATACTCACATGATAGATTGAGAGCAAGAGGGTCAAAGGAAACCAGTGCATAACTGTTATATACCGTACCTATCAGCATTAGTGGGTATGTCCCAATCCTCATAAATACGTTGGACACTATTGTAAATGTGGGGGTAATATGCTGTCTACGCTGGCAGCGTGAGCCATCAGCGTGGGCAGCTCTTGCCGTTTCAAACTCTCTGTCTTCGGGCAGAGAGGAACCCGGGCGAGGCTATGCCGAAGGGCAGAGTTTCATCCGGGGAGGTAGACAGTTTTTGTCCGAGCCCAAGGATTTTCCCCACATTAAATTTGACCTTGTGCTGCATCATACCTCGTGGGGAGGCAAGTAAATATCGTAATATGCTAAGTAGTCCACTGCTAGCAGTGGTTTACCTATTTCACACCGCTGGCGAGTATTGTATTTTGTTGATGTTATAACGAATACCATTCCATTTCGAACCTCCGTTTTGGTTATTCCTCATACACTAACATACTCAGTGAGCTTGAGTAAATGGATAACGGAAGAGGGTTTAGGAAAAATAAGGAAAAGACAAAATTTATTAAGAGTTGCAAAAGACAGGAAAGTGTGGAGAGCCATGATCGTCTAAATTCTGAGGCGTCACGACGTTGTTATTAAGTGGCCTACATTTTTATTAATGCTATGTTCCTTCAGGTCTTCAACGGCCATGCGATCTGACGCGCATTCTTGGGAAATATAGTCGAATAGTTTCCCCGTTAACTTCTACACAGACAATATTAACTTTCTTGATAAAAGCAGACATTACCTTTTAAAAGAATTATCTACGTCGGGGTCGGACATTACAACCTGCTGTGTTATTTCATCTGTCCCTTGTCGACATATAAAATATGCTATTATTCTGAAATAATAATTTTTATATTGTTTTCCTTTAACATATATACGAAGTCTTTATCAAAAACTATCGGAGCTGTTGCTATGGTAACGGGCCTAAAATACGCAGAGTAAAGTCGGTTGGAACAGATTGACCTTTGAACTCACGTTCTTTTGTTTATGGCAAAGTTTGGAACGAATGTGTAGAAAGTTCGTTCGTCTCATTACATCACAGACGTTCCACCAGGAACCATTGCCTGTGAAACAGTTTTAAGCCATAGAAAACCACCATATTCCCCAGAACTCGCCTGTTACGACATTTTCTGTTAAGATAAGTTTTGTTTCCATTTTATACCCCATAACTGACATCCATTGGATATCGCACGTGGACCTAGAACAGTCTACACCAGTGAGCGAAATAAAGGGTTCAGTTCGACATTCCATCCACCTGAAGAAGGCCGGAGTGTACAACTGCCGAAATTTTGTGATAAATATGGCAACAAAGATGAAGAAAATAATCCGAATAATGCTAATAGTGTTTTTTATTTAGGCTCTGTCGACTTTGCTACTGAGATCTCGGTTTATTTTATATTTTAAGCTTTTAGCTTATTTTAACTTTTAGATTTTATTCCTTCTATACACACACACGTATATATATATATATATATATATATATATATATATATATATATATATATATATATATATATATATATATATATATCTGTATATTTACAAATGTTCACCCAATACCAGGCGCAAGAGCTTTCAAGGTGGAGGGCTTCTGTATGAAGTTGTATTAACATAAATAAGGACAAGGGTTAGGAGTATAGAATTGAAATATATTTTAGAAGGAACCGGAAACCCAATCCCAAACGGGAAACAAGAGATAAAACTTTACTCCTGCGCAAAACACGGGGGAGTATTGTGAATAAGACGATAGGCGAACCTATCTACTCATATATATAATTGTTGGCCACCTCGATGTGATGTAATGGTTAGAAGCTTGTCTCGCTTGAACAATTGCGATTGAGTAGTTACTTCGATCCTCACTGGGTGCCCCATACTTTCGGCTTTGTGCCACATCTGAGCTACGCTTGGAAAATTACTTGGTCACCTCGAGGTGGTATAATGGTTAGTAAGCTTGTTTCTCTAGAACAATTACGACTGAGTAGTGAGTTCGATCCTCACTGGGTGCCCCTAAATTTCGGCCTTGAGCCATGTCTAAGTTACGCTTGGAAATATAATTATTTATTTGGGTAGCAATACCTCTATTATAAGTTTCGTTAAAAATCGCAGTCGGAGATTTTACCCCTAAGCTATTGGCGTATGGTATGGATGAGTGTGAATTTAGACGTATTTATTTTTAGATTGATGCTGATAATGCATTCGAGGCAGTAGTGACGATGAAGTCCACGCCAAGCCACGTTACCTTCGATGAAAGATGGATTGCAGAAAGCAAAAACATTTTCTTAGTAAAAGCTTCACAGCCGTGAAAATATGGAAAGAATTGTATTTTGAAGTTGTAAACGTTTTCTGTCCAACAGTGTTATGTGTTATTGCGATTCTTGTAGTTTTCTTGGGAATAAACATCTAGAAAAACTTATTTCAAAGATTATTTGGAAAATATTCAAAATAAAATGTTTATAAATCGAAATCAGAACTATCCGCTGATACAAAGCAAGTAATCAAAGGGACAGTATGCCATTCCACATCAGAGATATTTGCCTTTAAAATATTTTGCTTTTAAGTCTTTAACTAATTTTATATGAGAAATAAGTGTTCAAACATGAAGCATACGAAATCTGCATATAGGTTGGCTTTGATCAACGTTTACAATTCAAAATTGAACTCAGGAAATAAATAGTTTCAGACTTTACGTGCTCAATGATGCTTCATCTTGAATAGATTTAAAGGATTATATTAGAGTTTATGCTGGTAAATATGGTAATTTTTTTAATAGAGTTTCAGATTATTAAAATAGCAATATATATATATATATATATATATATATATATATATATATTAGGTTGGTGCAAAATGTTACTATGTGAGAAAACGACATTATTTTTGCACCAACCTAATATATATATATATATATATATATATATATATATATATATATATATATATAGAAAATGCATAGTTTATTCGAAATTGTACCCGATAATGCACTTCGTCGTTTATAATATACTTTTATGAACTTTTCCAACTTGTCAATAATTTATAACTGTTGGGCTCATATGCACACATTTATAATAAACATCTGAAATATATTATGCAACTATATATATATATATATATATATATATATATATATATATATATATATATATATATATTACAAATTCATGAATTATTCATACATAAAACAAATAGAAAGGTTTATGATTTAAATGGCAAAAAATCCATCTTCACGAACAATTCAAATAATATACAAAAACCTCGAACCTGTTTATGAATGAAAAGATCCTGTTTTATAAATTTCAGTTGCATTAGGTCTTTTTATTTTACAAACTTTTGTCTGTTCCTACAGACATCCTCAGGTATGAAATAGATTGTGTTCTTGTTTTTACTCTCAGTAATAAGTGGACAACGAAAACAGCGTTGTAATCCGAAAATGCTATGAGAAATGTGTTATTGTTTTGGAACGTGCAGTCGCAACGCTGAGTTTGAATTTAAATTTTAAGGTTCTGCCTTTATGTACAAATGTAGTGATAAGAGAATTCGTTTTTACTGGTATTTGTTTTATGTATGAATAATTCATGAATTTGTAAATTAATTGCACCTTTATTGAATATATATATATATATATATATATATATATATATATATATATATATATATATATATGGTGAATTTAGACGTATTTATTTTTAGATAAACACGCCAGTGACTGGAGAACTCGATTCGTTTTAATGAAGAGTCTTTCATTAGCAGCAGTAAATAGTTACTGCTTACAAATTCATTTTTCTCCTCGAGACCTCAACCGAAATAATTTTTTTCGGGAGCATGTATATATGGTCATCCACATATTGGACTCTCGTGTTCGACGTATGAGAGTCAAGAAGCTCAGTTCTAGAACCATCAGCCAGATTGTCCGCGCATGTCATGCTAATCACACTTTTTGGAAGAGACGAATACAGAGAAGTGGTGCACATTATGCCACAAGGTTCCAAAACAATCCTCTGCAGGTTTCGAATTCAGAGTTGTCCTTTTAGACCGTTCGCCACCCAAAACTATATGACCCAGTCTGCCCTGCTATTCACCCATTGCTGATTTGAAGAAGAGTCATACCTTTTTCCAAAGGAATTAGCACGTAAGTGAATGGAAAGCGCTCGAATTCCAACTCGGTTCTCCGAATCTTCAATTCGAATCACCTTCCATTACTCCACCGTACCTCGATTCTCAATCTTTGGCTTTTCTCTTTGAACTCTTCTATCCAATTCACCCCAAACTAATTCAGTGGGAAAGAGATCAGGAAATTGAGGCGGCCAGGTCATAATTTCCAAAATTTTGATCCTCTTTTTTTTTTGACTCGAGGTAATTTTGATATAATATAGGAGAGTATAGTCTCTTGGATCGTTGTGTGGAAGAAAAGTGTTTTTTTTTCTTCCAATTATGCGTAAATTCTACCGTTTCGTCTTCTGCAGGATTCCTTCTCGCATACATTTTACCGTTACTACCAAAACATTTAAATTTGGACCCTGTCTCTCCACATTTAGTCACTCTTTTAATGTCCAGTTCTTATGCTTTTTCTGCCCATAACAGTCTTATTTCTTTATTCACCTCCCGTAAGAAAGGTTTCTTGATGGTTATGCACCCACTGACCCTCGCTGAGCTAAGTCGGTTTTTCATAGAGGAAAGCGATGTGACACTATTTACGTCGCTAGAAAGAAAGAAGAAAAAAAGAAAGGCGAGAATTAAATTTAGGTGATAAGAAGCCATCACGAATAGGACATTAAGCGGTGTTATTTTTCTGACAAGGAAAAGTGGTAAGATTTTTATTTCCATTGTCGAGGAAGTAAAACAGAATTTAATCTGATTTATGTTACGGGGCGGAGAGTAAGATATGTCCAATCTGCCCATGGCAATGGTAAAGGGAATTTTCAAGTTGGACAAGTTACCTCCCTCAGAATTCTAAAGAGATAAAAATAAAAATTAATTAAGCACGCACTGTCCGAGAAAAACAAAAGTGTCCGCTGACCACGATGAAGGAAAGGTTAAGCCTTTGTCTGTATTGCAGAATATCATTGAGAGGAGCGTCTGTTTATCGTCAGGGATGGCTATGATAGCGAAACTATTTTATCCGATCAGTAATTGGCACCAAGAATGCAAATACGTCCAAATGGCCACCCACTTGATGCTGGCGAAAATCTGAATGACGGATTCCAGGTGATTCGGTTAAGATAAGAGTCTAGTGTGTGAGGTCTCCTCGAAGAAAAGAAAGACAGAAAAAAGGGGGAAGATAATTTTTTTTTCTTTGAACAAGATATTTTAAACCGAGGCTAGTCTGGCCACACCCACGATGCTGAGCGCCCATTGGCTGAATGGTGGCATGAGCGTTAGGCGGAGGTAATCATGTGAAGAAGGAGGGGAGGCCTGTTGCGCCCCCCTGAAGGGCTAGGTGTGAGATGTCACTGTGAGAGAGATGGGAAAACCGTTGACACCCTCTGAGGGCATGGTGAGATACCAATATGAGAACAGAAGAAGGTGGGGAGACGAAAGACTTCCAAAAATGGAAAATAATAAAATTTTCCTGACAGAAAACAAAGAAGTGGATTGTGGGTTTAGAATTATCAAGGAACCTCAAACCCCGACAAGCCCACCCCGGTTTTGGTCGGCGTCCATATAAGCAGAGTTGCAGCGAGTTCAGTACCAGTTCAGTTCGAGTTCGAGTGAAGTTCGCAGTTGGAGTTGCACCCGCCTCGCAGATAGCTGACTTGAAAGATTCCACGTAAATCACGACTCAATTTCTAACAAAGAACAATTTATTTTTGAAGAACGACTTAGACTCACACCACCAAAACAAGTTTTACGAATATCACCCGAAGATACACCAAGAACCAGTTTCTTAAAGAACAAACAACTTAAGATGCTAAGACTCGCCTAACAAACACAAAGTGTCACGAATCCATATAGCGGGTTGGGAAGAAGACGCAGTCCTGTGTTCAGCAACCATATATAAAATATTGTTATCCTTTTTTAGCACATTTGAACTTTTCGAGTTATTATTTTCTTTTCTTTTACATATACTTGTGCGATATCACCCTTGTTCCAACTCGACTTGCATTACGGCCCGGCGACTGATTGATTTCGTCTGCCTAAGATCAAATCACAACGTGGGTAGGTTAGACTGGAAATCAAAACAGTTACTTCGGTAACCAGACGTTGGAGGCGAGCTGGGAACGACAAGGCTGATACCGAATCTAACCAGATTCCCATCCGAATCACCAAAAGGTTAGAACGTCACATTTGGTGTCGCGACCAATACCATGCCAGTTGGTCTTCACAGGACAGGATAGCACGACGGACGCGGCTAAGCAGACGTCACATTTGGCGCAGCGACACCGCGGGGACGTCAAAGCGACACTGATTGTTGTCAAGAGGAATTAAAGTTCAGCTGTCAACTCTGGAGCAGTTCTTCTATTTCTTTCGCTTTCAATAATCAAATATTTGTCACTTTTGGTACTCCACGTCTTTTCCTGTCAACATTTGTGCCAGTTTCTGTCTTTGTAATGAATATTGTACCCCATGTCTAGAAATCTCCAAGTTCTTGTCAAATTTTTTCTATGAGAGAAGCCATTTTTAAAAATAAAATTCCAATTTGTTTACTCACTTAACTGCTTTGATTTGGAAATTTTTTGCAAATTACTTAAAAATTTAAAAAATAGAAAAAAATAAAGTGAGAAAATACTGTCGTAATGGCATAATCTTTTTTCCCCTCAGAGTTAGCTACATAGTTTTCTTTACGACGTTAGTCAGTGCTGAGTTAGAACTTGATTTAGGACATTTAACTTAATTGAAAATTTTGGTAACCTCAAAATGTCTACTGAGGGGTTAAAGGCGAAAAAGAAAATATAATCTTTCTTATAGAAAATATTAATAATTTACCAGAAGTTATTGTAGACAGACGAATTCGAATTTGAACTTTTTGTTAGAAAGATGATCTTGGAAAAAGACTGAAAAATAAAAGCAAATACACTGTAGTTACAGAAATTTCATCTTTTACTTTAAAAATACAAAAATGCCTCATTTAATGGTGTTTTGGGGTGGGATGGTGTTTGACATGCAGAGTGGCTCAAACTTTTGCATGTAATATATATATATATATATATATATATATATCTGATATCACGATCTATCTCTGATATTGAGCACTTTATTCCATGAATATAGCACACCTTAAGACTATATTTCTTTATATATATATATATATATATATATATATATATATATATATATGAATTGCATATATGATAGGTTAAAAACAAGTAGTAAAGCGATATCAATCTAACATGTTTCACTTTATTAATGCTTTGTCAGAGATCAAGACAGCAATAATAAAAAATGATAAAAAGAAAAGAGACGCAGATTATTAGTACGTTGTATTGGGATATTTATTATTCCTTAGATACATGTCACGTGAAATGAAGTAACAGATAATATTCGAATATGCGTGAGAAATATTGTGGATGCTAATGTGTGTAAAGTTTAGTGGGACGCAGCAGGATGTTCTCAAAAAGTTTTTTAGTTTGATTTTTCAATAACGCATATCTCATGCGTATTTTGTACATATATATATATATATTGATATTTATATATTACAAAGACATAAGTTAGATTAATGAATAATGGAACTTCAGAAATGTACATTTTTTAAACATGTGTTGATAGTATTGCTATAAATATGTTTTCATAATATTTTCTCTTTGAAGGGTCATGTTCTTTTTATGTTCTTTTTTATTAAAAATAAGGCTGGCATTGGTGAAATTAAAGTTATGACCCTTGTCGCTGCTGTGTAAGACAAAAGAATTTGAATTTGAATGTTTATCTAATCGTAAGTCTGTTTTGTGTCCCTATATGCAGGTTTCTACATCGCGTGATGACTCCCCAAAAGTACATGTTATTGCACGGTATACATTTGATTTCATAAACTCCGGCATTTAAATTGGGTTTTGTTTTATTTTTCATCCTGCTTGATAGGTAGTGTAGAAGTTTTTAATATGTTCTCAATACTATCCTCTTCTTCACTAATGTACTCTGGACTACATATCCTAAGTTATCTCTAAGGTAAAATTCTATAATTATTCCAGATTTTATACTCCGGATGTGTTGGGAATAGAAATTGATATGGTCATTTTTTGTTAGTGGGTTTTCGGTAAACTTTAAGATCTAATTTATTATCGTTATGTATTAATAAGATATCGAGGAAAAGTAGAGAGTTATTTGTTACAAATTCGTGTATGAATTTGATAGTTGGTTCAACTTTATTGAGTTTAATTATTATGTTTAAAAACGTTAGTATCTTGGAGATAAAATAAGAGGACGTCATCAATATATCTTAGGTAAGTAAAGCTGCTAGGTATGCTATTTTAAATTTGGTGGATTCTAAGAACTCAAGAAAGCGGCAAGCAAGAACACAACTGATAGGAGACCGCATGGGTAAACCGAATTTTTGTTTATAAAATATGCTGTTGAAAGAAAAGAAACAGAGGTTAGTGAGTAATCTACATATCTTATCCGTCCACAAAAGCGGAAAGTGGGACATAACTTTAATATCACCAATACAAGCCTTATTAAAAAAGAACATAACTGTTTAATGAGAAAATATTATGAAAACATATTTATAGCAACACTGTCAACTATGAACACAAGCTTAAAAAATACATTACTTCACCATTTTTCTACAGATTCATTAATCTTGAATCTAGCATGTCTTTCTAATACATAAAAATCAATGAACATATGCACAAAATACGCACTACATATGCTTTAATGAAAAGTCAAACCAGAACAAAATTTTTCAAAACATCCTGCAGCGTCTCACTAACTTTTACACCCTTTAGCATTCAGAATGTTTCTCCCACATATTTGAACCTTATCTGTTACTTCATAACACGTGACACGTACCTAACCAATAAGAACTAACCAAACACAACATACCATTAATTTCTGTCTCTTTGCTTTTTATCATATTTTATTATTTCTGTCTTGGTTTCTGACGAAGCTTTAATAACGAGAGACATGTTAGATTAAGATCTATTTCCGACTTGTCCTTTATCCTATTATTTTCTTGTCGGATTCTTATCGAAACCTGATCTATATTTGGTCTTCTACTGAGTTACAGTTGCCTTCAATCTGTCCTGCGGGTGCCAAATTTTTCAAGCCATTTTTCCCCATTAAATATTCTTTGTGTTACCTTTTTTCTAAAGCATTTCTATTGCTTTAAGTCTCTTTTCATCTGTATGGAGATTGTCCAGCATCCACTGTCATATAGGAGAACTGATATTATATAACAGTTCAGAAATCTATCCTTTGTTTCTGTTGCTTCAAGTCTCTTCTTAATCTGTGAGGAGATTGTCCAACTTCCACTGACATATAGGAGAACTGATATTATATAACAGTTCAGTATTCTTTTGTTTCTCAGGAAAAAAATTGTTTTCTTATTCATTTCTAAAAATAAACAATTTTTGTGGTATTTATAATTGAATTGATTTTTCTTCAAAAGAAGCCATTTTCTACTCTAAAGTGGTAACCACATTAGTATTTTGATCACAGCTTTAGAGTATTTTCTTCAATTAAACAGTAGTTACTTACAAATAGGAATTTTCATCTATGAGGAGATTCTTCAGCATTCAATGCCGTAAAGGAGGACTGATATTACGTAACAGTTCAGTACGCTTTTCATTACTTCTTCATTAAATGGGCTCTTGCAATGAACGATAAAATCAGACGAGATTTCTCTGTTTTCACAAAAGTAAAACAGCTCATCATGACGTGGATTGTTGATATAAGATTTTTTTTCGTTGATTTTCTAAATTACCAGGAACATATATGAGTGGAAAAGTAACGACAAACTTGAGATTTTTTTTGTTCCCTTTTCAACCAGAAGTGAAATTACTTCGAGATAAAGATAAAAAGTTTTAAGAAAGACATTTGAAAATTGTTGCGCATGTACGCATATACATATATACAGAGATCGCATTATTTATATATAATTTGCTGAAATTATTTCTGAGAAATTAGAAAAAATGCCTCAAGCCATGTCTTCATCAGATGATTATTATTTCTTTCTTTCTTTCTTTCTTTTTACTTACTTTCTTTTTTTCTTCGCATACTTTCCTCTATCTTTCCATTTCCTTCTCTTTTTCTCTTTTCTCGCTTTCTTTCTCTCTTCTTCCCCTCACACATTCTTCTATCGTTTTTCTCTTTCCCTCTGTTTTCCCTCTCTGTTTTCTCTCTTTCTTTCTTTCCTTTCTTTCTTTGTCTTTCCCATCCCTTTTTCCTCTATTGTTTCTTTCTTTCCTTCTCTTTTTCTGTACTCTTTCTTTCATCTTTCTTTTTCTTCTTCTATCTCATTCGTTTCTCTTTTTCTCTCTCTTGTCTTTCCTACTTTTTTTCTTTCTCTCTTATCGCTCTCTTTCCTCCCTTTTATCTATCCTACAACAGTTCCTAAAAACAAGGAAACCTTTTCTCTGTGGGGTGGGAGGCAGCGAACAATAATTCCATTTTTTCACAAGATAAACTTCGAAACTGAAGATCAGAGTTCGCTTAAAAATGCTGACAAACAAAATTCCTACTATACACCCAATGACTCAAAAGTCGAAATGAAATCCCATTACTTAAATCTAACAAAATTCATTGCAAATTTAGAAACGAATTTACAACCGAAGTAAACATGCCAATAAATAAATGAAATATGAATATCTGATAAACAAATGAATTTCAAATAAAAACTAAAATAAATAAAAAAATGTAACAGACTTTCGCTAACAGTGTTGAATTCACTGTCCCCTCTTATATTTATACACGCTCTATCGAGGTGATATTGAGAACTTTTACCCACGAATATAGCATATCTAAAGCTATATTTTATCAGAAACACACACAGATACACATATATATATTTTTTCCCAATCTCACCTTTCTTAACAGAATCACTACTTTTCCAGGCCAACATACAAAAAAATATATTAAGAAATCAAAAGAAAACGCTAGAAACTGTCAACACAAGAATGCAAACGATATTACTACATGTGGACATTTCCACTTCAAACAAAGTAATTGTGGTAATTTTTCACTTGACCATATGAATATACAATAGCGTTTCTAGATTCTTCTAGTTGCTAACGACATTTTCTTTGTTGTTTATACATACTTTGTTCCAATAAATTCATTTTATTTTTTGTTTAAAAAAAATCACTTTGGATAAAATGCGTCGGCTATGACTACAGTTTTCTTATTGTGCCTTTTTCCTTTATACATACATACATACATACATACATACATTTATATATATATATATATATATATATATATATATATATATATATATATATATGTGTGTGTGTGTGTGTGTGTGTGTATCAAATATGTGGTGCAGTTCAATTTATATAAAAATGAATCATTCATACAAAAAGTAGACTAGTAAAGTTAATGATATAAAAAGTATATAAGGTTGAATATCACATTGACTGATAAACTCCTACAACAAAAAAATTCTCAAATTAACATTTATTAAAAAACGCACTCTTAAATTTTCAAAAAATTCAAACTTAGTGTTCCGAATGCAGGCTCCAAAAGTTTTTATCCGTTAACAATAACATATTTCTAAAAAAACATATTTCGATTCACATTAAATTTTTTCGTCTCTGATGCGACCTGAATTTTACTAAGGATGACTGAATGTACAGTTGAAAGTACTTGCAGATTAAAAAAGACCTTATACAGCTTGTAGTTGTTAAAAACAAGGATCATAAAATACATCGAGTGGTTCGTAGGTTAATGCAACATTAAAATTTTGTTTGCGAAAGGATTTCGCCATTTTATAGCTTTAACTTTACTAATCTACTTTTTGTATGAATAATTCATTGTAATATATATATATATATATATATATATATATATATATATATATATATATATATATAATGAGAATGGAAATATTTTTTTTTAAATGTGCTATTGATAACGGATACAAACTTGTTGAACGTGCAGTAGCAACGCTAAGGTTGAATTTTTTTGATAATTTAAGAGAGTGTTTTTTTTTTACTAGTATTATAATTTACAATTTTTTTGTTGTAGGAGTTTAGCAGTCAACGTGGTATGAACTAATAGTTCAATAAGTAGAGTAATGTTGTTATCCCGAAAATTTTCATGTCGGATCAGTTATTTTAAATCAAAAACTAAGATCAATTCAGCTAAATATGTAAACTCTATCACGGATATTGAGCACTTTTCAATAAGTACCGCGAATATATAATATATAAATAATATATATAAAAATTACATATAAATATTACATGTATATATATTACCTATATATATATTACCTATATATATATATATATATATATATATATATATATATATATATATATATATATATATATATTAGCTATATATATATATTTATTTTGCCAAAATTGAATCATTATGAGAATTTTTACCTCCTTATTATATCTGCATATTATTAGTTGAAAGAAACATCTTTCTTTACCATTATATATATATATATATATATATATATATAATTATACTATATTATAATAATATTTTTTGTTTAAAAATATGATTCCTTCGCTACATAAGAGTTCTCATGTTTCAAAAACGAGAGCCGAAATCATCCAAATAATTAATAATTAATAATTAATTATTTGGATGATTTCGGCTCTCGTTTTTGAAACATGAGAACTCTTATGTAGCGAAGGAATCATATTTTTAAACAAAAAATATTATTATAATATAAGCTCTACTTCTGTATGGAGCACTGTCTTCTTAAAAATAAAAACAAAAATACTAAGGAACCCCAACGTGTTCTTTTCTATTTTCTGCATACCTGCACAAGGATATATATATATATATATATATATATATATATATATATATATATATATATATATATATATATATATATATATATATATATATATATATTAGGTTGGTGCAAAAATAATGTCGTTTTCTCACATGTGAGAAAACGACATTATTTTTGCACCAATCTGATATATATATATTAAAAATAATAATTCATCGAGTTTAGAAGCAACCTCAACAGAATGCAGACAGCACTGGACGGCCGTATCGTTGTCTATTTGGAACGCATCAGAAGTACACATCCACTACCGCGAATTGAAACCCGGACAGTAACGTTATCAGGCAAAGGTCATACCAACTGTTCCAACGGAACACGGTGACGAAGAGGTTGCGAATAAGACTCGATATAGCGCGACTCGCTCACATATTCAGTTAGTATGACGTTTGCCTATTCCATTTGGTGAGAAGTCAGTTCCTCTCAAACAGCTTCTTCCCGAAAACCACTGCCGTGTGGAACAGACTCCCAAAAGGATGTTTCACCGATTACTGCAATCTTAACCTGTCTCGAGTCCAAAGTCCAGAATTATCCGTTTAATAAAAGACAGACTAGGCTCGAAGAAAAACAATTAGAAATTCAACAGAAAAACGAAGAAAAGCAACTCGAACTACAAGAATTACTATTATGGGCAGTAACAAATAAAGGACAAAATTCTGAAAATGAAGCGGCATTCTTACAAAATGCTATATGGAGATCAATCAAGGACTTCACTTATGCACCGGATAAAGACAAAACCTTCGCGGTTTACATCAGAAGATATGAAGATTCATATCAGTTTGATTGCGGGAATTGCTCAAATGCGAAAAAAGTACGTCTACTACTGAGGAAACTAGGGTCAAGCGAATACATTAAATTCGTAGACTACATCCTACCGAGGAAAACGAATGAGTTGACTTTCAGGGAAGCCGTGAAACTTTTAACGGAATTATTTAGTTCGAACATTTCACTATTCCACAAAAGGTGGAAATGTTTAAATTTAACAAAAAAGGATAGTGAAGACTATATAACATTCGCTTCCGTAGTAAACAAACACTGCGATGACTTTAAGTTATCTGAACTCAGCCCTGACAATTTCAAAAGATTGATATTCGTCCAAGGCCTGGTTTCGACTAAGGATGCGGAGATCAGACGGAGGATTCTAACAAAACTGGAGAGTGAACCAAAACTGACGCTACAAAAATTGGCTGAGAACTGGTCAGAGATGTATAAACGTAAAAAAGGACTCGAAAGATATTGAAGAGACTGGCGTTGCTCAGATACGAAGAGTATAACGACAAACACGTTTTACTCCCTCCTCAAAAACAAACAAAACCAATTATTTTATGACAAAAAGTCACATGAAACCTCAGAACAAACCACTACACAGTCCATGCTATCGCTGTGGGACTTTACATTGGTACAAATATTGTCCATACCGATATAAGAACGAAAAAAGAAAACAAAAGCCGAATAAGAGTCACTAGAACTGACCAAGCGGACGGCATAAATATACGAAAATACGTACAAGTAGAAATGTTAAACAAAAATCAGATTACAATTAGATTACCGATCAGATTTAACCATTATTAGCCTATAGACGTGAAAGAAATTAAACAAACCGACCATGTTGAGAACAGATATAATAGCCAGGTCGGTAACAGGAAGAAAAATCAAATTTGAGGGGGAGATTATCACAAATGTGTCGTTCAACGGGATGACCAAGATATTAAAGATGTATTTTCTAAAAAATATGGAAAATTTATTTGGAACTGACTGGATGCAGAAGTTTGACCTGTGGGATTTGCCGATAAATACGTTCTGCCAAAAAGTGGAAAGGTTATCGACCGAGGCAGAGAAATTGGAGGAGAAATTAAAGGAGAGTTTCCCCGACGTATTTTCAGCCGGCCTCGGGAGGTGTAAAAGAAAGAGCCACGGCAATAAAAAAAAATGCCGGCTCCTAAAAAATTTAGCCGAGTTACAAAGCTTCTTGTGTTTAATAAATTATTATCAAGAATTTATTCCTAACATGCACAAATTACTGTTGAAGGAGGAGAAAGTTTGGGAATGGTCATATGAATGTCAGAAAACTTTTGACAAAATCATTAAAACTCTAACAGCTGATTTATTTTTAGCGCATTATGATCCAAAATCGGAAATTATAGTCGCAAGTGACGCGAGTGCCTATGGTTTTGGGGCATGTATACTTCATAAAATGCCGGATGGAACGCTAAAACCCATCGCGCATGCGTCAAGAACGTTACTACCAGCCGAACAAAAATACTCGCAAATCGAAAAAAAAGCGCTGGGGATTATTTTTGCGATTAAAAGATTCCACAGATATATTTACGGCAGATTTTTCACCTTGCAGACGGACCACAAGCCGTTACTAACAATATTTGGATCAAAGAAAGGTCTACCTGTCTACACTGCTAATAGATTACTAAGATGGGGGACGATTTTATTAAATTATAATTTAAAATTGGAGTATCTTCCATCAAACAAAATCGGGCATGCAGACGGTCTTTCGAGACTAATACCAAAGGAAACGGAGCCATTAGAAGATTCCGTAATTACAGCTCTACGATATGAGGAAGATATTAGAACATCATTATGTAGTACAATTCGAAACCTCCCCGTCACATTACAGGAAATAAGAAACGAAGCAGTGAATGACGAATTTATAAAGGAAACGAAAACAAAAATTGCAGGAAAAGATAAGCATATATCAGACAGTTTTTCGTTTTGTGATAATGTCCTGCTATATAATGAAAGAGTAGTGACCATGAAAACGCTATAAAGGCGAATCCTCAAGGATTTTCACATGGGCTACCCAGGAAAGAACAGGATGAAATCCTTAATGCGAAGTCACGTGTACTGGCCAAACATGGATCAAGATATTATACATATGGTGGACAAATGCAAGGACTGTTCCTTAGCAGCCAAGGCACCTCCGATCACTCATAAGCCATGACCTAAGACAGATCGAGCTTGGTCGAGAATCCATGTAGATTTCGCATGTTCATTAGAGGGTTTCTACTACTTGATTGTTGTAGACAGTTACAGCAAATGGCCAGAAGTATTTCGTTGTAGAAAACCTACTTCTGAGACGACAATAAATTGCCTTCACGAGCTGTTTGCTCGTTTCGGAGTAGTTGATTGTTTAGTCACCAATAATGGGACACAATTTACATCTGCGGATTTTCAAGAATTTTGTGAAACTTTTCAGGTGAAACACATCAAATCTCCGCCATATCACCCAAGGTCAAACGGACAAGCGGAGAGGTTTGTAGATACATTAAAAAGAGCACTAAAAACATTCTAAGAACAATTCTACCTAAGAGATATCAACACAGAGGCTCTAAAAGATTACACTCATTACAATATTTATAACAATATTCTAACAACAAAACTACCTAAGAGATCTCAAAAATGAGATCTAAAAGATTGCACTCATCACAATAATTTTAATAATATTCTAACATGAAGAGGTTTCAACAAATAGGTTCTAAATGATTACACTTATCACAATAATTATAACAATATTCTAATAACAAAACTCCCTAAGAGATCTAAACACAGAGTGTCTAAAATATTGCAATCATCACAATAATTATAGTAATATTCTATAACAAATGTACCTAAGAGATCTCAAATAAGAGGATCTCAAAAGATTACACTCATCACAATAATTATAATAATATTCTAAAATCAAATCTACTTACAGATCTAAACACAGAGTCTCTGAAAGATTACAATCATTACAATAATTATAACAATATTCTCACAAGAAATCTACATAAGAACTTTCTCAACACAGAGGGTCTAAAAATTTACACTCATCATAAGAATTATAACAATATTCTAACAAATCTCAAAAATACTGCAAAAGAATTAAAACAATTCTAATATCAACATCAAACAAGCCGCTAAAGCTAATACATTCGTAATTTTGGACAAATTGTATTATAAAAAATTACAACACATAATTTATGATCAGTTTAAATTTACTAAATTAAATAAACACCACAGAGACTCTAAAAAATCTGTCAACAACCTTATAACATTAAACAATACTGATGTAGGATTCATGAAATTCAACAAAATCATTGGTGATTACCAACCAGGATACCTATAGGGTAATATTAAAATACAAAACTCAGATATCCACTATCACCCATCATTTCACAGATTCCAAAACCTATTTGCCAGTTATCAAAATTCCTTAATTATATTATTACTTCATATCTACCAACCAATTATGGTATCAAAGCTACTCATGAATTTCTCCAAATCCTTAAAACAACAATCAAAGTCATTTTAACATCACTTGATGTAGAAAATTTATTTACAAATGTCCCTGTCGATGAAACCATTGATATAATCTGTAACTGTGTATAAACATAACTTGATTTCGCCTCCATCCATCAAACCTAATATTCTCAGGAAATTACTGCATGCCTGCACAACTAAAATACCCTTCTATGACCATACTGACAACATTTATACCCAAACTATCAGTATGGGAAATAAATACACTTGGACGGTGCTTCTCTAATTACTACATGTCTTATGATGAAAACAAGGTATTTAAAAAAGTTACTAAACCTAAAATATATGTCCACTATGTAGATAATATTCTTATTTTAGCTGAAGATTAAAGAGAAATTGATAATCTCTAAACTACATTTGAAAACAAATCTGTCCTTAACTTTATCTATAAACTTAGTCAAAAAAAAAAAAAATTAAAAAAGAAACTCCCATTCTTAGATGTTCTTGTAGAATCGGGTAATAAGATATTCATTACTTCATTATAGAAAAAAACACACAAGTAGAAACCCTTTCCCCTCTTAATTTTAATAGAGAAGTCCATTTAGATATAAAATAATTGTTATAAAAATGTTTCCTCTCGAGGGCACATGAGAATTCATTCTCTTGTCTGGTTCTCTTTAAAGAACTCAACAATGTGAAACAGAGGCCAGTAACAGGTGTAGATCAGTGTCTGGTGATGGATTCCTTACTTTTTCGATTTAGTTTGTCGTTTCGGGTTCCTTAATTCTATATAGGCAATGAGTACTGCCGATTTTTTTCTTCCAGGCTGTGTATTGGTAAAACTTGTTTTAAATACCTTCTTTTCATCTCATTCTTAATTCATTTTGTTTATCATATATATATGTATATATATATATGTATATATATATATATATATATATATATATATATATATATATATATATATATATATACACAAACACACATATATATATATACATATACATGTAAATATATGTGTACATATATATATATATATATATATATATATATATATATATATATATAAATGCACACACATATATATGCGTGTGTGTATGTATGTATATGTGTTAATGACTTGCTTTCCATTTTCTCTGTGAACGAAACTTTGTTATAAAGAAGCTTATTATTGCACCAACGCAATAGTTCAGATAACGAAAAAGAAGCAATAAGTCAAAGAAAAAAGAAAACTTCTCGTTGCTCGCTCATCTATGAAGGCCTTAAAAGTGTAACAGACTTGCAAGTGTCTCCTTCTGATAACGAAGAAGCCACTTCTCATCGACTGATTCCAACAACAAAGATTTTATCTAAAAGCCTCAGTGAAATAATTTGTGCTTTGGAGCAATTTTCACAAAACGATCCAAAATTTGACCGAAGCATCAAAGTTAAAAGATCTGTAATTGTCGCACTAAAATGTTATAAGAAAGGACTGCTACGTTTCTTAAGAACATTCTAGACATTTTTATATACGCGCTTTGTATTTTTTTTTGTTCTTATCTGAGTAAAACGCATATCACCACAAAATGCTAATCTCGAATTGAGAGGCATATCTTTTAGATTGAGTAATTTAAGATTAGTTAAATTTTTACTGTTTTTGGAGAAAATTTTACAAAATTACTTTAATAGTTTAAAATTTTAAAATATCGCATTTTTTTAAATTTGCAAGTTACTACTCATACAATGTAAGGTCAGATTTGGCAAATTTTCCTAAATTCAAAATTTTTCACCAAAATATATCGTAATTAAGGAAGATAATAGAAAATATTCTTTTGGACTTTTTCAAAGAAAATCACAGATATTGGCTAAATTCCCGAGAGCGTTCCGAAACACTAGAATAGTTGAAAGAATATTGCATTTTTTCCAGAGTCTTTTGTATTAATAGTGTTCAATAGAATTCAAGTGAACTAAAAAAATATTGCATTATCAGATCGGACTCATCATTTCATATAGACGAGGCTGTGTGAAATGTTCCAAATCAGAGATTCTTAACAGAATCTTACTAAAGAGACAAATATAAGATTTTTTTGAAGAGTACCTTATTACTGCTGGGACCTAAAGTTCTCTCTCTCTCTCTCTCTCTCTATATATATATATATATATAAGTAAGTATAATCACAAGTCATCTTTCAAGCTAGAAAGTTTTAGGAATTCTACTAGACGAGCTAACCATAATTGTATATGTAAACTCAAACAAATTTTATCATTTACTGTTCACCTACTTTTGGACCACTGTGCATATGAAAATTAAAAAAAAAATAAAACGGATCCGATTGTAAACTGTAAAAACTTAAAACAAGCCAAACCTTACTACAATAGCAGTAATATCTGCAACCTTTGTCAACACGAAAAGTTAGCTATAATATTTCCAGACCCAAACACTTTTTGAATGAGAGATCGGAAATTATCAGCGTTTGCAGACATACTAAAAAGTTCTTTTTGAGTTCATAAGAACTAAGATGAAATGAAAGTATGCACATTTTACTTACTCCCCCAGCAATACATTTCCAATACGCTTGTTTTTCTCCTCCTTCTCCCCTTCTATCACATCTCACGTCATGCACTTATTTATTTAATTTTAAATAGCATAGCGTTCATAATTTTTTTTTTTAATAAAGCGTTAGGAAATCAATTGATCAAAATCCTCTGAAGATACCAAAATGTTGAAATCAAGGTGTGGGAATCGGCTGATCTCCTAATTATATATATATATATATATATATATATATATATATATATATATGTAAAAACATATATAAAGGGAAACAGTCAGTCTGTGAATGATGTTATATGCCCCCGAAAAATTAATTCGGTCGAGCACTTTGAGAAAGCGCGAATTTGTTAACAGTGACTACTACTGCTGATATTGCAAGACTCTCCTAACGGAGCTGTTTGGTGTTGTTGGATTTTACATCAAAGACTTTTTCATTATCGTTATTATTATTATTAATAATTTAATTATAATTAATTTACATATATATATGTCTATATCTCTGAGATGAGGTATTATGATTACTTGCATTATTTACATTATTCGGACTGCTATCCTCATCTTCATTGCCATATTCACATCGTTTCGGCCACTGTACGCTCTGGCCTTTATGTCCATGCCACTCTATATATATGTCTATATGGTCTATAGCTGGAGATATTTATTAATTTGTCATTTTTATTTGGAGGGTGTATAGTCCTTTTATACAATGTATTACGTTTTTTATAAGGATGTTCAAACGATGTTGTGTTTTACATTCGTTAATTCTATAAGTCTCTATAGAATTTCGTTGAGTTGCTCAGGAGTAGTGTTCGATTGTAATCTGCGTACTTGAAATTAATCGACATGATATGTCTAAATTATGTAACCAATCCTGTTTGAACACACACACACGCATATATATATATATATATATATATATATATATATATATATATATATATAATTCGCAGAAAGTAATGTTTCGCTGTATTACAGCTCCTCAGTGCAACTAGACATCAAAATGCCTCAAGCCAATTGAAACCGAACCGATTTGGTGTCAGTTTCTACCACTGAGCTATCTTCATTCGACAGAATGAAACAGCTAAATCGAGCGTATTATTTTTACAAATGTAAACAAATGCCAATGGGCTCTATTCATTTTATTGAAGAGATTTGCTGTTGTTTAAAAATTTAGCTTGTCATTCAACAGTACCCAAATGAAATGTATTTTCAGGTGATAAATTATGTCATTCGCAGACAGTAATGTTTCGCTGTATCGCAGCTCTTCAGCGCAACTAGACATCCGAATGCCTCAAGATTGAAACACAAGCGATTTGGTGTTAGTCAGAGTTTCTACCACTGAGCTATCATCATTTGACAGGATGAAACAGTTAAATCTAGGGTATTGTTTTTACGAACGTAAACATACATACATACATACATACATATATATATATATATATATATATATATATATATATATATATATATATATATATATATGTGTGTGTGTGTGTGTGTGTGTGCTATAACGACATATAAATTTTATATATATATCACGAAAATATTTCAGGGGAAAGAAGTGTAAAAAGTGACACATTTGATTCTATAGTTCATCGAACTAAATTGATGTTTACGCTGATGCGCGACTATAAATACTCACAAATAGTGGCGCTGATAATTTTAAATTAAAAAAATAGATTTATATATATTTGGGTCATATAACCTAACCGATTTCATTTAGATTCTTTTCATCACTTTCGTTATTAAATATCCTCCGATATTGTGATATCAGAAGATCTGCCAAGAATGGTGAAACGGTTTAAGAACCTGAATGCACATGTATTCTGGTTGATACTTCGAAATATTTTCTTCTCAGTTTAATGTTTTCTCTTTTAATTAGAATAGAAGTTTGTAAATCAAAATTGTGTTTAGACCCTGTGGTGTGAGCAACTAACGCATTTAATATGTTGCTTTGTAAAAGATCCCTTTTGTGTTCATATAAACATTTTATTTAAATTCCTTCGTCTCTCTCTCTCTCTCTCTCTCTCTCTCTATATATATATATATATATATATATATATATGTAAAATGTGTATATATATATATATATATATATATATATAAATGTATAAAATGTGTGTATATATATATATATATATATATGTAAAATGTGTATATATATACATATATATATATATGTAAAATATGTATATACATATATATATATATGTAAAATGTGTGTGTGTATATATATATATATATATATATATATATATATATATATATATATATATATATATGTATATATATCCAAGTATAGTGTTGGTGTATACGGAATAAATTCCAATAACCAAAAATACTATTCTTAAAAGAATCCTCAATATAGAGTAGAGGAAATATAATTATTTATTCGAAAATTATAACATAAATATATTATGAAATCATTACAAAAATAGCCATTTTGTTTTAAGACTTGTGGTATTTGTCAAGGTATTGAATGTAGAATAAAAGGTTTTAAAAGGTTCAACAGCGTTTCCTCTAGCGAGGTGTGTTTCATTGATTTCAACCTTTTAAAACCATTTATTCTACATTCAACAGCATCACTTGAGAAGACACCAGAAGTGTTGCAACAAAATAGCCCTAGAGCGTCAATACCTTTTCAAAGGAATGTAATGGATTCGACTGGAATTCGAACTCCACACTCCGATTCCTAAATCCCACCTGCTATTCACTATCCTCCATTTACATATATATATATATATATATATATATCTATCTCTCTCTCTCTCTCTCTCTCTATATATATATATATATATATATATATATATATATTAGGTTGGTGCAAAAATAATGACGTAATAATGTCGTTTTTTCACGTTAAAAATACGTCAAAAAACGACATTATTACGTCATTATTTTTGCACTAACCTAATATATATATATGACGTCATATAATATGAAATGGACTATGTCCGACAATTATTTCAATATTTTTCTCTTTATAAACATTATTTACAATATTCGGAATGTTATCCTTATCTTCATTGCCATATTCACAACGTTTCGGCCGTTGATATCTTATGTTTATACGTTAACTTTACAGACACAAACATTAAAGAAATTACTCTGCTTTTATAATAAACAGTATTAACTATATGTAACGGCCTGAAATATCCTTTACTGGAAAGGAGATTATTGATATTTTCTCAAATCCGCCAAAGTTTCTTTTTTTTTTGCTTTGGGAATGTCGATGTAATCTTGTGCTCTTTTCATCAGATCCTTCATAATTTTGCTGTTTTCATATGTACCTTTCAGCTTATCTGTGCCATTCACTGACAAATATATAATTATCGTTCACTGGAAAAGAGATTATTGTTATATTCTTTACACCGCAAGGGTTTTTGCTTTGAGGATGTTGTGGTAATCTTGTGCACTATTCTTCAGCTACTCCATATTATCGTGTTATTTATGTTCTATCTGTCGCTCTTAAATATATAAATATCGTTTACTGGAAAGGATATTTGTGTTATATTCTTTACTCCGACAAGATTTTTGCTTTGAGGATGTTGTTGTTATCTTGTGCCTTTTTCTTCAGCTCCTCCATATTTTCGTGTTTTTTATGTTCTGCCTGTCAATCTTAAATATATAAATATCGTTCACTGGAAAGGAGTTTATTGTTATATTCTTTACTCCGGCAAGAATTTTGCTTTGGGGATGTTGTTGTTATCTTGTGCCCTTTTCTTCAGTTTCAGCATATTTTTGTGTTTTTTAATATTCTGCGTCTCACTCTGAAATATATAAATATCGTTCACTGGAAAGGCGATTATTGTTACATTCTTTACTCCGGCAAGATTTTTACATTGGGGATGTTGTTGTAATTTTTTGTTCTTTTCTTCAGCTCCTCCATATTTTCGTGTTTTTTATGTTCTGCCTGTCACTCTGCAATATATAAATATCGTTCACTGGAAAGGCGATTATTGTTACATTCTTTACTCCGGCAAGATTTTCATATTGGGGATGTTGTTGTAATCTTGTGTTCCTTTCTTCAGCTCCTTCATATTTTCGTGTTTTTCATGTTCTGCGTCTCACTGTGCAATATATAAATATCGTTCACTGGAAAGGAGATCATTGTTATATTACTTACTCCGGCAAGATTTTTGCTTTGGGGATCTTGTTATTATCTTGTGCTATTTTATTCAGCCTCTTCCATATTTTTGTGTTTTTTAATGTTCTGCGTCTCACTCTGAAATATATAAATATCGTTCACTGGAAAGGCGTTTATTGTCACATTCTTTACTCTGGCAAGATTTTTACATTGGGGATGTTGTTGTAATTTTTTGTTCTTTTCTTCAGCTCCTCCATATTTTCGTGTTTTTTATGTTCTGCCTGTCACTCTGCAATATATAAATATCGTTCACTGGAAAGGCGATTATTGTTACATTCTTTACTCCGGCAAGATTTTCATATTGGGGATGTTGTTGTAATCTTGTGTTCCTTTCTTCAGCTCCTTCATATTTTCGTGTTTTTCATGTTCTGCGTCTCACTGTGCAATATATAAATATCGTTCACTGGAAAGGAGATCATTGTTATATTACTTACTCCGGCAAGATTTTTGCTTTGGGGATCTTGTTATTATCTTGTGCTATTTTATTCAGCCTCTTCCATATTTTTGTGTTTTTTAATGTTCTGCGTCTCACTCTGAAATATATAAATATCGTTCACTGGAAAGGCGTTTATTGTCACATTCTTTACTCTGGCAAGATTTTTACATTGGGGATGTTGTTGTAATTTTTTGTTCTTTTCTTCAGCTCCTCCATATTTTCGTGTTTTTTATGTTCTGCCTGTCATCTTAAATAGATAAATATCGTTCACTGGAAAGGAGATTATTGTCACATTCTTTACTCCGGCATGATTTTTACTTTGGGGATGTTGTTGTAATCTTGTGTTCTTTTTTTCAGCTTGACGATTCTTCAGTTCCTCCATATTTCCTGTTTTTTAATTTTCTGCGTCTCACTCTGAAATATAAATATCGTTCATTGAAAAGGCGATTATTGTTATATTCTTTACTCCGGCAAGATTTTTACATTGAGGATGTTGTTGTAATCTTGTGTTCTTTTCTTCAGCTCCTCCATATTTTCGTGTTTTTCATGTTCTGCCTGTCACTCTTAAATATGTAAAGATCGTTTACTCTAATGAAGATTATTGTTATATTCTTTACTCCGGCAAGATTTTTGCTTTGGAGATTCTGTTGTAAGCTTGTGCTCCTTTTTTATGCTCCTCCATATTTCCGTTTTTTTATCATGTTCTCTTTAATAATTTAATATCATGTACTTGAAATGTGATTATTGTTATTTTTCTCGGCAAAAGCTCTGTATACTTGCTACTCATAAATATATATTTACCATGTTCAGGAAATTTAATAAATTCATTTTCTGCAATCGTCAAATGTAATCAAGTTTTCGAATGTCGTTTTTATATTTTGCTCTTTTCTTTCAGCTCCTTATTTCCGTTGATTTGCATTCTGATATTCAGCTCTCTATATGTCTTTCTTATAAACATGAAAATAGTTTTATTTTCTCATCCTGGCGAAACGCATTTTGTTTGATAATGTAAACTTTTGTTCTTTTCTTCAGCTCCTCTTTATTTTCGTTTTTTTTAATTTGTGTTTTTAATCTTCTCTATACGTGTTACTCTTAAACATGTAAATAATCTGTTCTGGAAAGAACACTATTTTTTATTTCCTATAACTGAAATTATTTTTGTATCACAAACGTATATATATATATATATATATATATATATATATATATATATATATATATATATATATATATATATATATTATTGTGTTTGGGGATGTTGCCCTAAGCTTTTTCATCTTTCATAAGCTCCTCCATTTTTTCGTTATTTTCATTTGTGTTTTTTTTATGTTTTCTCTGTCTATTACTTTTAAATATATAAATATCGTTTTCTTTTAAAGCGATTATTGTTATTTTCTCTATTAGGCAAAGGTTATTGTGTTTGAGTATGTTGTAAGCTTTTGCTCTTTTCTACAGATCTTCCTTATTTCCGCTGTTTTCATCTGTGCTTTTCATGTTCTCTATGCCTGTTTCTCTTAAATTTCTATATACCATATTCTGTAAAGTTTATCAGTTTTATTTTCTCTACTCTGCAAAGGTTACTGTGTTTAGGTATATTGTTATAAGCTTGTACTCTTTTCTTCTGTTCTTCCTTATTTCCGCTGTTTTCATTTGTGTTTTTCATGTTCTTTTTTTTTTCGTTCCCGGCAATGGTTAATGTAAATATTTTCTAAATATTTCTGGTAGCGGGTCTTTTCATTAACACTCGGCAACGATGTGTTTGAATTGTATTAAAAATATTTTATAACTGAAATTATTTTTGTATCACAAACGTATATATATATATATATATATATATATATATATATATATATATATATATATATATATATATTCATATTCCATGTATTGAAAGAAAAGTTTATTAAAAACAATTAAGAAATCCTTCTCCCTCAGTTTCTCTCGTACTTCTCCTTTCTTTCACTTTATATATATATGTATATATATATATATATATATATATATATATATATATATATATATGGTGGAGTCTCCCGTCGTATTCTACGTATGAGGGTCAAGCAGGTCTGATTCTAGGAACAGCCAGACACCAACACATATGGTTTGTATAAATATATATGGTGTATTCAGCCGTCGAATTCTGTCTATGAGGTTCAAGCAGGTCTGTTCCTATGAACAGCCAGACACTAGCAAATGTAGTTTGATTATAGTGGCGAAGGCTTTATGCAGAATCAACCACTCGTTTTGGATGGCCGAATACAGAGAGCTGGTGCACTACATGCCGCAAGTTCTGTAAACATCGCTGGGCCGGTTTTGAATTGAGTTGTCCTTCTTGTAGACCAGTTGCCATCCAAGGCTATATAACCCAATCTGTCCTGCTATTTACCCATATATATATATATATATATATATATATATATATATATATATATATATGTGTGTGTGTGTGTGTGTGTGTGTGTGTCTATATATATATATATATATATATATATATATATATATATATACAAGTGAAATTCTACCTTTCCAGGAACTAGGTAATCTTTAGGCACCTGCTTATTGTCTTTTCATTCTGAAAATGGAAACAAATCACTTAATTGTATCAAAAGAATGAACGTTTTTTTTATAAATTGTTAGAAAACATTTATTTAGTTAGATATTTCCAGAGTGAAATTCTCTTATCATCATATTTCTTTTCAGAAGTATGATGCTTTTTGACGCTTGTGTCATCAGCTCTGTTATGGTTTCTTGGCCAAATTTGAACGAAATTGCTGCAGTCTCAAAGATCCAATGGAAGATCTATAAAATTTAAGACTAGAATATTTGCCACAGTTTTAATTTCAAAACGGTCGGGGTCGTGAGTCTATTCGAGTTTGATTAGGTGCAGTCAAGGGCATAGCCTATCTATCATTGACCATTGTTTATTAATACATATGATTATATTCCTATACCCCAACAACTATTTTGCTAAGCTTTTATATTATAATTTTAAGAATCGGTTCGCACGTATGTATCGGTGGGATGCCACCACTATATATATATATATATATAAATATATATATATATATATATATATATATATACACATATATATATATATATATATATATATATATATATATATATATATATATATATATATATATATATACACACAGAGACTTGGTGCAATACGTGCCACAGGGCCTTCAAACGAGCCTCCACAGGTTTTGAATTCAGAGTTGTCCTTCTCCTAGACCAGTGGCCATCAAAGGCTATAGAACCCAGTCTGTTCTGCTATTTGCCAATGGCAGGAGGGAGAAGAAGAGGATTCATACTTTCCCCAAGGGTATTAGCACGTAAGTGAATATAATGGATTCGACTGGAATTCGAACTCGGCTCTCCAATTCCTCAATCCAAGCCGCTATCCATCAATCCACCGTGACTCGAGGTCTCTGTATTCGACCCTTCAAAAAGTGTGAATGGTTCTGCACAAAACCTTCATCGCTATAATCAAATCTCATGTGCTGGTGTCGGGTTGTCAGTTTTCTAGGAACTGATCTGCTTGACCCTCATCGAATTCGACGACAGAGTCGATTATATATATATATATATATATAATGTTTAAATGTTTCTATAATTATGAGGACAGTGTCGACAAATGAATCTATCTATTACTGCCTCTATTCATATCTATCTATCTATCTATCTATCTATCTATCTATCTATCTATCTATCTATCTATCTATTACTCTCACTGTTCATATCTATCTATCTATCTATTTATCTATCTATCTATCTATCTATCTATCTATCTATACTATGAAAATTTCTTTGAATTTAAGCCCTCCCACCCTTTGGGTAGCCCCAGCCACGGGTATTTTTCTTTTGGTGGGGGTGGAATTAATTATATTTATTGAAAGAAAAGGAAGGACCCCCCCACCAATACTGGAACTGCGAAGAGCGATAATAGCTTCTGGACTTGAGAAACCTATTTTCCTGAAAAATTATTTCAAGTGGAATATTTTATAAATTTCAACTGAAAGTCGTACAGTCTGCTCGATGAATTAAATTCGAATGTTTCCTTATAAGGAAACGGCTACCATTACCAATATAAACATTTCAAAGCATACGTTACTTATCTATATGTAACATAAAGTTTCGAATGAGTTTGACAAGGTAGAATTTAAAAGTGACATTTGTGTCAGATGAAGATGTGCTTAAATTGAATATTTCGTGCAGGATTGTCATTCATTACGAGACTAGTATTCTTTAGTTTCAATTTATATTCAAGGAAATCCCATTCGGACAAGGTGTTGCATTGCGCCATATTGCGTCATGTAATTTGTCTGTGTTCGTCCGATATGCTAGGGGAGTGCCGAGTCCTAGAAAATGCATCTTCCTTAGACATCAACAAATGTAAGACAACTAAGACTGTATGCAACATTCTGTATAACGTCATCCGATTGGCTGATTTTCATTGATTCGTTATCTGATAGGTTTATAACGTAACCTGATTGGTTGATCATACTGTATCATAATTTGAGTGCTTAATCTTGTTGTATCGTAATTTGATTGGTTGATTTCGCTATTTCATAATTTGATTGGTTGATTGTGTTATATCATAATTTGCTTGGTTCATTTCCACCGTTCTAATTAATTGTTTTCTTTGTTTTTTAAACTGATTGTTTTTTTCTATATTTTAATGCACATCGTAGCCTCCTACTCAAATAAACTCTGGCGAGAGTCCCGTATAATTTGATTGGTTGAGATAATTATGAAATAGCATTGAACTTTAATATTTTAAAGTCATTGTAGATTATTTAAAATAGAAACTTGTATTAGGCTGTATTAAATGTATTTTCGTTTTTTACAGACCTTTACTGTAAAGTTTATTTCATGTATACATCTAAAGAAAATGACTCTATTACATTGCAATGATATATTGGAATGTATTAAATGTATTTTCGTTTTTACACACTTTTAATTTAAAGCTTATTTTATGTATACACCTAAAGAATATGACTCTATTATATTTTAATTATATATTAGAATGTATTAAAAGCATCTGTCTATATTTCTGAGATGAGGTATTACGTACACTATTTAGATTATTCGGACTATTGTCCTCATCTTTGTTGCCATATTTATCACAACGTTTCGGCCGCTGTACGCCCCGGCCTTCTTCAGTTGATAGGAATTTCGAACTGAACCCTTTATTTCGCTCGTTGGGGTAGACTGTTCTAGTTCCACGTGCAATGTCTAATGGATATCAGTTATCTCCTATTAATTCCCCTCTCCAAGTTCTCCATTGCCTTAACCAGGTATTGAACTCACACCGCTTTGCGTCCTGTCTCTGGATCTAACCAACGTCTTTATCCACTGTGCCATTTATATTTCCCTTTTTAAAGACTTTTACTCTAAATCCTATTTCATGTAAACATTTAAATATTATGACTCTATTATATTTCTATTATATATTAGAATGTATTAAAAGTATTTTCGTTTTTTGCAGACCTTTACTCTAAAGGTTATTTCATGTACTCATTCAAAACCTATGTATGACTTTACTTTCATATTAACATAATTAGTATACATCTGTTAGCAAGAAAGTATTTTCCATTTTGATAGTAAAAGTATATTTCATGTACATACTTAAAGTCAATCAATGACGTCAGGATATTATTATTATTATTATTATTATTATTATTATTATTATTATTATTTCCTTTGATTTCTGATGTGTACTCATTTCTTTCCGGGTCCCGCTCAGGGACCTATGGTTAAAAAACTACAACCACAACATATTTTGCATAGACAGAGCGCTTCGTAAGGTGTGGGCTGTACTCGTCAGAACAATCTTTTGTATTTCTTTCAGGCATGGACTTCCAGGAATCCCTTCAATTTGTCTACTGGAATCTTTTCCAACCAATCTGAGAGCTCCAACTACAGAGGGGATTGTTGACGTTCCCATGTGCAACATTTTTAAGATTTCGATATCAAGGTCCTTGTATTTTGATAGCTTTTTTGAAGATCTTGACAGATACATTGCAGTCTGCAGGTACTGCCATGTCTATAAGGAGTCACTTTTTTGTGCTATCTAATAGCAATGTTTGGGCGATTAGCTTTGATTGTTCTGCCTGTGTGTATTGTGTAGTCCCATAGAATTTTTACAGGCCCAATCTCCGTAACCAGGTCTGGGTGATGTTCATACCACTTTCTTTCAGTTTCGCTCCCGTAGAAGTTACAGATTTTCCAGTGCAGATATTGGTCCACTCTGTCATGCCGTGTTTTATATTCAGTGGGTGCCAATACCGTGCAACCTAATACAATATAATCGATTGTTTCTGGGTCATTATCACAGAACCTGCATTTTGGGCTAACACTATATTTTAGTATGTGTGCTTGATAATTTCTAGTTAACAAGCACTGATCTTGTGCAGCAAGGCTAAAACCTTCAGTTTCAGCTTTCAACTCTGCACTACGCAGCCACTGATGGGTACGGAGCTTGTCTACATCAGCTTGTTTGGTACGGGCAGAGTATTGGCCATGAAGCGGTTTATCTTGCAATTGTTTCTGTATTTGTTTTTGCTTTCTTTTTTATGTATTTTGAAACTTCAATCGATGTATTGTGCTTTACTTGTATTTCTGCATCCATTTGAAACTCCATTTTGAACTTCTTGGCTTCTTTATTACTGAATAAAGTCGCTTACTACTTTCATGTTATTTGATTATTATTATTATTATTATTATTATTATTATTATTATTATTATATACAAGGATGTATGAAAAGTATTTTCACTTTTTACAGACCTTTATTACAATCCTTATTTTGACTATGACATCCTTATATTATTATTAGTATTATAATTAGTAGTAATAATATTATTATTAGTATTATAAATAGTAGTAATAATATTATTATTAGTATTATAAATAGTAATAATAATACCATTGAACTCGTAATTTTATGTGTAATAATATTGGATGCAAGTATGAAAACTATGATAACTTTGAGGAATGCTGTTAAACTAGGATTTAAAGGCATTGAAACTGCTCACAGACTTCAGAATGTGTAGAGAAATGAAGGAATATCTGATTGTACATTTCCCAAACGAGTTTTGAATGGTTCGTTGAGATAAAGCCAATTGCCCATAGTAAAACGCAAGATGGAATAAAAACGGACCACAAGCTGACAAGCACTTTCAGATTATCGAAAGATACAATATGTAGAGACTTAAAAGATTTCTCTTGTAATTGTATAGAGAAATATTGATGAAAAACGAAAACACTTCTAATACACCCCTGCAAGTAAAAAGCGATGCAGTTTTTACATAAAAACCTAACCGACACACGCGCAAGCGTGCACAAACACATACACACACGCACAATGTGGCAGAAATACCTCCCACATTTTAAACTGTTATCTATGTGGTGCTAGTGAATTTAGGCGAGCGCCAATGGTGTCTTCATCTAGCTGATGTCTTACCATTTTCTCAGACACTATCAATTACCATCATGGCTTTGAGCGGTGCCTACCGTGAATTTGCTGTTGAAAAGATTTTTTAAAACTGGTGAATCTAAAGTTGCAACACAGGTTTTACGTCGGAATAAATACGTTTCGAAAAAAAAATCGATACTGTTTATGGGTCGAAAATTTCAGCTGACAGATTCAAGGTTCAAAAGAGAACCACCTGGAAGACCGCGACTCGCTTGAACTTCCGGTTGATGGAAAACTTGACAAATCGTTCACAACTGTGTATGACGAATAAAGGCCACAATTTAGAGGATTTCATCTTTAAAGACAAATGAATAAAATCTGTAGCCAATTGTTTAATCAACAGTGAAATAATTATTTTAATAGCCGTTATCATGATCTTCTTGTCAACATTTAAATTATGGGAGGTATTTCTGCCTGTATAAGATAAAAAAAATATGTCTCTAATTTGTTGGCTCAATAGGCATAATTATGTTAAATGTCTCAGTAACAATAATGTCTCCTTTATGAGATATTTTAATGGCCTGGGAAAAAAACAAATCTTTATCTTAAAATGCAAAATGAAAATATCCAGAATTTTCTATTCAAAAATGAAAAAAAAATCAAAATTAAAATTGTAAAAACATCTTTTTTTTAAATAATAAAATTTATCAAAGTAGTATGCAGTAATAACGTTGATAACAGAAAAACTGCCAGGACTGAGACTGATGCACACCGTGCGTTTGTTGTCGAAACATTAATTTAAAGACTGGTGAATCTATAATTGCAACAAGAGATGTTCATGCTTATTTCATGTTACGCTGGAATGTTGTTGTTCCGGGTAGAAAATCATTAGTGTCATGAGTTGAAAATTTCAGGGCCGGAGGTTCAGTGCTTAAAAGAAAACCACCTGGAAGACCTCGAAGCACTTTAACTTGAGGCTGATGGTAAACTTAAAAAATCGTCTACAAGAGTGTATGGCAAATCGAGGTCACCATTTGGAAGATGTCATTTTGATAATAAAATGAATTAAAACCGCAGCCCTTTGTTTAAAAAAAAATCAAATAATTGTTTTAATAGAACTTGTCTTTGTTTTGTGGTCGACCTTTAAAATATGGGGGATATTTCTGCCTCACTTTTTATATATATATATATATATATATATGTGTGTGTGTGTATATATATATATATATATATATATATATATATATACACATATACACACACACGTATATATATATATATATATATATATATATATATAGCAAAAGTAACAAATCCGTTGGTATATAAACCAAGTGGATTCTAGTAGAATAAAATATTAAAACTGACCCACAAAAAGAGCTCAATGTATTTATTATTACAGAGCAAATAAGTAATAAACAATAAAATCTAAAATCACCTCATATGTTTCCGTTTCAAAATTTATCCATTTCCATGTTTTAGTCAGACTGGAGGATTGAAATGGATAAATTATGTGTTTATCGACAGGTTGAGTGTATTTTTTTCGATTTCTGACACAAACTTAGTCCACACTGGGGTTGATAAGACAGACTTCAAATATACGGAAAAGACAAACAAAAATCCTTACATGCAATTATGCTGTTTTAATGTTAATATGTCAACGTCAGACGTTTCGGTCTAATAAACCATCTTCAGGACATATTCATAAAATATAATTAACATTATCAATTCAACATGACAAAATATCCATCTCACGCACGGTGAATACTAGACCTGGTTTCTTTAGTATTTCCCCTTTTCTAGCGATATTAATGCTCGACAAGCGTACATATAAACTTTAGATCAAAATAGAATTCTTTTCATTTTTCATTTTTCATTCAAAATACTCAAATTTTAGGAATACGTTTTCACAGCGTCGCCCACTTGACGACAACGTGACCATGTTTAAACGGAACGCTGATCATATAAAACTTTCAGTTATCTGTTGGGATAAGTCTTGTTCTTATGTCCATCGTCTTTGTCATGTTGAATTGATAATGTTAATTATATTTTATGAATATGTCCTGAAGATGGTTTATTAGACCGAAACGTCCGATGTTGACATTATATTAACATTAAAACAGCATAATTGCATATAAGGATTTTTGTTTGTTTTTTCCGTATATTTTTCTTCCTACTGTCGGATCTATATCCATATATTTGCTTACATATACACACACACACACACACACACACACACACACACACACACATATATATATATATATATATATATATATATATATATATATATATATATATAAATAATTGGGCAACAATTCTTGTTCTTAGCAAAAACTATAATAACATTAAACGGCTCCAGAGATAATAATAATAAAATACACTATGCTTTCAATAGCAAAAACTTATGAAATATTATTGAAGCTATTTTCTTCCAACAAAATAAAGCATAGATTAATAAAAATGACTATAGTCACGAAACATTCCATGCACATAAAACATACGTCATTGCCTGTGACTGAACCAATTTACGGTTGAACGTTGTTGATATGACTTTCTGCATTTTGATTTATCTGATTTAATTTCAAACAAAAAAGATCTAACGATACTTGAAAAGAAAAGGAATGAGTTACTTAAAACACTTTTGATTTTCTTTCCGCCCTGAAAATGACGAATATGGGTCAAAATGCTGAATAAAGCCGAGATTTCGGATACATCTTTCTTTTGCATCCGCAACACTTTGACATTCAGAAGGTTTGGTTGGTTGGTCGGTTGTTTTGTCTTATGGTATATCAAAACCTCAGTGGGTCATTTAATGCCAACAAAATTTTGAAATACATTTATAGCGATAGTTTGGTTAAAAAAGGTGTGTATGTATACATATATATTTGAACCATTTTTCAATAACTCATATTTTTTGAGTACAATACAATTTCTTAAGAATGTATAGCTGTTTGTATTACTGGTACTTTTTTTAAAAGTATTGCTGATAATGAATTTTCCTTTAAAAATTATTGCTAGTAATAATTTTTTATTACAAAGTATTTCTGGCATAAAAAACTTTTTTTTACACAGGTTTGGATGTTAACTATTTGCCCATAGCTGGAAGACTAACAGATGCTACCACCCCGGGTGGACCTGGGAGCACCAGCAATTCAGAGGTTTTTCCACACTCCTCAAAACCTCCTGATCAGAGGCCTTGCTGCTGGACGTAGTTTATCGTCTTACCCAGGGTGTGAGTTTCAGCAGGTGGCATGGATAAATTCAATCGAAAAAGAATGCCTGTCCCTTTATTTATATATATATATATATATATATATATATATATATATATATATATATATATATATATATATGAAACTATTTACACTATTTACATCGTCCGGGACTGGTGTCCACATCTTTGTTGTTATGTTCTCAACATTTCGGCCGTTGTAGGCTCCAGCCTTCTTCAGATGATTGCCATTTCAACTCGAACCCTTTACTTTATCCACTGAGGTAGATTGTTCTAGTTCCACGTGCCATGCCTCTTCCGGATATCTCATTTTCAGTTATTTTCCTTAGTAGCTCCAAGGAGACATGGACCAAACATAAAATCGTAGGTTGAAGTAATCCAATGAACTGACCCAAAGAGTCGTGAGTTCAATACCTTGCCACAGCAGAGGTGAAAAATAAAGAAATTTGAGAGTTGAGTTATTAATTGGAAATAACTGAAATTGAAGCTCCGGAAGAGGCATGGCACGTGGATCTATCTATCTATCTATCTATCTATCTATCTATCTATCTATCTCAGTCTGTTCATATCTATCTATCTATCTATCTATCTATCTATCTATCTATCTATCTATCTATCTCAGTCTGTTCATATCTATCTATCTATCTATCTATCTATCTATCTATCTATCTATCTATCTATCTATCTCAGTCTGTTCATATCTATCTATCTATCTATCTATCTATCTATCTCAGTCTTTTCATATCTATCTATCTATCTATCTATCTATCTATCTATCTATCTATCTCAGTCTTTTCATATCTATCTATCTATCTATCTATCTATCTATCTATCTATCTATCTATCTATCTCAGTCTTTTCATATCTATCTATCTATCTATCTATCTATATATCCCAGTCTTTTCATATCTATCTATCTATCTATCTATCTATCTATCTATCTATCTATCTATCTATCTATCTCGGTTCGTTTTGAAATTCCAATCACATGAAGAAGGCAAGAGCGTACACCGGCCGAAACGTCTTGACTACAAAGATGAAGGCAACAGTTCGAACAATGTAAATAGTGTATTTTTGATTGCATATTAATTGATGTACAAAAATCAAAATAACAAGGTTGTGTCTATTAATAGAATCATTTGAATCCTTCGGACGATGAAATTACAAGTTCTTTTCAGACAAACACCAACAATGTACGTAAAATTCATGAAGAAATGAAATATCCTGAATTAATTTTTTTCATTCCATTATCTTGTTGCTATTTGTTATATATGTAAATAATGATTCCCTTGTCTCCAGTGTGTATCGCTTGAATGTCGATGAAAATAGTTCTTTGATGTCCTGCCCACACCGTCAGCTGTTATGTTTCGATAGACGCAATATATTTCGGTGATAGAATTGAATTCCTTTGTCTTCGTCTTTTTATTTTTGGTACTTTCAGAAATTCTCCGGGTAATTTTTTTAATTCTCAGTTTTTATAACGCTACGTTGAGCAATTGTATGCCTGGTTCAATGAATTGTTTGTTAGACATGTATTGCATATTCTCGTTACTTGCTAAGTTTCATCCATCTGGTTGTTATGGCTGATTTGCATACTTTCACGACTACTTACTCAGATGATATTGTATTATATTTCAGTCCGCGCACGAAACACTACACATAATATTTTTTACTGTAATTCTTCTTTCAAATAATTTCACCCTAAGTAAAGCAATAGAGCTACTAAGACACAAAGGAGGTTACCGAGTTTGATAGAATATGAGAAAAAGGAAACATTATTAAGGAGAGAGAACAATAAAAGAACAGTAATTAAGAAGACTAAAGATAACGATTGACATTGCATTTAAATTTGTAAAGATCAAAGTTGTCCGGAAAGCAAGAAGACGGAAAAGAGTTCTACAAGCGCGAACTGCGAGAGAAGAAACACTTAGCATAGAACTTTCATCTAAATATTACAACTGTGAAATAATGAGACCTTGCCGCCAATCTATTACTGCAGGTGGCATAGAGGAAAGATAATCAGTACAATCATCGTGAACATATTTATAGAAAAGGCAGAGGGAAGCTAAGTTACTGCCGTGGGAAAGAGACTGAAGATGAGATGCCAGGTCAGAACCAATAAAATTGCAGATTTGTCTTTAGTACAATCATCGTGAACATATTTATAGAAAAGCCAGAGTGAAGCTAAGTTACTGCCGTGGGAAAGAGACTGAAGATGAGATGCCTGGTCAGAACCAATAAAATTGCAGATTTGTCTTTAGTACAATCATCGTGAACATATTTATAGAAAAGCCAGAGGGAAGCTAAGTTACTGCCGTCGGAAAGAGACTGAAGATGAGATGCCAGGTCAGAACCAATAAAATTGCAGATTTGTCTTTGGATTGTATCAAGGATCTCTAAATACTAGGCAACAGATCAAATGTGGCTGCTATATTCAAAGCAAGGACGAAGGGTAGACTTACAAATATGTAAGAGAGAATCTGGCTAGATAATTGTCTAGCACAGCATATTGAAACAACATTCTTAGCAACAGGGCTAGCAAGAGTTTCGATAGAATCTTTCCACTTCATATCAGCGGGAAAACGTTAGTCAGAGAACGTGCAATGGATCGTTCTCCTGGAGGTTAGCATATGTGAACACGGATAAGCCTATGGTCGAGAAAAAAACAATGTAAGTCAATCGCACTTTCTGTAGATAAACATTGGCCTTCATGGAATTATTTCTATATGCAATGATCATATTTTTGGAAATAATTCCGAATGAGATGTGAAGAAGCTAGAGAAGCTAAAAAAAAACCCTTTTCTTAATTTTTCAACTGTCTTTCAATGTAACAGAAGCACCAAGTCAGATTGTACATTTTGTAAAGACTTTTGACTTTGTGATAGTAACGTATTAAGTGCGTAATATAGCCGCGCAACTCTCCTACAGAGCGTCCTGGGTAAGACGCTAAACTACATCCGCTTCCCGGGTAAGACGTTAAACTACATCCGCGTCCTGTGTAAGACGTTAAACTACATTCTCCTTCCTGGGTAAGGCGTTAAACTACATCCGCGTCCTGGGTAAGACTGTCCAGCAGCAAGGCCTCTGATCAGGAGGTTTTTAGGAGCATGGAATCACCTCTTAATTGCTGGCCCGGGGTGGTAGCACCTGCTAGGGTCCCAGCTATGGGCAAATTGTTAAATATTACCAGCAATAATTTTTTGAAAAAAATTATTACCAGCAATACAATTTTTAAGGAAATATATTACCAGAAACAAATTTTTGACAAAACAAAATATTACCAGCAATAACATTTTTGTTGGCATTAAATAACCCATTGAGGTTGATATGCCGTAAAACAAAATAAATCAAACCAAACCTCTCCTACAGAAATAGAATTATTCAAATCAAATGCTTTGAGTTTGTTAAACGTGGTTGTCAGCTCAACTTATCTCACACTAGTTTCTTTTTCTTTCCTTCATCTTGAAGTAAAGAAAGCAGTTAAAGTCTTAAAGATAAAAATTAATATCGATTTTTTTCTTGGATTTTTTCGTTGCATATATTTTTTAAAAAATTTATTCTTTTATATTTTGCTAATTTTAATGATTTATATATTTTACTTTCTTATTTATTTATTCACCGTTTTTCCTTTGAAATTTTCTTTTTATGCCACTTTGCGCCGGATATCCGGTCTCTGTGTTGCGCACCGCTCCCCAGTAGCAGCATCTCGCGCAGGCAACTTCCGTGTTCAAATATCAACCTTGCTAAGTTTGGAAACGACTGGATATCATTCATGCGCAACTTGTGACACGATAGGAGCCAACTTGCTTCGGAGTTAACATTCTACACCGTAGCTGCAATAGAAACAGTTCAACTACAAACTTCTACTAATTTACATTTGTTATTTACTTCGTAAGGTACAAAGCAAAGGGGAGAAAAGGATTTGAGGCACAAACCTCTCCTCGTGGGGTGGGTATGTCCATTATGAATACCATCACCCTAAAAATCGAGTCTTTACCTGGGTACCAATCAAAAATAAATCTGCAACACTAGTACGATCAATATGCCAGTTCTGTCTAGAATACATCCAACGGTTTTGAAAATCCTCAGTTGCGAGGAATTGGTTTATCGTGTCTACCAAATAGAAGGGAATATCTTGCGTATGAGTCAACAGAGACTCTCCCATAGGGCTTCTCAGTCGACAGTGGGATTTAAGTATAATCAAATACATTAGTATTACATTGTCTACTATTTGGCCATTGGCTGACAAAGGGTAGCAGTACGTGCGGTATTACATTTCGACAGTGAATAATTATATATACCGTCGCTAAGAAAAATATCTTACTCTAATTACACAAGTGTTGTGTGGAATGGTTAATATTCTTTAAGCTTAATTTTTCATATTGTTCAATTGGTTCTGTCTATATCCCTGAGATGAGGTATTATGATTACTTAGAATATTTACATTATTCCAACCGTTATCCTCATCTTCATTGCCATATCCACAACGTTTCGGCCGTTGTACGCTCCAGACTTTATGTCTATGTCTCTCTATATATCTGTCTATATCTCTGAGATGAGGTATTATGATTACTTGCATTATTTACATTATTCGGACTGTTATCCTCATCTTCATTGCCATATTCACGATGTTTCGACCGTTGTAGTTCTTAATAAGTTTTATTATTTTTGTTATTCCCTCCCAACTCTATTCTACTATCCATCGAGTATATTACGCGTTGTTTTCCCCTGTCCTTCCTTCTCTCAAGCTTTCCTTTGAGTATCAAATTTTCCAAGCCCTCCTTCCTCATTATGTGTCCGAGAAATTTCAACTGGCTTTTCCTGATGTTATGTATAAGTTTCCTTTTGTTTTTTTCTTTAAAAACCTTGTCGATGCTCACAGGTTTGTTCCGTACCATAACGCCATGGAAATACTCATGCTATTTTGTTAATCGTCTTACCGCAAGTAATGCAATAAGTTAACTAAGACGCAAAACCTTACTGTCTGTGAAAGAATATAAGAAAAAGAAAAGCATTATTAAGGAGAGAGAACAATAAAAGAACGGGAACTAAGAAGACGGACGATAACGATTGATATTGCATTTAAATTCTTGAAGATCAAAGTTAACCGGAAAGTAACAGACCGAAAGAGAGATCCGCAAGCGAGAAGCTCGGTAGAAGAAATTGTTAGCATAGAACTTACAGTCACAAACTAGCCATTTTAACTGTAAAATGACGAGATCTATCTGACAATCTAGCACTGCGCTTAAATTCGTAAAGTCGAAGAAATATCAACAGAACAATTCCCATGAAAATGCACAGGTTTGTGTCATCAGATCTGAGAAGTCTGTGGCAGGCTGATCATGGTAAGTCAATCGGTGTTGGAACAAGGTGGGTGCCAGTCGGATGGGATATGCCGTTTTTGAAATTAGCGGTATATTTGCCAGCGTTTGATTTACGGTGTCGTGAATCGAGGATACCTTATGAAAGGTACGACACGAGTCTTTATTACTTGTGATCAGAAGAATCTAGCTAGAATTTTAGATAAGACCGTATCTGCTGGTAATTTAACGGTGAATGTCAGTGTCACAAAAATAAGTAGAAACAGTAGTAGGTAACGAACAGGATCAAACTCAGAACGGCGCAGTAAAGCTTCAGCTGTAGAGACTGAACCTAATAATAATTGATCCACGAACGAGTAATCGAGCGGGGAGCGAATCTTTGATGAAAAATCTCACCTGGGGTTCGTTTTTATTTCTTGCACGGGATGTATCAATTGGTGATATGCTCACTTTGATTTTGCATCGCGGGGGCCCCCGGCAATGCTCTTTACATAACATCGTGACCTTGGGGAAGTTTGCTAATCTTACCCTTAACACTAATCATTGACATTTCACGTTTATAGCATTACTCTTTTTATCCATCTGACATGTTTGTTAGATTAGCTATGTTTAGTTGAAGGCGGCATTGTGCTAAAATAGCATGCCTACAAGCAGATTTCTACCGAAGAAAGATGCCATGTTTAATGTCGCTTTTCGGTAATTATAAAGTGGGAAATTATGTATAAACATTTCAAAACATCAGGTAAGTCTGGTACAAGGCCATATAGAAGTGGAAGATTTTGTTGTAGCAATCTTTTAATCTGTTGGAGGGTATGTTTTTGGTTGGTTGGTTGGGTTTTATGGCATATCAACCACTGTGGGTCATTTAATGCCAAATTAAGGTGTGTATATATATATATATATATATATATATATATATATATACCTACACATATATTAAATATACAGTACGATTAAACATATAGCTGGCAACATTATTTTTTCAAAAACGCATAGGTGGCAACATTCTTTCCAAAAAACGCATACCTGGCAATAATTATTTTTCCAAAAAAACGTATACCTGGCAACATTATTTTTCCGAAAACATTATCTGAGGCCTTGTTGTTGGACGTAGTTTATCGTCATACCCAGGACGCGAGGGTATGTTTTAATTTTGATATTGTTCTGATTATATGAATCCTACATCTAATTGGCGTTACAGGTATTGTGTTTTCTCTTAATTTCTCTCGAGCTTACACTCACACATGTACACGGGCATACAAACGCACACGGGCGCATAGACAGCATACGTCCATAAACGCATATATACACATATCTATATATATACGGAGCCTCATACACAGAACAGGTGCATGTTGGCATATACAGTCTCATCAGCACACACACACACACACACACACACATACACACACACACAAAGACATACGCGTACACACACACAAATACATAAGCGTACACACACTGAAAGAGTAAGGAACACACATCAAACGAAGACACGTCTATATAGGGGTAGACAAAACATGAATACACGCGTGCACACAGTGTAAAACAGAGGCAGACACACACATGTATACGAACACACACATGCGCAGACACAATCAGCCACACACATGCACACATACACTGGAAGGAAGACACACAGCTTCAGTTACACAAACATCTACACGCACGCGGACAAACGCATATATATATATATATATATATATATATATATATATATATATATATATATATATATATATTGATGATATTAGTGGTCAATATATATATATATATATATATATATATATATATATATATATATGTAAATTTTCCAAGAGGATAGAATACTGGTAGAACTCAATGTCCAAGGCAGACTAAGAATATATATATATATATATATATATATATATATATACGCGAACACTCATCGCCAGACACACACACGAATGCAAATGCACATGTAGATAGAAAATTAAGCTGGAACACACGAATACACCTATGCAAGTACACTCATACATATGCGCGAACATTCATAATCAAACACACACACACGGGCACACGAGCAGACACACACATACATGCGTACAGATAAGAATAAATACACATACACGCGCGGACACGCAGGCATACATATACAAAATGTGTGCACATATAGGGTTACAAACACGCATAGATACACAGGTGCATACACGAGGGACACAAACATGTTTCACATACACGCGCTCAATCCTAGCCAGACATATGCGTGTGTACACGTCATAGACTGGCTGGCATAAATTTGAATTCCTTTTACTGTTCCTTCGAGGATTTGCCTTGACGATTGCGAATGTCAAATAGAAGACTCAATCCTATAAATCAAGTGTGGCTAAAGTTGCTTAAATTTAAAAGCCACAGTTGATAACCTCAAGATATTTGGGGGCCGCAAGACGAACATTCTTCCATAATACTTTCTGACCTGAAATTTCATAATTTCTTCCCTGTAGAGAAAGCGGTTCTCAACCGGTGTTCCCGGGCGTATAAAACGCACTGAAAAGGGAAACTGGCTCGCTCCACGTTATCAGAAGAGTAATTTATGAATCATTTTTATATTTAAAAATATTTATTTTTAAAAAGCTAGAGACACAGAGTACATGGCTTCCATGTCTATGTCAACTTTTTGTTATTTGAAATTTTAAACTGTATGCTAAATGCTTTAATCTTTAAGAAACAATAAATAATCCATTGAGTCTTCCTTAAGATATTTAAATCAGTCATTATCGACCTTTTCTAAAAAGATAGCAGATATTTCATAAATCCCTTCAAATGAAAACTGTATTGTTAATCTTCTTTGTGAATACTAATCCCCAAAAATTGAAACCATTAAAAGTAATTTGGTTCCTTGCCAAAACAACATCAAGCGCAAGTTTCACACAAGCATACTTAAATATACAATGTAATGTCGAACTTTTCCTTATTAAAATTTAGGGTACAACCTAGAGTTTTAGCTATTCTATAATATTTTACTGCGTCCTGAATTAAAAAAAAGTTGAGAAACACTGCGTGGAGAAACGCTTCAAAGAAATCTAGCATTATTATTTTATATTTAAATTTTTACTATTGAAAGTTTTGTGGAACACCAAGAACCTCTTCTCGCCACTTTCAAACGGAGGAAAATGGCGTGGTTTGGACACATTACAAGGCACGACAGCCTGTGCATGACCATCATGCAAGGCACTTCTGAAGGTAGACGTAGGAGAGGATGCTAACGCAAAAACTGGTTGGACAATGTTAAAAGATTGACAGGTATGACCGTACCAGAATTGCTGATTCCTGCCGCTAATAGACCTTTGTGGGAAAGAGCTAGTGTGGCTTCTGCATTCGGATCCATCATCTACGATTGCAAAATAATGATTTAAATTTTTAAATGTTGTTGCTGACTATGAACATTTGTTATGTTTTAATTCAGCCAGGTCAAAGTTATAGCTGGTAAATTATTATAAATCTTGAAATTCGTTCTTATTGACCTTTTTTATTCCTTGTAATGAGAAAAGGAGGTAATATTTCTACGATCCGTAAATGTGAGTGCCGTATTTGGTTCACGACTACGGTTTGAGCACCCCTGTTATAGGACGACCCCTTATGACAGGTCGTAAGGTGGCTGTACAGCTGAGCTATTAACCAGTTCCCTTCAGTATTAATTGATGCATAACGTGTCGAAGGTTATTAGACCTGGCAGAGTTCATCCCTCTCTAGATCAAACTACAGTCTATGTCCCCCTAATGTCTCGCCGGACACATAATCTTTGATTCTGTCGGTTGACAAAAAGACGCCCTGGCCTTTCACATCAGTCTAGTAAGTGTGGCATATAACTAAATAGAAGATGAACAGGAAGATAGGGTTGCGCCAGACTTTCAAAAGATAAGGAATTGCATTCTCTTTAAAAATCAAAAATACTGGCATTCCCGCTTGTTTTTCCCCGTTTTGGACAAATGTATGAAATAATGAAAGAATCCAATCCTACAAGAACCTATTAAAAGACCACCTCCTCCCAGCGTATAATTTACACCCAGGTTTAATTATATAGGAGCATGATTTAAAATTTAGTCTTTTGCAAGAATAGAATAAAGTTTGTTCGATGGTATACTAAACTTAATGTAGATCAATCAAGCTTACAACTAGTTTCCTGACCAGTAGATGTTCATGGAGTATCTTGCTCAAAGTGAAATTACTAAGAATAGTTTGCAAGTTTAGCACTTGAACTAATAAAATAGGAATGTTTTATTCATAATATGCTAATTCTGACACAAGGCAACACTAAAATCCAATGATGACAACACACAATCTTTTGGTCATATGGACGAATCTCAGCGAGATTCTCCCTCACTAGTCACTAATTGAGAGTGGCCGTATGTTTTTGCGATTAAGTCCGCGTCTTTGAAATTGCCTTTGTGGGACAACCTGTGCCTTTGAATATAGCTTTGAAGTTTTTACATGGATCTCTTGTCTTTGAGCGATTTTGTGTTTTTTAAAGTCATCTTGTGTCTTTTAAAGAAATTTTGTCTTTGAGAGTGGTTATGTATCTTTCAGAGTTCCTTTGTACTTTTGAGAATGATAAAATGTCTTCTAGAATAATCATATGACTTAAGTGTGGTTTTGTGTTTTCGAAAGGGGCCTTTTTTTCATAATTTAATCTTAATCATTTGAACGTAAAACGTCGTGTCTTTGATGGTAATTTTGTTTCGTTGAGGTTGACTTTGTGTATTTGAGAGTGATCTTGTGCCTGAGAAAGGCTTTATAGCCTAGAGAGTAATCTTGCATCCTTGAGAGGTATCATGTATCTTTAAGTGTTGTTGAGAGTAGTGTTGAAGTTTAGATTGTGAGCTTGTATCATTGAGTGGGATCTTGCATTTTTTGAGAGTGGCTCTGTGTCTTTGAGAGTAATTTTGAGTATGATTTTGCGTTTTAATAGTGACCCTGTTTTTGAGTGTGGCTACGCATTTTTGAGAGTGATCTTGTGTCTTTGAGTCTTTTGTCTTGTCTTTCAAAGCAGTTTTGTCTTCGAGAGAATCTTTGTTTCTTAGAAGGTGGCTTTGAGACTTTCAGTGGCTTTATGTCGTATAGTGGAACTTAATATTCTAATGAAGGACAAACGTGCATTATTTTTAAAGGATTCAGGATTATCTACTTGACCAACCGTCACGAACAGACTCAGACATTGAACCGAGTTTTCAATTCTTTCCCCAAATGCTAAAATCAACATCTCCATACGGTATTTCAATCGCTCGCTAAAATTGAACCGGAGTTGCAATCTACTAAAAAAAAGTCTTAAATGTTTTCTATTCCAAGCTTTTAAGTTTAATTTGATGGGCGTATTATGCTTAGGCTGGTTTAATTTCACTGTCTTTGTTTTTTTTTTTAAACCTCTCGATAATTGTCCTTTCCGTTCATTCTAGGATGTGCGAGGGAGACAAGAGAATACAAAAGAAAAAAAATAAAAAGAGAAAAAGAAAGAAAGAAAAGAAGAAAGAAAACAAAGACGAAAGAAAGAGATGGATGCAATGGAAAGGTGACGAAATAAAAGGAAAAAAGAAAGAAAGAAAAGAAATAAAGAAAAGGAAGGAAGAAAGAAAGAAAGAAGAGGAAGGAAGGAAGGAAGGAAGAACGGAACAGGAAGAAAGAAAGAAAGAAAGAAAGAAACGAAACAAAAAAAAGAAAGAAAGAGATGGATGCTTATAGAAAGGTGAAGAAAGAAAAGAAAAAAGAAAGAAAAGAAAGAAAAGAAGGAAAAGAAAGAAATAAAAAGAAGGAAGAAAGAAAGAAAGAAAGAAGAGGAAGAAAGGAAGGAAGAACGGAACAGGAAGAAAGAAAGAAAGAAAGAAAGAAAGAAAGAAAGAAACGAAACGAAAAAAAGAAAGAAAGAAAGAGATGGATGCTTATAGAAAGGTGAAGAAAGAAAAGAAAAAAGAAAGAAAAGAAAGAAAAGAAGGAAAAGAAAGAAATAAAAAGAAGGAAGAAAGAAAGAAAGAAAGAAGAGGAAGAAAGGAAGGAAGAACGGAACAGAAAGAAAGAAAGAAAGAAAGAAACGAAACGAAACGAAAGAAGAAAGAAAGAAAGAAAGAAAGAAAGAAACGAAACGAAAGAAGAAAGAAAGAAAGAAAGAAAGAAAGAAAGAGATGGATACTTATAGAAAGGTGAAGAAAGAAAAGAAATGAAGAAAGAATGAAAAGAAAGAAAGAAAAAAAGAAAGAAAAAGAAAAAAGAAAGAAAGAACAGGAAGGAAGAAAGAAAGGAAGAAAGAAAAGAAAGAAAGAAAAAGAAAAAAGAAAGAAAGAACAGGAAGGAAGAAAGAAAGAAAGAAAGAAAGAAAAGAAAGAAAGAAAGAAAAAGAAAGAAGAAAGAAAGAAAAGAAATAAGAAAGAAAGAAAGAAAGAAAGAAAGCGCTGGATACATATGGATAGTGCAAGAAGAAAAACAAGAATGAAATAAAGATGTAAACACAGGTTTTATCACATCTTTTCGGTCACTGAAGTCTCCGGCCTTCTTCTGGTGTCTGTCTAGAGTACAAACATTTATTGTAAAAAAGACAACAAAAAGAAATTAAAGTTGTTTGAACCGACAACACAGAAAGATTAATTCAGCTTGTCGAGCGAAATTTACATAACAATAATCAAATTTAATATTAGGTTGGTGCAAAAATAATTTCGTTTTCTCATATAGTAGCATATGTTAGAAAACGAAATTATTTTTGCACCAACCTAATATTTACTGTTAAATCTGAGTTTGCGAACGAAGGAATTCAGTATTAAGTAACCGATGTTACTTCCAGATATTCTTATGTTTATATGAAAAATATAGAATGTGAGCCTCAGCTTATAATATCTAGTTTTATTATTTTGCAACTGCAGCTTTTTACTCTGCCGCATATTTTTTATTGGTCATAAAGAAATATTTGATTAATATCTTCTATACCCGAATAGATTACTATCATTATCATATTGTTTGAAAATTTTTGCATAGTCTTCTTGAAATTATTTAATATTCACCAGCGCGCTTCAATCATGGAATTTTCGAACTGTTTCAACAACAATATTATTTTCAGCAATATCCAGGTGAAACTACAATCTTCGCTATGATTCACACAAGCATGCTCGGTCGCCATAGCGCGCAAGTACCACTATTTCCGGCTATACCAGCGTGACAGCTGTCGCCATAAAAGACATCTATTCGAGGACTCACATTTATTACTGCTCGTAATAAATGTGAGTCCTCGAAGAAGCCTCTGTTTGCTGAGAGAATGAGGCACCACATAGCCTTTAACAATTTTAACATTGGTGATTACTGGCGGCTCTGTAGTAGGATATTAAATAAGTACAAGATCTCTGTTACCCTCCTCTTCAATCAATTTAAGGTGTTATCATGTTTTTTTCTGATAAAACTGAATGTTTTGCCCGTAAATTCTCTTCAAACTCTATCATTGACTTAGCTGGAGTATCCCTGCCTAACTTTCCACTTAGAAGTGAATCTCTGTTGAGTGATATGCATAACCTCTTCTATAGTTTCTACTAGCATCTCTAACCAAGATCCTCACAAAGCATGTGGGTCCAATGTTATTCCTAAAATAGTCATTAAGAAGTGATTTTTCCGAACTGGCTCATGTTCTCACTAAACCGTATAATAAATGCGTCTTTTTGCTTTCCCACCTGCTGAAAGTCACCGTCTGTTCTCCCCATATAATTTCGTGAAATTACAAAATTCTATGGTGAGCTCCCGATCTGACACCAGCCAGTTATTTGTTGGTGGGAGATCGATTAAGGGGGTATTTACAGATTACAGACAATTTAGCAAGTCAAGGATAACATAGGTGCAGAAATTTCAGGGTTTCAGCTTTGAGCTATTAAGCACTGTTACAAAGAATGCTATTGAAAAAACATACGTGTGAAGTCAAAAATGGAGGATATTTACGCTGTATAATTTTTATAATTATATGAAAACGTCTTTCCAATGGTTGATTTTTCATTCAGTAAAAAAGTATTTTTGAATAAAAAAAAAATGTTGCAATTACTAGAATTTGAAATCCTTAGGTTTCTTCGGGGACAGCCATTATATGAAATAGAAAAATAAATAGCGATAGTTCTATTATGGATTTACAAGTTGACGAAAAACTTTCAAGTCGCATAATAAAATCTCGTACAAACAAGTAGGAAGTTCAGTATTTATATCTTTAATAAAAACAGAGTTTGAAAGTTGAAGATCGTATTACATCTTTATCGTATATGGATAAAAGCTGAACATTTTACTAACATTGGTTAATTAATATCAATTTCATTGTGAAAGACTGACTTGCTTAATAAAATTTTTATCTGCTTTGCGTGTAAATTTTATGATTGATTTGTTTTTTATGGTTCATGAGCTTTTAAGAGTTCATTTAAAGACAGAAAATATTTTTAGATTTGGAGTTAATAATGATTTACTGATTCAAGTCTTACTAATTAACCCATATCTGGAGGAGTAGGAGTTGATTAATACCGTTTCAAAGAGTATTTGCGTGTAAGTGAGTTCTATTTCCCAGTCGTTATCCATTACACCACTGCACATCCAAGTTTACAGTATTCCCAAGTATTCACTCATTTAGATACTGACCAGGTTCGACATTGCTTAACTTCGCTGATAGAACCAGAACCGGTATTTCAACGTGATATGGCCATAAACTGTGTAAATGTTGAATATAAATTTAATATGGTTGTTGGATAGTTGTTTTTTACACTGATACATCGGTATGAATTTAACTTTTAATAGAAAACTTCTCTTTCACTTCCAGTAACCACTTGCGTCTTAGTGACATTATCGCCTTGAATTGATTAAAATATACTGATTACAAAATAGTTCTAAAGAACTGTGCTACTGACGTCTTAATATTCATCATTGAATTCAGAACATTGAAAAGAAGGACGATATATTGAAAAAACATATTTGCTGGGTAAAAGAAATGCATTTTCATTGTTGATTTACCTACATATATGTGTATATATGTGTATTACATATAAATATAAGAATTGTTTAACGACTTTTTCTTTCTTTCTCTATATATTTCGAACATTTTCTTTAAATTTCGCTTTTGCTAAGTTTAAGAGAAAAACTTGGAAACTTAGTTTTTGGAATAATTACAGTTTACAGATGCGGAAAAAAAAGAAGGCGTCTGTTTAAACTGACGTAAGGACGGTGTTGCCTTTAAATCTGTGAATGTGAAAAGGAAATTAGTTTGGAACATAGACATCCGTTTCTACCTTGCATTATAATTTTTTCCGCATTCTTTCCTTTCATTCATACCAGCATCTACGAGGTCTATTAAAAAGTTTCGGAACTGGTGTTGTAAACAGAAAACTACAAAACATATCAATTCTTTATTTAATCCCCTTCGAAGTAGTCCCCTTCTGAAATCACAAACTTTATCCAATGTTGTTTCTATTGATGGAAGCATTCCTGAAAATTTTTTTTCTTGGTTAGGGAGATAGTAAGCGGCTACCTCGTCGCATTCTCTTGGATTTCTTCGACGTTATGAAATCATGTTCTTGATTTTTGGAAAGATGAAAAAGCTGCAAGGGGCGATATCTGGGGATTATGGTGGTTGTCGGACCTTGGGAATGTCGGCCTTGGCCAAAAAAGTCTTTCACAAGTCATAGACGCTTATGAAACCTCTGTGATATGGTGAGACAACCACACTCTACACACTTTCCTTCCAAGCACTGCTATAAATAACGAAAATCAGTGAGAACATTATAACTAAATGCGTATACGCGAGAGAGTTCGAGGTCAATCTGTCACTCCGCATACTTTATCTCTGTTACCATAGAAACAGCATCCATAGCTTATGATCAGACCTCGTATATATCAGTTTCAAACATCTCCTGTTTGATATTTTGTGCAATACATGTCTCAGATGCCCTAGCATACACCATCAGTGATGTTTTTAACCGTGGATGATTTGGGATTTTCAGACTTGCATGATCATACATTGTCTACTTACCGACCCTATTGTAGGCCAGCCGCCAACTACATCTCTTCTCGTAACAGAACTCTATCCTAACCCACAGCGACAAATGAACTCCTTAGGCCTTCGTAGTCAAATCACGATGAACTTCCGGTTCAGCACCATATTCAAATAAAAAGGATATAAACGCACTGGCCTTTTTCTTAGCAAATATAGTGACACTCTTGCACTAGTAAGTAATGACATTTCGTTTCTCTTTCTGATCTTAGATTTTAGTATGAAGGTCTATATTTTAAGAGTAAAATTAGTACTAACCAATATTAATAAGATTTTAAGGGTATACTGCATTTAACAGCATAATAGAAAATACCCCAAATTCAGTAGAGCCTATTTTAAAACTGATTCCCAGGTTGATACACCCTTCTGCAAATTAATTGAAACAATCGCTTTAGTTTCCTTTCTTTCACCATATGGTCAGTTTTAGACCCCCACTGGACTGACGGGATGTAAACGATTTCTATTTTTGCCTCAGATTAGGTCATTTGCAGTGGTGTGCAGTAATATGAATCTGTTTTCGGGGTCTATGTTGAAATTTGCTTGGCCTTGAAAAATATTGCATCGTCCGTGACTGCATCAGATTTTTCATCACGTCCAGACACTATTGAACTGACAGTTGATTAGTTGTCCTACATCCATTGTCTGCGATGAACGTTTCTCCAAGGAACCGTACGAAAATTGTAACAGTGCGCGAACACACTGGCAAGCCTTATCAGTGACCAAATCAAAGTATTATAGACTGGCCCGGAAAGTCTCCTGATTTAAATCCAATCGAGAATCTGTGGTCAGTCTGCAAGGATCGACTTTGTGGAATGGACATACAAAGTACTAACATCTGCAGTGGGTCATGTTTCATTGAAAAAATACAAGAAAAAGTAAATAATAACGGAATTATTCGTTTTGTTTCAATTAATTTACAGAAGGGTGTATTTTATTATTAATGGTATTTCTTTCATTTTTCTTTAGTTTCCAGGTTGTTAATGACAGAAGTGTCTTGAAGCATATTCATATACGATAATTAAGCTGGTCCCTTCTGCACCACGATCATCACTACTAAAAAATAGAGTATTATTCTTATGTCTGAACAGGAGCTGTTCAAATCTCACCATCCAGCCTTGACGCAGCGTTGGTATTTTCCAACCTACAACTTTCCCACAGGCGAAAAGTAGATAGGCTCTCGCTACTCCATCGCTATCTTCATGGCAGATGTTCAGACGAGCTATATTTTTTTAAAGTTCCAGTTGCCCAGAGCTACACAGCTAGGTCCCACCATCCCACATCCACAGGGTCGTCACATCATCATTCACTTCATATTCCATTCATAAGGAAGAAGTTCTACCCAGGGAGCTTGCTTTCGATCTGGAATAGGATGCTTCCCCGATCAGTACGATCTTAAAGCTTAGGGTTAGCAGTTATCTGTTTTACATATCCTCCTAATAATATTACTTCATACTTACTATGTCCCTACAATAACTTCATTCAGTTACCATCTACCTCGAGAGACTCTTGTGTCTTGTCATGGGTGAACAATTAAATAAAATACTACTACTACGAATAATAATAGTGATAATAATACTAATAATACCACTAGTTTTAATAACTGTGTAAAAAGGTAGCCGAAAATAAAAGAAAATACAATTCGGGATTGAATCCCAAAATATATGGAGATTATTTATAACATTAAAAATAATTTATACTACCTTTTTGACAGTACTAAACTATCAATGGGTAAAAAAGCATGTAAGTAGAAAAGGTAAAGTTGATAAACATACCTTTAGGTAAAGAAAAAAGAGAAAATAAAAATAAAAGAAATGATCAGGTTAGTTGTAGAAAGACAAATGAATGTTAATACAGAAAAAATAGAGCAACTGCGGAAAAAAGTTGAACGAAATAATAATAAACAATGCATATGTAATGACAAAAGTACGCAGGTGTAGGCTTTAAAAAAACTTTATTCAACTGAGAATACAAGGTTCGCGTATAGTGTCCTTTTATAGTCCCAGTAAACAGAAATAGCTCTCTCAAAGAAGAGAATAACGAAACAAGGAGAGACAACTCTTGATTATTCATGACAACATATAGGAATAGAAATAAATATAATCATAAAACATATTAGAAATGACCTGACAGAAACAATGATAGCAAATTATGTTAAATTATTGATTTTAAGCAATATTTACGTCTTTTTTTTAATTTTAGGTTTTTAACGTCAAACTTCGGATCCATTATTTTGGGGAGCTTCGAAGAAAAGAATCATATATCATCGAGTTCAAAACGTCAATTAGTAGTCGTAGTAATAATAGTAATATTTACCGTTTCCCTGTAAGGAAACATTTGGCATTCATTAACCAAGCAACCAGTGCTGTTTCTGGTTAAAATTTAAAGAATCCTTCTTTTAATTTTTTTTTTTTAGATGAACAGGTTTCATGTCCAGTAGCTGTTATTATTCATGATCTTTGCCAAAGGCTTTACTTGTTCAAAAGTTTTTTTTTCACCATTGATCTTAGAAAGCGGTTGTATACAACTGACAGATGAGTAAGTAATATTATTATAGTCAAACTAGGTCGAAATGGCCGTTCAAAAAAAAAAAAAATGCTCAACGGTAGTAAGTGCCGAGAATAAAATTAGTCTACAGAAGGCTTCAATTCGCATATAAGACACGGGATGATTTGGGGTTAGTATTTTTGGGGTGGGTTCAAAATGGCCCTCTTATATGTTATCAAATACGGTACTTAAAATGCCTCCCGGGTGTTTATAATCTCTAGTGACCACAGTTTTTATTGTGGTAGAATAAATTCACTTCCAGATCTCTGGTAATTTTATTGATTCAAATAGTATTTTCGTTGACCGTTTTAAAGTTTGTGATTTTAAAGTGGTATTTTTTGGTTCGAATCAGACACTTAATCGTAACTTGTACATTTGTAAAATTTTGACTATAGTTATTTTCCAAAAAACAAAACGTTTGACATTTGCCAGTGAGCTCTTGCTGCTTGTCTATCTTTGTCTTCTTGTCTTTGTCAATTTTCTTTCCTGTAAAGAAGCAAATAAATAAAAATATAGTTTCCTTTTACACTGATGAGCGATGTTGAGACCGGAAGTTAATATCGACGTATTCCTTGAAAAGACATCATCCTGTCACTCCCACAATGCATTGCGAGTGCACTGCAGCCGGGAGTGACGCGAGCCGAAATAATGTCGAAGGCGGCGGAGCAGCGGCGACGATGGAATTGTAATGATTTGAAAGTGTAGCGTCACTGCTTTTTTTGGTTTTTATTTTTATTTTTTTTAGGTAGACGATTTGTTTCGCCAGCCGCATTGTCCATCTTTGAAGTTATATTTCCATCTGACATCACTTTGTCGTTTGTGCAATCACTGAACGAGGCGTTGCTAGGTGGGTGGTGACGTATGTGTCACGTGCCTGTTTCATTTGCTTCCTTTGATTAAAGAGAGATGTCGACAAAAAAGACGAAGTGGAGTTCGAATATTTGCCACAAAGTAAGGATAATTCAGAAATTCCTTTGGCACAACTAATTAAAATTCTACATTGCGTTCTTTTTATTACGTTGTAATTTTTATAAACAACATTGGCTTCTTTTATCTGCCGTTTACATTCAGGACGTAGGCGATAATGGCCCTCCACATCTTAATAGCTCTTAATAAGTTTTCTATTTTTGTTATATATCCAAAACCCTGTTCTGCCATCCATCCATCAAGTATGCCACACGATGTTTTCCTTTGTCTCTCTTTCCCTAAATCTGTCCCGTAAGTATCATATTTTCCTAGCCTTCCTTCCTCATTACGTAGCCGAGAAATTTTAACTTCTTCTTCTTGATGTTAAGTATAAGTTTCTTGTCCTTGCTCACCTGTTCGGTCCATGGTATCCTTTGTATCTTTCTGTAGAACATTTCTGTTGCTTCATGTCTCTTCCTCATCTGTGAGAAGACTGCCCAGCTTTCGCTGCCATACAGGAGGACAGATACCACGTACTAGTTCAGTACTCTTCTTTGGAAAACATCTTTGGCCATCCCAATGTTTCCTCAGTGTCGCACTTTCCGTCCTCTTTTAGAACCATTCCCAGATATTTAAATTTCAGTACTTGTTTGATTTAGTATCCCCGATTTGTAATTTTCATTTTGGATCATCAATGTGCTAATAACCATGCATTCTGTCTTCTTGTAGTTTATGCTTAGTCCTTTCTTCTCGCTTTCCTTCAATACTTTCTGTAGGATCTTTTGTAGTTTCTTTTCCAGTGACCGTTATCAACACTGTGTCATTTACATATCTTATAGTGTTAAGAATGTGGCCGCCAATAATTAATCCTGGTAGGACTTCAAATTCTCTCAGAATGACTTTACTCTATAGGTTGAATAAATCCGGTAAGAAGACACACCCTTGTCTTGCGCCCCTTTCTATTTTCATATATCTGCTGAATACATTTTCTATCCGTATTCAGGTGGTTTGTTGCTAGTAAAGATTTTTGATTAATCTAATGTCTTTCCCGAACAAGTCAACTTTGATGAGCAGGTCCAAAATATCTTTGTGACGTAATTTACTGAACAACTTTGCGTAATCTATAAAACGCTGGTACACGTCCTTCTGCTTTTCTATTGCTCTTTCTGCTAACATTCTGAGCATATATACCGCATTCCGTGTTTCTTAATACTCAGCTTAGCTTTTGAAATGCATCTTTGTCCATCCCAATGCATCTTCAGTGTTGCACTTTCCATCCTCTTTTAGAACACTTCGCAGATATTTAAATTTACTTGTTTGATTTTAGTATTCCCGATTTGTAATTTGCATTTTGTGCTCTTCCATTTGCTAATAACCATGAATTCTGTTTTCTTGTACTTTATGCTTAGTCCTTTCTTCTCGCTTTTCATCGCTACTTTCTGTAGGAGCTTTTGTAGTTTATTTTCCCGTGTCTGCTATCAACACTGCGTCATTTGTATATGTGGCCGCCAATAATTAATCCTAATTATCTAAGAATTATCGAAAGTTTTATCTGTTGGTAGTGGAAGATTGATTTATGAGTTTTTAAAATCTACCTTCCATTACCAACAGGCAAAATTATAAGAATATGTCGGCTGGGGCAGGTATTGGCTGGTTAACTTTAATGTCTCAAAAACAAAACTGCTCTCTATTAATCACCACAGAGATCCTTCTCTACTTTCCATTAGAATGTCTGACGCTCAACTCTACAGGAGGAGCATTTGCGACGGCTCGGTCTCACATTGTCCACTGACCTGAGATGGAATGAATACATTGAGTCAATTGCTTCGTCTCCATCATACGCTCCCATGGGGTTGTCAAACCCGTTAATATTATCTTTTTTTATCCATAAAGTATAAAGGCCCTAAATTTTGTAAATTATGTGCAGAGGAGAAATTAGCCATAGCTTTATATGATCAACCTAACCAACTATTAAACTCTAAAACTGAAATCCTTAACGTATGTAGACATAAAAAATCTTGGCTACTAAATTAGACGTTTTCCCGCTTATTTGTCATTCCACCGTAAGGTTTTTTTTTGTTTCCCCCCTCCCCATTTTTGTTGAATAAATATTAAACTTAGGTGTTTGTGTTTGTGGTTCTTTGGTCACGTGATATAATTTTAGCTATCGCCTATAAATATGCGTTTCTCTTTGCCTCGTTAGACGAACTTTCCCTGACGATCCGTTTATGTGAAACCTAGGTATGTTTATCTGGCTCACTAGGTGTATCTATATATATATATATATATATATATATATATATATACTAGACGGTGGGGGGACACAACTCCCTACTGAAAATATTTTTTCCCTTTGATTTAAATTAAATTTAAATTTGAACAAGGGAATGACTCCTATCCAAAATATAGGAGAAAGCCAGAAGATAGAGGTCACATCGGCAAGAACATTGAGCAAAAATTGAAATTTTTCTCCACAAATTATAACAATGATTTATATATATATAAAAGAAATGAATAAAACAGCAAAAGTAAAATGGAAAATAATAAATATAATAGGAACTTGCAAAACCTTGGATGACCCATGCCCTTTATTTCTACATGAAAAACTATACATTATTAAGTTTCTAAATAATGAAAATTTATTAAACCAGAGACATGAATTAACCGTTTTTGGCGACATCAACAAATTTTCGCATTAAATAATTAGCATAAGAATTTTAAATTTTATAATCTAATAAAAGGTTTAAAAGCTTAACCCAGTCATAAAGTAGAAAAACCCTTTATGAAGTCGTCAAAAAACAAATTGTAGTTCAGTACGACGCGTTTATGTACGAAACAGCCTTTTAGAAAAAAAATAAAATAAATAAAACAGACACTTCCTGGCGTATTATGGTGCCAACAGCTATCTGTCGTTGTGACTGACCAGACGATGTGCGTACATGAATGCCATCATTCGCTTTGAAATGGACACCCCGTCCCTTTTTCTTTCTTTTGACCTCTTTCCGAAAGTGACTGATATGTGGATACAAATTAACTCTTACGCCCATTATCAAAATGGTCGCTCCAGACGTTTCCATAGTAATTAATTTTGCGAATGAACATGCTTATAAAAATGCGGACATTTTAAGATTGGTTATTCATAAATTTTCGCTTGAGGATGCAACAGAGCTTGATACTTTAATTCAATTTCATTTCACTAATTATATTGATATCTTATGTAAGAAAAGAATCATATTTTTTAAAAAATAATTATATATATATATATATATATATATATATATATATATATATTCATTATGATGAGGCATCACCAGATTTCAGATCGTAATTCAAGAACTGATTTTCGATCTTGTAGCGAAAGAGGAAAAAATCTTCAAAGATATGAGCCACGAGTTGAAAATTAATAATTAAGCAAACAGAAGAGATAATAGGCGAAGCAAATCGAAACAGCATAAAAAGAAGGACATCTTCAGATTGAAACGTGGAACTGATGAAAAAGGAATGTAACATGAGTGTGAGAATTAAAAGAGATAAAACTGAAAATGCAGAATTAAACTTATCAAGAAACGAATTAGAAAAATGAACGATCAACATTCAAACGACAGCGGAAGCTATCAGAACAAGAAAGATAATGAAGGTGTTTGAAACATGCTCAATATATATATATATATATATATATATATATATATATATATAAATATAAAGAGAGAAAGAGAGAGAGAGAGGGAGGGAGGGAGTTAGAGAGGGAGAGAGTTTGAGCATTAATAGTAATAAATAAAATAAAATGCTCGTTTATCTTCTCATTCTTTTTTCCCGGAAATTACATATACACGTCAGGAAACTCAATAATACAATTGAATTACACACACACACACGCACACACACACACACATACACACACATATACATATATATATATATATATATATATATATATATATATATATATGTTACTGCATAATTGTCTACCCCACAAAATGTTTAATATCTAAAAGCAACTCTAGACTAATTGAGTTTCTTTCTTCCAGGTTTTCAGATAAGACATTTGGCCATCTTGACACCATTTATTGTAAGAATCATTGATTTATTCAGCTAGAAAGAATAAGGTATAGACTAGAAAAATAACGTATAAACGTATAAATATATCAAAATAATTGTCGAACTTAGTCCATTTCATAATATATGACGTCATTTATATACTGTTAAGATAACCTTCGAGCAGATATGAGCTTTCGAGAGAAATCATGGGAAATTTGTAGTTTGAAAGCAGTAATTCGATCTTCTTAAACTGAAACTTTTATCTGTAGCTAAATGTTATAGATATCTAGGATGTTTTTATTTTATACTTACAACTGGATGCATGAATTTATTGCATGCATGTATCTAGAGTTATAGGAATAGTTTATTGTCTAAACACAGTCAGCAGACTCTGGCCATGTTCATATTTGATGTTATTCTGTGCTGGCTTTTCCTTTTTTATTAATAATACTTCCATTATTTTTACCTTTTTTTCATGTAGATGAAGCTATTATATTTGGATTATCAATTTTCATACATTCAACTAAAAGAAAAAATGAAAGCTTCCTTGATAATGGTTAAAAGTATAGCCAAAACCGCTCGAACATACAGAACATTCGGACAATTTCTATATAATTCTTTTTTATAGAAAAGATGAAAAGTATAAGAACATGTAAAATCAAATAAAAATAATTAATAATAAAAAAATAATAATGGGAAAAAAAAATAAAATGGTAAATAACAGGACACACTTGGCTGATGACCAGTTTAGGTGAAGGACAAATCTGATTTTAAATAAAGAGGATTGTTGTATGTGAAACCTGGGGTACACTATCTGCACAGGTATTCTCTATTCACCACCATATTTATAATCATATGTGCAATTAGACTGACTGCTTGAAAGAACTGAGTTGCTGTACCCTCATACGTCGAAAACAACTGGAGTGTCCTATATATATATATATATTTATATATATATATATAATGTGTTACGTCATTTGTTTACATTTGCATACGCTTTGAGTAGATATGAATGCAATTGAGAGATTCATGGAAGATTGAAGTTTAAAGGCAGTAAATTCGACCTTATTAATCGAACGATTCTCTGTGGCTCGGTCGGTTAAGAGCACATCAGGTTAAATGACGGTTCCGTATAAGATACAGGTTCGATTCCTGTCGGAGAACGAATATTTTCTATGAAAATTTCTCAGACATTCAGGCCGGTAAATGTTATAAATATTGTTTATTATAAAACATAGCATTTACTTAAATTTTTGTATCTATAAAAAGAATACCCGCTCGGCTCGGTGGCTAGGATCAAAGTGTAGTATCTGCGCTTTGTAAGCTGCCGGGTCGGGTGTCTGTCGAACTCTCTGCTTGCAGAGAGGAACCCGGACGAAGCTCCGCCGAAGGGTAGAGTTTCGTTGGGGGATGTTGACGGAACTGGCCCGCCTCGGCGGGTTTGGATGGTTATTTATTTTTGGCTGGGCCTACGGGCTCGGAGATACCCATATTAAAGAGGCCTTGTGCCACATTCGATCCCCGTGGGTGGATTGATAAATACCATCTATAAAAAGAATGTATAAACATTATATATATATGTGTCTGTGTGTGTGTATATATATATATATATATATCTTCAATGGCTATATTGCATATTTACAAATCTATCATTCGTCCGTGCATTAAATACTGTTGCCATATCCAGTGTGGCGCACCTCCTATTCATCTCGAGATTCCTGACAAAATCAAAAAAACGGATATGTAATCTAATCGATCCTGACCTGGCATTTCGACATCAGTCACTTTCTCATTGAGATGACGTCGTTTCCTTCTGTCTTTGATACAAATATTTTTTATGATAACTACTCTAACGAACTTTTCTCTTTTGTGCCCCGACTACATGAATTTAAGCGTGCTCCTAGATTGGCATCTAGGTCCAACCCATTTACTGTTGAAATAGCCAAATGTAACCAAAACCTCTACTCCAACAGTTTCTTTTCTTGCACTTCTTGCCTGTGGATCTCCCTTCCGTTTGCTTGCTTCCATGATAAATACAATCTTTAAATGCAACATTAGTCGCCGATTTCTGGCTTCTTGAATCCCGTTCAACTTTTGTCCTCTCTTCAGACCGCCATATACTCAGTCCTGTCCCAGCATATTAATTTCATACAATTTTTAAATATTTTTCTGTGTAGTGGTGTGTGTATTTTTTAGGTTACAATTGTTTTATAGTACACGAGATAAAAAGGAGAATTTTCTCTGTAGTATGACAAACCCTATCACAGAGAGAATTTGGACACGTGTGCCCCGTACCAAGGTTCGTGGTGAAGAAATTTTGTTTTTTGGCAGGATGTCCGTATTTCCGGCAGGAACAGTTTTTGTTGCATGCTGGGTCATTTTCATTTTTTTAATTAATTTATTTTATACAACATTTTTATGTTATTGTTTTATTCTATTTTATTTATAATTTTCATTATTATTATTATTTTATATTTATTTATTTATAATAATATAATAATATTCCTACAATATATATATATATATATATATATATATATGTGTGTGTGTGTGTATGTGTGTGTGTGTGTGTTCACTTCAGGTAAAAAAAAAGGAAAAATTGTGAATATGAATTTACAAAGAAGACAGAGATTTTCCAAGCGTTTCTTACATGTGACACTAGGCCGAAAGTATGTAGCACCCAGTGAGGACACAACTCACTACTCAGTCGTAATTGATCTTGCGAGACAAGATTGCTAACCATTACACCACCTCGAGGTGTCCAAAAGCAGACAGATATACTAGTTAAAATACTAGTTAAAATAGTGGGACAACACTACTCTCTCGTTTAGTAGGTGAAACTTACTGAATAACATGGTAATGGATTTTAGATTTTAAGTCAAAGAAACTCTCAATACATAATATATATATATATATATATATATATATATATATATTAGGATAACATAGCAATAGCCTGCAAAGCTGATTGCTCTGAAAATATTAAAAAAATACTTCCTGTAGTGATTCTGACAGTTATCAGTGATGTTACAAATTTAACAATGATGAGGGTTGCACTTCAGAATATGAAAACCAGTAACCAATAATGGCATAGTAACAGACCTTTTGAAAAATGCAAAGCAAATATTTCAGCAAATGACGTTAGCAGAAATGTGTCAAAAGTAGTCACATAAAGAGGCACGTACTAATCTTGAATCTCATAATAGTGATTCTGTTTTATATTTGATTTTTGAAAGAAAGGATATAAGAACAAACTTATCAACGATTAAACCTTTCACATTACTATGGAGCATATCAAATATCCTAATCTATTCTCGCGTCCGGAGTAAGACGTTAAACTACATCCGTGTCCTGGGTAAGACGATAAACTACGTCCAGTAGCAAGGAGAGTGGAACCATTGCTAGTGTTCCTAGGTCCACCCTGACCCGAGGTGGTAGCATCTGTTAGGGTCCCATCTATTGGCAAATAGTTAACAGTACTTTTTGGGAAATTTTGAAGGAAAAATATTAACAGAAACTGATTTTTGACAAAACAAAATATTACCAGCAATAAAGAATTTTGTCAGCATTGAGTAGGCCATTGAGGTTGATATGCCGTAAAACAAAATAAACCAAAGCAAAAACCTAATCTATTCTCGAAATTAATTTGAAACAGATTAAGAAACAGACAGGTTTAACTCAGCATACAGTTAAGAAGGATTTATGTATAGTTTTTGCGATCGCCAAACATATGCAAATGATAAACTAATTTATCGGATGAAAATAAAATGTTTGTTTGGCATTTTACTAAGTAAAATATTCACCAATTTTCAAATGAGTATCAATATGTTTATTTAACGGCATCTCAACTTCTGAAATTTAATTTTCTAATCAACGTTTTTTAAAACAAATATTGCTGAGGAGTGAAGGTAGTTAAAATAATAGGGGAGTCAGGGGAAAAACTGTCCTTTTGAAACTCCGTTTGTCGATGTTTACCGAAATATTTTTAGGTTTGCCATTGAACCAAAATAAACATACGCACTCGCATGCGTACATAGACACACAATTTGAATGAAAGGGAAATGGCCATTTTTGTCACAGGGGCCAATTTCCTTATTTGGCTAGCAGAGAAAGAGCATAAGCGAAAATTATGAAGATATTTTTATAACTCTTCTATTCAAAGTGAATGTATTCTAATAAATATAGTATTTTATGGAGATAGACAATTTAGGTTTTGAATTCGGTCATTTTGCCATCAGCAAAACAACGGGGTACTGGCCTTGTTAAAATTATAGAAATTGAAGAAAATTGAACTTAATAGATATTGGTATTATTGATTTTCTGCCATTGTCACAAGGAATCTTTCCCAGTGACTCAAATAATTTGTTATGCACTAACTAAATAAATCTACTAGAAAATTGGTTTTGAGTTGCAGCACCAACTGATGGCGTTGGATGTAAAATAATCTTGCAATCCATAGTTGTTTCCTACGAACTCCACTTGTTTTTACTATCACCGTACCGACCAAATTAGCCTTGGGCCTAAAAGAGTAAACAGGGATCTTTTCTGGTATTTCACCTCGAATAATGTAAGTTATTTATTGCAAATATTAATTCACTTCAAGAAATTATAAATTATGGAATAAAATTTTTTTATTAAATTTTCGGCATTCTTTTGAAATTTAAATCAAAATTTGTTTAGCTTGCCTTGCAACAACTCCAACCCTCAGAATGAAAAATTACCAAAAAATCAGGGAGTTCTTCACATTTCGTAAGTGTGGATGATATTCGATCTACTCACAAGGAATTTTTTACAATTTAAAAAAAAAATTGTTTTTAGCTTGTTTATAAGGGTGAGCTGGAACCCCACACTTTGAAATAGCGCACCCGAGTCGCCCACATTTGCGGCGATTGCTAAGGTCAACCCAACCGGATTTCAATGGAAGGGCCACACCTTGGGAGAATTTTAGTAAATATAAATTATTTTTTATTTTGGGGTGAATTAACAGAGAAGAGTAAACATCAGATCGTATCATTTTCGTACTTATTTCTGACTTCTTTTCCTTTCATCATCAACTAAAATTTCACTAGAGACAGGGGAGAAACATCCGAATCGGCACAACTCCTCTTTGTCACTGGGATCTGGATCTTGTCTCTATTCGACTAGTGGCTTGTTAATTTTAACACTTCCAAAAATAAACTTCTCTCCATTAATCATCTTACAGACTTCTCTCTACCTTCCAATAGTATGGCTGATGCTATCTTCCAGGAAAGTGAGTCATTGCTTACGTTCTCAGCAGATATGGCGGGGAAAGACTACACTGAATCTAATTCTAGGTCAACTGTTAAGAAAGTTGGTTCACTGTGTTGTGCGAGATAAGTTTTTCCACTCAAGTCGAGCATTTCTTTATGCTTAGAATATTACTTCCACATATGGTCCGGTTACCCTGATATTTATCCTTGAGCTCCTTGATAGAATCCAAAGACGAATCAGCAATATTATTGGACTTGATCAGGCAGCTTGGCTTCAGTCACTTTCCCATCGCCGTAAGTTTGCCTCTCTGTGTCTTTCTATAAATACTTACATGGTAATTGTTCGGATGAGCTCTTCGCCATGGTACCAAGACTTTTTTAAATTTTAGCACAGGACTAAACTGGCGTCGAGATCTCATCAATTTAGAGTTGAGCTGGAAATTCTATGCAAACAGTTTCTTTTCTCGGATTTCTCGCTTGTAGAACTTCTTTCTGACTCAACGCTTTCCAGCCAATTTCAACCTGCAAAAATTTAAATGCAATGTAAATTTCTCTATCTACTGTTCTCCTGATTGTCTCGTTCTTTTTTCCGCTCATCATTATTATTTCTGTTTGTAATTCTTCCACATCGAGTAACCCCTTGTGCCTTAGTGTCTTTATTGCCTTGCATAGGGTGATACCGATTTAAAAAATCTTCTTCCAAGCCGATTGGGGCATTCAAAGAGACATGATACGGATTGACTACTACAGTGCCTATTTGGCTGAATGGTGACAGTGTGGGTAAAAAAAAAAAATATTATGCCAGTCGAACTGACAAACAAAGAAACAAAAAAAAAAAAAGGGAAAAGTTTTATAAAACAAACTTCATCGCGCTTCGCTTTAGATTAAAGATTCAACTGAACGCAATGTTATCAATTTTTCCAACAGATTTTAATAAGATTGCATTAATTAGGATGCGCGGCCGGTGAAACAGCGACCCGAAAAGAGAAATCGGTAAGGCGATGGCAAAGTCTAGTCAAGATTTCGCATAAATACACTCAAGAAAAGTATGAATCCATCTCTTCTCTGAGTCAAATAAATGCAGACTGAGTTTTCTAGCATTGGTTGCTAACAACTATACGAAAAAAAATTCTGCAAAAGTCGACGATCTAATGGGTAGATAGAAGCAATTCAGACATCGTTGGTAAATCTAGAGATTGGGACTGGATAAATAAACAACCAGTAGTCTGGACAAACTCGTGTGTCCCCAGACAAAAACGACCATTGACTGACATTCTCAAAGCACACAAATTGCGCAATCCGATCTAGAGGTGGGAGAAGGGAGGGGGAAACAGTGAGTAACCAGCCTAAAGAGCTTGTGTAAATGAATGACAGAATATGGGTTGGTAAGGATAGTAAAGAAACAAACATTGCTAAGGGCTACAAAGTATAGGATGTTGTGGAGAGACATGTCCTGAATGGGTAAAGGGAAACAACGAACAACCAACACAAAGACCTTGTGTAAATGAATGACAGAACATTGGATTGGTAAGGATAATAAAGAAATAATCAATGCTAAGGGCTAGAAAGGATAGGATGTTGTGGAGAGACATGTCCTGAATAGGCAAAGGAAAACAGCGCGAAACCAACCTAAGGAGTTTGTGTAAATGAATGACATAACATGGATTGGTAAGGATAGTAAAGAAACAAACGTTGCCAAGGGCTACAAAGCATAGGATGTTGTGGAGAGACATGTTCTGAAACGGCGAGTAATCAACCTAAGGAGCTTGTGTAAATACATGGCAGAACATGGATTGTTAAGGATAGTAACAAGAAGACAAATATTGCTAATAGCTAGAAAGGATAGGATATTGTGGAGAGGCATTTCCTGGGGAGATGGAGAAAAGGCAAACCTCACTAACGGCTGCAAAGTACAGGAAGTTTGGTAGAGCCATAATCGCTCACTTCCTGATGGATGATGTCACCTAAAAAGACTGTTCCCAGTTATTGATTCATCGATTACTTCGAGTGGGTCGTACGTTTCTCTTATGTTTCTAAAATAATGCCTCGTTGTCTTGCCATTGTTCTGTTATATCTGGACCATTTTAAATATTTATAAAGTTTTGCTCACTCCATTTCAGTCGGTGCATTCTCTAGCCTTCTGAATAATTCTTTTTTTTAAATTCAGAAATAAAATATTGTTTATAATCCTTGAATTATTTAATCTATCATTCCCATAAGTGATTTGATCTCTACTTACTTGTTGGTGCCTTCACAGGCATTACAAATTTGCCTCAGGTACTAAGATGATCTTTAGTCATTAATCTATTCAAGTTTCCGATATGAGTGTTACTTTTATCAATACTTTTCAGCCGGTGCGCTTGACTTCTTTCCTCAGCTATAATTCGTGTACAACAGTTACCGTTAAAGCTCATCCGTTATTTCACTTTTATTTTTTTTAGTTACTAATTTCCACTGACTGCAATATGAATAATTCACTGATTCAAGTAATTAACATTTTCGCAGTCATATCTCTTATTATTGAGACTGAAAACATCCAGACATCATATGTTCATTTTAGCGTCGTTTGTCCTTAATCAGTAATGTTTACCGATGTTAAACGATTCCTCAATTTGAATGGAATTTGCAACGTCCGTTTTTGTAACTGTCAAGCCGAAAATATGTATAATGTTTTACGTAGTCGTATTTGGTTACATACTTTCTTTAAGAAAAAAAATGTATATAATACAAACTGCAAATGTCTTTTTTGTTGCTTTTCTTGTTAGACGAATTTACTTACTTTTCGTTGAAAGAAATGACATCAATTTTGCTCAGTCCCAAAATAACTGACTGTATACTTTTCACCGGGACAAATTACTGCCTGCTATCTCACAGATCCGAAGGAAACATTTACATAAACATTAACGACCCACATAAATGTACTTGATTATTCAACTCTCTTGACAGGAAAAAAGAAAAAGAAAAAAGAATCACTAACTCCCTCAAAACAGACTCGTTTGGTTTCAGTCTTCGTAGATAACATTTGCCTTCCAACGCCATTTTGCTGTCGTAGTCTTGACAGGAACTTAAGTGGCTTGTTGTGCCCGAGTCACTGCATGATTCCAATTTGGGGTCATCGAATCATTACTGAGGAATAATTTTAGAGATAATGATGCAGTCTTTGCAAGAGCACACAACTCAAGGAACCAACAAGCAAACATTTTCTTCGAATTGGGATTAAGTGTCTTATCGTTATCAATAAAGAATTGCTGTTAGCGGCGGTCAAGTGGATTGCCTCGTTCTGATTGAATTGATAGTTTCCGGTCAGGTGAATTGAACTGTGTAGGTTTCTTTGGATGGATTAGAATTGGGAAATAATTAGCGTTTGATTTTGTGTTGGATAAAACCTTAGCTTATATTTCAATAGGCCTTATTCTCCAAGGGAAGTGAAGAAGGAGAGCAACAGAAATCCCATTAGACAATGATTCATACATAATCAGTTTGTTAAGTGCGTTGATAATACTTAAATTGATATGGAAATTTCAGAAATTTCAAGATCGTTTTTCATGATATTTAAAGAATAAATTTTATAGGATATTATTGAGGTAGGCAGAAGATTTTAGACCAATCAATGTCACATTTTTTCCCGATAAAAAACGCATGGAATTTGCGATGTGCGGGTGGGTGTAATGGATAGAGAGATGAGAAATTGGAAGAATTACATCTATAAATCAATATCTTCTCCCCAGTTATGGGTTAAATAGCAGGGAAAGCTGTACTCTCGAGCTGGGGTTCGCAACCAGTTTAGTCAGATTTATTTTCAACTATTTGATCTCAAACAAGGCGATAATGTTACTAAAACACAGAGAGTTACTAGAAGTGAATGACCTTTAGTGAGGAGAAAAGACAATAAAAGGTCAGTGTTCAGGAAGACAGATGATGGCGATTGACGTTACATTTAATCTTTTAAGATCTTAGGTGGGAGGGAACCAAGAAACCTGTTGTGATCAACTAAAAGGATAAAGAAATAACAAAATAAGTGTTGCAGATATATCTTATATTAAACAGTAAGTACAACAGAAAAGTATTACACGACTAGTGAGTGTGTGTTGGATGACCCAGCGTTCAAATCTATTCGACTGTTATATTTAACAGCCCCCACCCACGAGGGATATATTTCAAACAAGGCCGAGTTTATCGTGGGTTCTCCGAGCCCGTAGACTCGGCCAAAAATATTCCCTTAGAACCCGTATAAACGGGTTCAGGGCCTGTGTACCTCCCCAGACGAAACTTTGCCCTTGGGCAAAGCCTCGTCCTGGTTCCTCTCTGCTCGAGGCAGAGATTTCGACAGTAATGAATGATCTATTCGACTGTTTCCCCAAGGCTTTCTCTCCTACTAATCTTATAGTAGGCGGAAGAGTCCGACATAGACTCTTCAGAAGGAGGACACCACAACAAAACTAATAGGCGAGAAGTGCGAGAAAAGAAACTAATAGATCTTACGGTTACATATCGCTGTTTCAGCAGTAAAACGATGTCACCTTCTAGCCAATCAAGTAGCATGCGGTCATGGTACAAAGAATGTGCGCTCAACAGGTTAACTGTCATGAAAATATTTATAGAAAAAAGGGAAGCCATGTTACGGCGGTGTGAAAGTGAGTGAAGTGAAGATGCTAGGTCAGGATCAAAAAATATTACAGCTCCTTTTTTTTATTTTGATGGTAGATTTATAAATGTGTAAGATCGACAGTGATCTAAACTTCTCAGCGTTAAACCTAGGAAATGATTTAATATAAATTCTTCACTCATGTCAGTAGAAATCGTGAGACTTAGAAGTTAAAATGAGATGACATTCTGGAGGTTAGCATCGGCCATGTTGATGGAGGTCAAAAATGATTCTTTTTGATTATTAAAGGATAGCAGTTTTATTTGGAGGTGTTAAAATTTACAAGCCATTTCTTGCGCCAGTTAACAACTGATTGGAGATCACTTTCGAGAGCAGTTGTTATTTTTACTTTGTCGGACATGTCGAACTATTAAGACAAGTGCAAATAGTTGCATAATACTTAGGAAATGATGGTATTTGGAAGGTCATTGATGAAGATATGAAACAAGATAGGTCCAAGTATACAGCCCTGAAATGATCTAGAAGCATTGCCGTTAGACGCGATCTTAATTACCCAATTTGGTAAGAATGATTGGATTGTCAAATATTCGCAGACACTATAACCTTGTGAAAAAGGCCATTATGCCAAACACCTTTCAGATATCTAAAGTCACAACACGAGCCTTGTCGTTCTTATTTAAAGCGTGATAGACAAATTCAGTTAGAACAGTTAACACATCAGGAGATGGCCATCAGAAACGATAGGCCTGCTGTTAAATGCGGAAGAAGGCCGTGTGAAGTGCAATGCTTAACCAGTTCAGGGTGGATGAGAGCTTCTAGCATTTTGCCAAAAGTCCATGATCCTCGACTCTCAGCAATAAGAATGGGAAGAAGCAAAAAAAAAAAAAAAAACAAAAAAAAACAAAAAAACATTTATGCTGAGAAAACAGTGGCCTTGTGCCAGAGTGAGCTAACTTAGTAAACATTAAGAATAAAATAAAAACTATATTTTAACGATGTTCAAAATAATAAATAATTTATTTTTGGATACGAAATATACAGAAAAGTCATTATCCAAGTTTAGTAAACTAAATTAGGCATGTCGGTATATGTGTGCAGAAAAATGGAATTAATATATAAGAAAAGGTTTTAGGTTAAATAGAATGAACATTTGATTATTTGAGAATAAAAACATAAATATAGTGGGTGTAGAAAAAGCCTTAATATAAATCAAAGATCATAGAAAAATTTCCGAAGCGAGTGAACCATTGGCTTAGAATAAAAGCACATGGCGCATTTCAGCAGGTAGCGTTATAATATATGCATATTCTAAAATGTGGCATTGCAACGCGTCTTTATATACGATTCATCTGTGAATTGTACATATTGAAGGCTTTTACCATACCAGTGAAAACTGAAGAGAATGTGATGCATTTTCATCATTTGATCCTCTTATTTCCATAAAGAAAAAACAAACAAAACATGCTTTGCATAAACAGCAAAGAAACTATGTGCTATTTATGGAGATAGTGCCATATCTGAGAACACAGTTCTTAAGTGATTCACTAGGTTCAGAAGTGGATATTTTGAGCAGGAAAACTGAGAACATCCCCGCAGGCCTACTGCGTTATTGATAAAATTGAAATGATAATTAAAAGTAATCCAAAATTTATCTGAGGTATAAAAACTACATCAGGCATGGCAGAGCATGCATGGAAATAATTGATATTAAAATATATGGAATAAATTAAGATCGAATACATCGCATTTATGAGTTTGTTAAAAGTAAATTGATTAAGAAACTGTGTGTAAATAGTCATCACAAAAACGCCATATATCTTTAAAACACTTGGATACGAAAATCTCTGCGTTGACCCGGCGTGAACTGGAACAGCTCGTGGGTACTTTTATATAACACCGCAAAATGATACACAGAACTTCTGGCATGTTCTTAAATAATCTCGTCAGATCGTGACTTTCATGCGGATGTCACGCATAGCGTCCAACTCGCTCAGAAAGATCTAAGATATCAACAATATATATTCACTTTCTCAGATCAATGATAAAAAAAATAAAAAAAATGTTTTAAGCAAATGAATTCATCGGGTTTTAAAAAAGACAATCCTTAGAAGGATCTTACATCTTGGCGTTACAGATTCACAAGGAAATGAAAGGGAAAATAATGATAATCGTAGTAACCCATCAGTCCAAGAAAAAAAAAATGGGTTACTACTACACACAAAAGACAATGGTTAAATATTGGAAAACATAAGGAAAATTAATTATTTTTAATAATAACCACTCTTTGCCTGATGATGGTTGCGAGACCGGAAACGAGTGTAGCAATATATATATATATTCTATCTAGCCGAATTCATTTATAGTCTTTGTCTTTCCACCACTTTCGTAAGTAGGTATTATTCCACACTGTGAAAATCTGCCAGGAATGGAAAAATGTTTAAGAGTCGGGCTATAAATTTACTGTAGATAATCTTGCGATTAAGGCACTCTCTAGACTTTTACGTCGTAGTGAATTAAAAACAACAACAAAAAAATCTAAATTCCCACCACTCTTCTGTCATGCGCATGTGTCGTTCTACCAACATAATAAACGTGAGACATAACCCGAGTTTCACGATCACGATTTGGGATCAGATAGAGATCAGATATTGATCCGAATTCGATCAGAATCATAAGATAAAGAACAAAGAGGAAATATTTATCAATCTATCCTATTTCACATTTATCAGAGAATGAGATATGACAAAAAAAAGAAGAAATAAATTGGTAAATAGTAAATTCCTTTCTTCTTTTTGTCTATATCTCATTCTCTGATGAAACTTTAATAAATATGAAATATGAGAGATTGATAAACGTATCCTCTTTGTTTATTAACTTATCTATCTATCTATCTATCTATCTATCTATCTATCTAATTAGAATATTGTTTTAAGGTGTTATATTTATGGGTTATTTTAACCCATATAGCTCAATATCAGTGATAGTGCGTATGTAAATATAAAAGTGAATACTGAGGATAACCGCCAGACTGCTTCAACCTTTAAACTAATCTTCAGGCGATCTATCTATCTATCTATCTATCTATACGTATATATATATATGGATAATATTAGTGGTCAATACACACACACACACACATATATATAATATTAGTGGTCAACACATACACACACACACACACACACACACACATATATATATATATATATATATATATATATATATATAGATAATATTAGTAGTCAATACACACACACACACACACACACATACACACACACACATATATATATATATATATATATATATATATATATATATATAAAATTTCAAGAGGATAGAATCCAGGTAGAACTCAATGTCCAGGACAGAGTAAGAATATAATATAAAAGGCTCAAACACTAATATTCCATGGTTATAATTTAGTACATTGCAATCGTAATCACGATCCAATTCATCAGACGTACAAATTAAAAAAAATTGGAAAATATAACTCCGGGTATAAAAAATATAACTCCGGTGTATGCGCGGGAGTGGGGATGTATGAAAGCTCTTGAGAGAGGGGTAACAGAAGAAAGAAGAACAGGAAGGCCTAAAAAGTGAAAGTGGGGATTAAAATTTAACAGAGAGAAGTTTTAAAGAGAGGGGTTTCCACTCCCAGGCATACACTCTCACTAAAATTCATAGACAGCTGTTTGGCCGGAGATAAATACTTTTATTGCAATTAAGAGTAGAATGAAAGCGAAAAACTTAAAAAGAAAAAGCGCTTTAGTGATATTAAATCCCGTGAATCGACTATTTTTTCTGAAGTCTATTTCCTGCCCTCATTTTCAAATGAATTCTTTTTCTTCTATGTGTCGTGTCTTTTCAGGGTGTGAACGATCATGGCTCTCCACAATCTCTAATTCTTTGTAGCTCTTAGCAACGTGTGTTATTTTGTATGACCTCCAGTCATCCATTCACAAATGCTTGTCAGGTAAGTGGCCTGCTGCATTCCCTGTATTCCTTCGATATACCCCCGGGAATGTTAAATTCTTGGAGTTACCCCCGGGAATGTTAAATTCTTGGAGTTACCCCCGGGAATGTTAAATTCTTGGAGTTACCCACCGGAATGTTAAATTCTTGGAGTTACCCCCCGGAATGTTAAATTCTTGGAGTTACCCCCGGGAATGTTAAATTCTTGGAGTTACCCCCGGGAATGTTAAATTCTTGGAGTTACCCCAGGGAATGTTAAATTCTTGAAACGCTCCTCATCATATGACCATGAAATATCAACTGCATCTTTCTGATAGTGAGTATCAAACAGTTTAAGTACCATGCGTGATATAAACTTTGGCGATCATGTATCTTTCGTAGTAGGTTGCAATTTCTATCTTCATGTAGACTGGTTGCCAACCAAGGCTAAAGAACTATATCCTACTATTCAACCTATAGCTGGGAGAGAAGAGATGTATTCATAGATTTTCCCAAAGGTATTTGTGCGTAAGTGAATCTAATGAATCTGGAATTCGAATTCGCCTCTCCGATTAACAGTTACGAGAAATTATTCATTAAGGCATCGCCCACATAACCATGTCGTTGTTGCTTAACTCTGGGGAACGTACGGAAAACAGTGTTTCAACGTGATGTGGCCGTAAGACATATATATATATATATATATATATATATATATATATATATATATATTGTGTGTGTTTTAGGCAGGATCTTTTCATTCATTCACGTTTCATTAAATAATATAGACAAGTGTTGTCTATTTATTTTATGTAAATTCTTTTCATAACGCCTGATAAGTTTAATAACATTATCATTGAACGAAGAAAGAAATTCACAATATTGATCCATATTTTTTAATACAATCTAAGCTTTCGGCTGACATAAGCCATTATCAAAGATGTCAATTACTGTACAACATATTAAGCAATATACAGAAAAGACAGTGATGATAGTCTGTTATTGTTTACATGGATGATTTCCAAGCAACGAAAAACACGTGAATATAAGACGATAGAAGGAAAAATCTCACCGCATCTCATGACGTCACACATTACCACACGAGAGTGAATTGGAGAAGTATGAAGTATGGAAGGCCGTTGGTATAAACCAATGGCTTCTGTTACCAATTATAGACATTTAAGGATATTTGTAGAGACGTTATGAAAAGAATTTACATAAAATAAATAGACAATACTTGTCTATATTATTTAATGAAACGTGTATATATATATAAATATATATATATATATATATATATATATATATATATATATATATATATATATATATATATATATATATATCCATACAACTGAATATTCAGTTATATGGATATGAGTTTGTTTGTGACCCTGGGTTTTCACGATTTAACTGTCTGATGGTCGCAAGAGCGTGGAACCCAGGGCCACAAACTCATATCCATACAACTATTTATGTTAGTTCTATCACTGATATTGAGCCCTTTCCATATATATATATATATATATATATATATATATATATATATATATATATATATATATATATTAGAAAGAGAGAGAGAGGGGGAGAAGCATACGAAGAACTACATATAACTTAAGCCCGATATTACTTTTTCTAAAACATAGTTTCCACCGTTCCCTTCGAAAATAGTCTGTTTTCTTTAAAACAAATATTTTTTTGCACACCGACTTAGAGAAAGATCACCTCACTCCAAGTCGATATCCATTACACCACAACACACATCCGATTGTGTGTGTGTCTTTTTTGGTGCCATTTTCCTGAAGAGCTTTATTTCTTACCTGAGCTGGCCATTCAGCATCTTTCTGTCGAAGATTATTTCACTTGCTTTCACTATTGATATTATTTAAAAGTTAAAAGCGACATGAACATATCGGCAGCTAAATATTCGATGAGACAATCTTTTTCAATGTCAAAATTATTTTCGCGATATAGAAAGAGGAACATATATTTGTTATTCGATCCAATTTCATTTAAAGTCAATGCCATTTGCATCAAAGTAGTATTTCTAGAATTGAGTTTATTATTTGCCCAATGCAACCAGAAGTTGAAATTTATCCATTGTTTCCGGTTTAGGACAGGGTTTCCGGCTCCTTCTAAAATCTACTTCAACGCTATACTTCGAACGTCTCCGCTGAAACTTCTGAAACATGATTTTTTTTTTCTTGTACAGAGGAATCGCGAATGTTATTTTTGTGAGCACCCGGGTTTCTCTATCGACAACATA
>OZ010607.1:8125064-8157564 GCA_963932145.1 Acanthosepion lycidas | reverse complement strand
TTCTGTCTTTTGACGATCTTAGTAAGGATTGCCTTTTCACTATCGAGGCTTACGGTGGTATTACGTTAAAAACCGTTTCCCCTATGATCATCGAAGTTAAGCAACGTTGAGCCTGGTCAGTATTTACATGGGTGACCGCTTGGAAATAATATGTGCTGTAAGCTTGGATGTGCGGGTGGTGTAATGGATAATGGAATTCTTAATCGCAGAATAGGGTTCTAATTCCCGTTGGGTTGGTTATATTAACTTACGCGTGAATACCCCTGGGAAAGGCATGAATTTACCTTTTCTATCCCCAGCTATGGATTAATTAGTAATATGTGTATCACTAAATCATTATTATGCCATCACCAAAAATATATTTACAATCTAAAAATTAAAATTCTGGCTTTAAATAACATGCAACGGGTTGATAAGCCGTAGAAACGTATCAGTCAACTTATATTCTCTCTATCTGCAGCACTTTCTGTTCTATCATCCATTTACTTGTATTTCTCGCTTGCCTTCAATATGTTTTGTGCGTGTTAAATTCTCCAAGCCGTCTTTCCTCATTATATTTCCTTCGTGTCTCTTTCTGTTTCTAAATATTTATTTTAAATCAGAATAAAGTCACTAAGAAGCAAGGGGTTACTGAGTGTGAGAAAATATGCGGAAAAACATTATAAATCGAGCGATCAATAAAAGAAGAGGAATTAAGAAGATAACGATTGATATTACCTTTAAAGTTTTGATGATCAAAGTTGAATGAAAATCGGGAAGCCGGAAGAGAGTTCCCCAAGCGACAAGTGCGACAGAAGAAACATTTAGCATAGAACTTACGGTTCAATCTAGCCATTTCAACAGTAAAATGATGAGACATTGCCTCCAATCTAGTACTGTGCTTAATTTCATAAAGTCAAGGTACCACAGACGAAAATTTGTCAGAGCAATTACCATGAAAGTATTTATAGAAAAGGGCACAGCGTAGCTGCGATAGCGCAGTAGGAAAGTAACTGAATCCGAGATGCCAGGGCAGGACCAATAACATTGCAGATTCTTTTTTGTATTTTATCAAGAATCTCTAAATATATACGAGAAGCACCAGACCAGATGTGACAGCAATATTCAATGCATGGACTTGGAAAAAAAAGCTGCTCAATTTGAACTTAAATCTCGATAATGGAATAGGAATGTGGCTCGCTAAAATGTACGTGTCATGGCGGGTCCTAGCCATGAAGGGTTATAACTGGATGAATGAAGGAATGTAGTTCGTCTGAGCACTTTCCATGGAAATAGCAACAGAACAGGGAGAGGCTTGCGATGTTTCATCTGTGGCAAAGGGGTTGAAGGTTGGAAAATAATTCATCACCTACAAGGACGTGGCGACGCTTTTGAAGCTACTACCCATGTATAGCAGCAGTATTCCATTTTTGGTCTTTTGTGTTATCGTGATTAGAGAGGTATAGGTGATGAATTGTTTTTACCAAGAGTAACAATGCATTCTGCCTCAGTCACGAAATGTCTTAATGAGATTTGGGGCCTGAAAACACGCCTATTACTCAAATATCTTCCTTGCATAATTCCCTAGCCCTTACGAAATACGAGTATACAGATCTCGTTAGCCTTGGTTGGTTGCCACTGAAGGACTCTTAGTAGTTTTCTTACTTTTCTAAGTTTCCTGCCCCATTTTCGCCATCCCTTCAAACCAAATCGGCATCTAGGCGGCTTGTTGCCTTCTCCTATCTCTCTTACACTGATCATGACCCGTGAGGTTTAAGTTTACCAAGCCCTCCTTTCTCATTATATATCCAAGGAGAACTATTTCCATTTTTCGGACTATTGTCTTCATCTTTGTCGCCATATTTATTACAACGTTTCAGCCGTTGTACGCTCCGGCCTTCTTTAGGTGGTTGGAATGTCGAACTGAACCCTTTATTTCGCTCACTGGGGTAGACTGTTCTAGTTCCACATACTATGTTTAATGGATGTCAGTTATCAGTTATCTCCTGTTAATTCTCCTCTCAAACTTCTCCACTGCCTTAACCGGGTATTGAACTCACACTCTTTGGGTCCTGTCGCTGGATCGAACCAAACTCACTCCTCTCAATTTGCTAACCCTTTCAGGGCTGATCGAGCTATAGAGCCGTGATTTTTATTGTCTAATGTTCACTCAATATTATCCCTAATAGCCACTCAAGGTATATGTGTGGAGATGTATTAGCGTAAGTAAGTAAAAGCTTTAAGAGTATAGAGCTGAAGTAGACTTTAGAAGGAACCGGAAATCCAACCCTATACAAGAAACAACGTGTTAAAAAGGTTGGAGGAGTGTGAACCGGACGATAGGTGAACCTAACTACTAAGTTTGGGAGAAGGGCAACTCTGAATTCAAAACCATACCAATTTTCCATGATCCGCGAGGTTCAGCACTGAAGAAGGAGTGAAGCATAGCAATGCATTCACTTTCGCACCCTTTCTTTAATTTTATCACTGATCAAATTGACAATTGCTACCAGTTCGCTTTTTTAAATAGCTGCCTGAAAAACAGAACACGAGAGTCTCTCAGAAAATGTTTAAACACTTTGAATGATTTGGTAAGTCTCCTCAGCCCATGGTGATTATCTAAGCATAGCTTAGATGTGGCACAAGGCCGCAAGTATTGGGGCACCCAGTGAGGAAAGAACTCACTACTCAATTGTAATTGATTTAGCGATACAAGTTTGCTAATCATTACATCACGTCAATGTGCCTAAGTCACCACAATTCATAATGAGAGTCAGCATTATTTTTATAGTTGCACAGCAGATGAGTGATGGCGGGGGAAAAGAGAGAAAGGTCATCAATAAAGAGATGTCAGTGTGACTTACTTATTTATGGCATGATGAAGGGTTGTCATTTCTAACATATTCTGCCTCGTTATCTTGAAAACGTCTTGCCATCAACCTCCGGTTCGTTGTGTCGTTTTTGTCGCTGTAAACTCATCTTGTCGTCACCCTATCTTATCCTTTACCCTTGACATATGGCTGGTTATCTGCCAAATATTTGAAATCTTTTTGCTTGGTTGATTCTGTGTCTTTCTCGTGTATAATAAGCAAATTCGCTTCTTCACTTTTGAAATCAACTCAGTTGTACGACTCTTCCCAGTTCAATACACGTTTCTCAGAATCAAAAGAGGAAGTCTAACTTATCTATATTCATGAAAAATATTCGTGTATCATCTATTCAGATAATCCTGGGTTTCTTTTTTTTTCATTTTATGTGCCACACTCTTTCAGAACGTAGACGATCATGGCTCTCCACCTCCTCCTATCGCTTGCAGCTCTCAGCAAGTTCTTTCCTTCTGGTTCCTTCCCCAAACCCCGTTCTCTCATTTACCTGCTCAAGCTCTTCAGGTATGTCATGTACTGCTTTCTTTCACCACAATCAAGGTGATAAACCCACTAAGACGTAAGAATCTGAGAACATGTTTAAGGAGAGAGGACAATAAAAGAACAGGTAACAAAATAACTTTTGACGTTGCATTTACATTTTTGAAGCTCGGAGTTTACAGAAAAGTAAGAAACCAGACGAGAGTTCTATAAGCGAGAAGCGCGAGAGAAGAAACTTCCACCATAGAACTTACGGTTATATTCATCAATTTCAACTATAAAATGATGATACCTTGCTTCCAATCTACTTTGCATCTGTTTCGAAAGCTTTACGGTTGATTCTTTTTACATTACATTATTCTTAGGTACAAATCCTCTTCTTCCATCATTATCTATACTTTCTTGTTCTTCAATGAGAGAATATTCACTAAAATCAAATTCCGTTTCTGTATTTGGAATATCATCATATTGATGGGGGAAAACAACTTCAGTATTTGCTATGGATGTCTTATCAAAGTTAGAATTAGTTGATGGGACAGATTTCTGTATTTTAAAATCTGAGCCACGGTGTTTCCAGAGAACAACTTTATTTTATCATCCAGTCGCAGAGATGGGCCCCATCCATCTCTTAGAGTCGAAGATTTTGCATATTATAAAAAATATACAAATTCTCCGTTGGTCTCACTCGATGTCGACGAGCCTATAGCAGACTCTACGCTAGGGTTCCCCAGGCACGCATGCGTTAAAAACTCGATTAACAGCTCAGCTGCAACCTCTTTTCAGCAATTGGGCATCAGTAAAAAAAAATTAAAAAAAGAGAAAAGAGGCTCTTTGAGATGAGGTAATATGATTACTTGCATTATTTACATTATTCGAATTGTTATCTTCATCTTCGTTGCCATATTCACAACATTTCAGCCGTTGTGCGTTCCGGCCTGTTAGTCGTTATTCGTTGGTTAGATCCAGTGTCTAAAACCAAACGGTTGGGAGTTCAGTACAAGGCCACAGCCGTGGTTAACTAAAACTTGGAGAGTTGAGTTAAAAGGGAAATAACTGAGACATCCTGAAGAGTCATGCCAGGTGGAACTAGAAAAATCTACACAGGTGGATCAAATAAAGAGTTTGATTCGAAATTACAATCACCTGAATAAGGCCGCAGAATACAACGGCCGAAACGTTGTGAATATGGCAACGAAGATGGGGATAACAGTCCGAATAATGTAAATAATGTAAGTAATCATAATACCTCATCTCAGAGATATAGACAGATATATAGAGAGACATAGACATAAAGGCCGGAGCGTACAACGGCCGAAACGTTGTGAATTTGAAAATGAAGATGAGGATAACAGTCCGAATAATGTAAATAATGCAAGTAATCATGATACCTCATCTTAGAGATATAGACAGATATATAGAAAGACATGGACATAAAGGCCCAAGCGTACAACGGCCGAAACGTTGTGAATATTACAATCAAGATGAGGATAACTGTCCGAAAAATGTAAATAATGCAAGTAACCAAGAGGCCCACCCTCTTTTTTTATCCTGCTAGGGACGCTCTGAACACAAACGCACTTGGCTTAATCAAAACACCTCGTTTCACTTTAACTCATCAACAGAATAATTTTAACTACAGTCATTACTTCCTGCTTACGGAGACTACCAGAGATTTCTTGAATTTTGAACATTTTTCAGAACATTGTCTGTATTAAGTTCCCAACAGAATGAAAATTTCTATCTCATTTTGATCCTTCTGCCGTGTATCTATTTTCTCAAACAATTCAACGCTTGTAGCTTTTGTTTGTTAATAGACAACAATTTCTCAACCTCAAAGATTCCAAACTAAACACCAGACGTTCTTTAATTTTCTGATGCTTTGTTTTCTATGAAGGCTTTATTGTATGCATTGCCTTTAAACTATCTGCTACAATTTTACAAATTGTAAACCATTTTAGGGCAGTAAGGCGGGTAATCAAATTATTGCGGAGGTTAAGATTATGACCAAATGCTGGGGGTGAAAGTGTAGACATTATCCAAAGTGTGATTCGCGTTTAAAGCCAAAACATATCCAAAGAACTTTTAAGACCGACCAGAGTTTTCTTGTCCATTCCACCAAGGATTTCCTTATATCTCTTATTCAGGCCGTTGTTTCACAGATTCTCAACAGCAGTGGTTCTTACACCTATATTGATATTTTCTGCCTCGTTCTGAAAATCTTCAATTTTAAATTATCTATCATTATTCGGTCAAGAGTTTTTCCAAAATAAAACACCCACTATTTAAACAGTTCCACTGCTAATTCACAATTTTCCTCATTTCACAATTTGACTGCCGCACTATATCGCGTTGAAAGATGAGATGAAATACTTTAAATACTTATTTTTTGATGTCCGTAGAGGCCGACCCATTAAATCCTGTAGCTACTGGAAAACCAATTAAAGCCGCGGATTCGGCCTTCTTATACGAATAATATACGCAGAAGGGAACTCGTGAAGCATTTTAAAAGAAAGTTCTCTCAGTAATTTCTGCATTTCTTGCCATTTGGTACATTTTTTCACCGCTGCAATGGTTAAATTGACGATGTATTTCTCCGGCCATCATTAGTTGATCCTTGCTCCTAGGACCAATAACTTTTTGATCAGCGGTTATAATGTTTTAATTATGGTAATAAAATATTGTCAAACGTTCCAAGTCGAAGAATTCACCAAGCATCTGCAGAGAATCATTTGAGGAATTTTATGCCGGATTCTGTCGTAGAATATAGAAGCAGAGATAGATTTGTTTTGAACGAGAATCAAAAAAGGGTAAACCCAGATTTTATTTGAAAGAGGGTAAAAATTGAATGTTTGCATTTTTACGGGATTAAAAAAAATAGTCATAGAAAACTGTGAGAACCGTTTAGGTTGCTTACTCCTCTGTACGTGGTGGGGGGAGTCGGTGTATTTTTTAGGCCAACCGATAGGGCGGCCGGTTTTTTACAAAAATTACTTCTCTTATTTTTTTCTTCTCGAATAGAAAACTCAAATTTAACAAAATCGGGAAACATTAAATACTTAAACCCTCCTCCGAGTGAAACTTCTCTATTCAAAAACTTAAAAATTATATAGGTCGAAATCTTATGCAAAGAAAAAAAACAAAGCAAACTAAAATCACCCCCAAAACCAGAGAAAAACTGAATATAAAAGCCCTTGTAATAAGCATACGTGGATTTTGAAAGTGGGAGCGTTAACGACGGTCATCTAATCGAATCGAAATCATTCTTTTTCCGAAGCGAACAGATGCAAGGAAGCAAAATTGAAACGAGAACGGGATACATTTCGGCCTTCACTTTATTTCGCCAAACGCTTGCATGTGTCGTTGATATCACGCTGGTGATGAATGGAAGCACGCAACCCGATCAAAGAGCGATGACAGATGGCATTCTGACGAATCAGGCCCGTGGAAGACTCACTAATGAAGGAATCGTTTTGCGTCAGGTTTCTCGTGTTACTAGAGATGTGTATTCAAAGATTTTCTTTGATGAGAGCCAAGAGATAAAATTCGGTGTGTGTTGATAGCATTATGATTATCTTCCTTGGTAAGCGTCAAGATTGTTAGAACTGGAACGAGTGGAAGAAAGAAGACAAGATGGTTTAGTCAAAGGAGAGAGATAGGAACAGACTAGATATAATAATAACAGAATAGATATAAACAGGATTATATAGACAGATAGATAGATAAAGAGCATGATTATATATATATATATATATATATATATATATATATATATATATATATATATATATATATATATATAGCTAGTTAGATAGATAGATAGGAACAGAGGTAAAGGATACATAGATAGATAGATAGTTAGATAGATAGATAAAGAAAACGCTGTAGATATATGGATAGATAGATAGATAGGAACAGACTGAGATAGATAGACAGAAAAAAAGAAAGGAAGGAAGAAAGAAAGAAACGGACTATGATAGATAATCAAGTGACTGAGATAGATAGGAACAGACTGAAATAGATATAAACCAGCTTACATAGACAGATAGATAGATAGATAAAGAACAGGCTGATATATATATATATATATATATATATATATATATATATATATATATATATATATAGAGAGAGAGAGAGAGAGAGAGAGAGAGAGAGAGAGAAAGAGAGAGATAGGAACAGAGGTAAAAAGATAAGTAAAGAAAAGGCTGATAGATAGATGGAATGATAGATAGGAATAGACAGATATTAGGTTGGTGCAAAAATAATGACGTAATAATGTCGTTTTTTGACGTTAAAAATACGTCAAAAAACGACATTATTACGTCATTATTTTTGCACCAACCTAATAGATAGATAGATAGATAGATAGATAGATATGAACAGACCGACATAGATAGATAGATAGATAGATATGAATTAACAGACTGAGATATGTTGTTTTTCTTTTCTAGGCGTCCAGCGATTGTCCAAATCTTTTAGCGACTTTCAAAGAATTTAATTTTGATAATATCATAGATATTCTGCATTAGCTTAGTATTTAGCTTAAACGTTGCTGGAAAATCGACACATTCTTAATTTCTAAATATGGACAGTGCATTGCAGCACTGTTTGCAATTGATGTTTTTTATAGGATATATATATATATATATATATATATATATATATATATATATATTAGGTTGGTAAAAAAATAATGTCGTTTTCTCACATATGTTACTATGTGAGAAAACGACATTATTTTTGCACCAACCTAATATATATATATATATATATATATATATTAGGTTGGTAAAAAAATAATGTCGTTTTCTCACATATGTTACTATGTGAGAAAACGACATTATTTTTTTACCAACCTAATATATATATATATATATATATATTAGGTTGGTAAAAAAATAATGTCGTTTTCTCACATAGTAACATATGTGAGAAAACGACATTATTTTTTTACCAACCTAATATATATATATATATATATATATATTAGGTTGGTGCAAAAATAATGTCGTTTTCTCACATAGTAACATATGTGAGAAAACGACATTATTTTTTTACCAACCTAATATATATATATATATATATATATATATTAGGTTGGTGCAAAAATAATGTCGTTTTCTCACATAGTAACATATGTGAGAAAACGACATTATTTTTTTACCAACCTAATATATATATATATATATATATATTAGGTTGGTGCAAAAATAATGTCGTTTTCTCACATATGTTACTATGTGAGAAAACGACATTATTTTTGCACCAACCTAATAAGTTGCTGTGTAAAATAAGTGAACATCTGAGATAATATTTAAAAAAAATAAAAAAGTCTCCTTTTTCAAGATAATCAACAAATTTTAATTAACCTATATATTCATTAAGAAAACACCTTTATTAAATGAATTACAATCACTTTCAATCTGGAATAAAAATATTAATTAGAAATTAAGATGTGCAAAAGTAAATGAAGTCTTACATTTACAGAGTCTGTATTTCTTTGAGTCACTTTACCATCGCAAAATTCCATTTGCATTGATTAAGTTCCTCAGAGAATGAAACGCTAAAATAATTTTTCCCTTCGTCTTTTTTCATGTATATATATATATATATATATATATGAAGAAATATAGTCCTAAGATCTGCTATATTTATAGGATAAAGTCCTCAATATCAGAGATAGAGCGTGTGTAAATATAAAAGTGAACATTGAAGTCAACACAGATGCGACAGTCTGTTTCATGCTAGACGCAATCGTCAGACCACGAGTGCTGTTATTTTTCTCGGAACAAAAACCTCTTTCACAAATAGTAAATATGCGAACAGTACAATGCTTTCTAAGTATATTTGGGAAATTAAAACCAAAACGCACATCACACCAAAAATATCGTGGAAAATAAGGAAAAGATCATCAGCCTACAACAAATAATCAAAAACTTGTAAACTTTGCTTGGAGGAAAAATAGCTATCATTACATTCCCAGACCAAAATAAATTATTAAAAGATCTGAGCTCATCTCAAAATGCAGACATGAAAACAAATTTTTACTATGTTACTTAAAAATCGAAAACTGAAAAAAATAATAAAAAAAAAATAAATAAATAAACAAAATGACAATAAAATAAGTAAAATAAATTAACCCAAACAAATCACACCCATTAGAATAGACGAAATAGAATAAATAAATGAAAAAAAAAATTAATGAACCCAATTACATAAAGTAAATAATAAACAAACTAACAAACGATTATAACCAAAATATTAGTTAGACTATAAAAATCAAACTAAAAATCGGACGAAAAAAATAGCTACAACTGATATATAACGATAAAAGAAAAATACGTTACTTAAAAATCGAAAACCGAAAGGTGTAAATAAAAATATACAGTATAATAAATAAATAATAAAAAACAGGAAAAATAAATTAATCTAAATTCATCCAAATAGATAAATAAACTGAAAAACCGATCCCGATAAACTAACCGTTAGAAAAAATAAAGATAATCAATCCAAATAAATACATGAAGTAATAAACAAATTAAAAACTGTTCCCGCCAAAATAACATGTAGAATAAACTTCAACAATCAACCCCAAAATTGAATAAATAGCTTTAATTATCTTCCCAAACCAAAATAAAAATATTAAATAAGCGATATAAACAAATTTTTACTACGTTAATAAAAACACCGACTAATAAAAATAAAATATAAGATAAGAAATAAAAATAAAAATGAAAAATAAAAATGAATAAAAAGAAGCAAAATAATTTAACCCAAATAAATAAATAAACAAATAAACGAATTCCGGTAAAATAACCGCCAAAATAGACTATCCACAATACACCACTGACCTGTATATATAAATAGCCGAGAAAAATAACCGCACTCGTGGCCTGACGATTGCGTCTAGCATGAAACAGACTGTCGCCTCTAAGTGTTGACTTCTATGTTCACTTTTACACACACACACACACACACACATATATATATATATATATATATAGCATGTTTAGCTGAATAATCTATACATATTATGTCTATTTTTCCTTTCGAATACTCTAATCGACTTTTCCTCTCAAATTCTCTTATCGACTTCCTAATGTTGATATTATTAGGTTGGTGCAAAAATAATGTCGTTTTCTCACATATGTTACTATGTAAGAAAACGACATTATTTTTGCACCAACCTAATAAATCCATTAAGGAAGTCGCCGGAATCTTTTCTTTTCTGTCATTTTTATTTTTATTTTCCCAAGTACTTTCAGTCTCATCTGAAATCATCTTCAGGGTAAATTGCTAAAACAAAAAATTAATGAAACTGAAAGTTGCGTTTGTTTTTGTAAACACGCATGAAAGCAATCTGTTATAATTATTTTAAAATTAACCCGTTGAAGGGATGGCGTTTTTACATGTTTTGACCTAAGGGAGGTAACTTTGTTCGATTTTCTTCAAAAAACATTTTTAAAAAATATTGCTATTATAAACATTTTATAGCATATACTGATATACTCATAACCAACTTTATTTACTGTTGATTCTCTGCTCCTTATATTATATTATATATATGATATATCTACAAGTCCCGTATTGGTGTTGCTTCTATTGTATGTTAGAAGGAAGAGAGACAAGAGAAAAAAAAGAAGCAGGAAGTAATCTATAGAAATAAATTAGTTCGTTGTAGTACTGCTCCTAGATTAACTAAAAGCAGTAACAAAAAGAATTTACGCACTCACACATACACACACACACACACACACATATATATATAGTTCACGTATATATAGTATATATATATATATATATATATATATATATATATATATATATAATTTAGCTCTTGAAAATATATTTCAATTGAGCACTGTTGGATGACATGCTAATTCTACAAACAACATCCACCTGCATTAATGCAAAGCTCTTCAGTAAAATGAATGGAGCACTTCGGCTGATTGAGATTTGTTTACATTCGTAAAAAACAGTACGCCAGATTGGTTGAAGTTGAAAGAAGATCAAAGTAGAAGAAAGTACCGATGGTGTGATTTGTTTAAGGTAGATCTCAACCAAACCAAGAATTGATCCACCCATTTCATATCATGACCTTCCTTTGCGGCATATACTGAATGAGACATGAAGAATCCAGTTATGAAATTGCAACGGAATGCCGCCGTTATAATTTCCAGTGATGCCTTCTGTAGCATGTCTGTCAAGCATAGCCCTCTTCGTCGCATGGTTTAAACGTTGAGATCTGTTGTAATCGTCATCCACAGACTGTTAAAAGCTACTGAGAAGGTACTAAAGATATATAGAACATTTGGATATTTTGCACAATCTATATCCAGAAAAGAAAGTACTTGGACGAATGCAAGAAAAAAGGAGTAACATCTTAAGCACAAGTACCTTGTTAGCCGTATTTTCTATCTATCTATCTATCTATAGATAGATAGATAGATAGATAGAAAATATAAAAGTGCACACTGAAGGCAACACCAAGAGGCAACAATCTGTTTTATGCTAAACGCGATCGTCAGACCATTTTATATTTACAACTTAATCTTTACGTCCGGGTTCATACAATAGTCAAACACGCAATTGTAAACACCCAGTCAGTGACATGGGATCTCTATTTATAGTAAATAGCGGTCTACATTTCCCTTGTTTAGAGATTCGCTTTCAAACTCTGGAGTCAACAGTGACACTATCTAGAAGATTCATTATCTATCTATCTATCTATCTATCTATCTATCTATCTATCTATCTAAGTCCGTTCTTATCTATTTATTGAAGGCTGTTCATATCTATCTATCTATCTATCTATCTATCTATGGATACACCAGTTAGTTCCTTGTCGTGTATATGAAGATGTGTAAATGAACGGACACAAATGTTTTGCTTCAGTATATATGTGTAATGCTGTTATATAAAAGCTTCTCTTTGTACATGTGCGTATGTATTAGTATATACGTATTAGTGATTGTGTCTGACAGCGTGTGTATAAATGTACGTGCCGATTCGTGTTTATGGCATGGTTTTTGGAATTCTGGTTTTAACGTTTGACACGTTCTCTGAATTGGCGCCAAGTACGACTCTATCAGCAACTTAATAAAACTGACATCTGCTGTCACCTAAGCAAGAAAATCTGCAAAGCCTTTACAGACCTTAAAAGTCACTTAAGAAGCCGCTGCTTTGTGAACCTCTTGCAAATAACAAGACGAAAAGAAGAGAGAAAAATCAGTAGAAAGAAAGAGCAAGTAAAAGGGCGACAGAATGAAAAAAAAAAAATCAAAGATGAAAGAAAGAAAGAATTAAAAAGTGAAAAAGTAAAAGGAAAGCAAAATGAAAGAAAAAACTAAAGAAACTAAGGATAAATGTAGGAATTTCAGTCAAAAAAGAAAAGAAAAAAGCCAATGGAAAGATCGGAGAAAGAAAGAGAAAGAAAGAGAAAGAGGAGAGAAGGAATGCATGAAAGGCTGAAACAAAGAAAGAAAAAGAAAAAAAGAAAGGAAAAGAAAGGGTGAAAGGTCGAAACAAAGAAAAGAAAGAGAAAGAAAAAAAAAGAATGAGAAAGAGGATAGAAAGAATCAATGAAATGCAGAAACAAAGAAAGAAAAAGAAAAGAAAAAAAAAGAACGATTGAAAGGCCGAAACAAAGAAAGGAATTGAAAGAAAAAGAGAAAGAAAGAAAGAAAGAGAAAGAGGAGCGAAAGAATGAAAGAAAAAGAAAAAAAGAAAGAAGAAAAACCGTCAGAAATAATGATAAAACAAGTTCAATAAAAAAAAAATTTCCCCCAAAATACAAAACAAAAACCCATGAACAAAACGATACAAAAGCAGAAAAACCAAGGTCAGCAACCGCCAAAAATAATGGAAAAAAAAACAACAACAGAAAAGCAAAAACAACAAAGAAAACAAATTTAAATGAAAAAAGAACAAGTGAAACGCCAGTAGAAAGAATGAAATTGAAAGAAAGAAAAATAAGAGAATGAAAAATAAAAGAAATAAAAGGTTGTTGAAAGGAAGAATAAATAGGAAAAAGATCGCCATAAAAGAAAAAGGAAATGCGGTAAAAAGAAGACAATAACGACAGAAGCAAAGAAATGCAAAGAAAAAGTAAGTAAAATGCGAAAGAATCTAAAAATGTTTGAGAGAAAGAAGAAAAGAAAATGAAATTAAGCTAAACTGATAAGAAATAGTTTAAAAAAGAGACTAAGAAATTGGATGACAGAAAGAGAGAAAAAACGAATGATGATTGAAAGAAAGAAAAAGAAAGAAAAATCGAAAGAAAGGAAAAAGGAAGAACGAAAGAAAGAAAAGTGAAAAGGAAAAAAAAAAAGATGGAAGGAAATCGAAAGAAAGAAAATCGATAAAATCTGCTTTGTAAACCTTCAAGTAATTGACGCTAAAAATATGGCGACATAAAATAAATAAATAACAATAATAATAAAAAAATCTCTGATGGTTGCAGATCAGAATAAACGCATCAGGACAAAACTCAATAAAAAACTAAAACAAAAATAACAACCCCCCCCCAAAAAAAAATAAAAAAAAACCCTTCAATACAGGAATCAACGGAAAATAAAGAGAAGTAAACCACATCACAAGCGAATTCAGAAAACACGTTCTAAAGTAACATAAAATCAAATACAACAGGGTAGGAACAATTTTACACAGGGAACTGTGCAAACGAGTTCTGTTCAATGATAAAAACAAGCACTATCAACACAAACAAGGGGCTATCACTGAAAACAAAATAAAAAGAATAAGTCACCCGAAGACCCACCGTCATGTCGCTAGTTCTTGTCTGATCACTGAAGTTAAGCAACGTTGTACCTAGATGGGTAACCACCTCGAAATACTAGGTGCTGTATGCCTTACGAAAGCGCATTGAACTAGTGCGGTAGTGGATAATGGCCCATTCCTCTCCATGAACGGCAAAGGATTTGAGAAAGGCCAATGTCCAACAGAGGCTGTTTAGAAAGACTTTTATATTCTGACTGGCGGCCCCATTGAAGCGAGGAGAACGAATTTGATAGTCAGTAACAGGGAAATCGGAGATGGAAATCTGCGCCAACGGTTCACAGGGAGCAAATCAAACTGTATGAAAACTATTGAAACACTGCCAAATTAAATGCAAACAGTTTGGATTTAGAATGTTCGAAACTGGTCCCTAAAAACTGACATCGTTGGAGCCATGCCTCAAACAACAAAGTCGAAATTAGAAGAATGAGGAATAGGAACAAGAGTTCAAATCGCCCAGAATCTGATATTGAGCAAATGTCTTGTGATTTCAAGAGATCTGCTTTCATCGAATTTTGAAAGTTAATCTCTAAATTATCATTATTATGTGCCTTTCCATTAGAGTCAGTATGTCCATCTGTCTTAATCGCTGTTCATGGAATATTTCAAACGAATCCCTTTTTTCAGTCTCTAGGATTAGATTGTTCTCACTTCGGGACCCATTTGGTGGGGACGTCTCATAGCAATTCTTTTTAGTCATTTTATCTTCAGTTAAATCACACTGAAAACATCGGTTCTCGTTTGATCACCGAAGTTAAATATCGAATCCGATCATTACTTATATGGGAGACGGTTTAGGAACACCGGCCACTGTAAGCGAATCTCCTACAATTCGAAATGTGTCCGGGCTTTAAATAAACCAAGAAAGGATTGATAAGCCGTAAAAACAATTGAATGAATCAATCAATCCATCTATTTGTCAATCAATCAATTTGCCAATCAATCTATTTGTCACTCAATCAATCTATTTGTCTTTGTGGCAATTGTTCATGTCCTTCACTGAACTGAATTTTCTACCCGACCCCACACAGGGATTGAATAGAGTTTTCTACCCGACCCCATACAGGAATTGAACTGAATTTTCTAACCGACACAATACAGGGATGGAACTGATCTTTCTACCCGACACCATAGAGGGATTGAACAGACTTTTCTACACGACACTATACAGGTATTGAACTGACCTTTCTACGTGATCCCACTCAGGGATGGTGTGTATGTATCTATGAAACCTAAACTAGTTCAGTGGAAGAAACGAATACAACAATGGAAAGTGAGTAAGATTGGTAAATAATAATATGAAATATTCCTTAAGTACCGAATTTATTCAGTTCTCATGGACGGAATAAAGTGCTCGTTCAAAATTTCAAGAAGTTTGTCAGGAATGAATGGTTAGGTTTAAAGAAAATCGGTGGGTGCCCCAGCAGAAACGTTATAAATATAACAATGAAAATAAGGATACTCGTCCGAATGGAAATGTCTATGATAGATACTATATACTATATACTATTATGTACTATAATAAAAAATAATAATAAATTATAATATTTAATTATCAAATTTATTCTTATAGTAATTTTTAAGTTTACTCACAATTTATCATTAAATTGTACTTATTTCTTTTTCTATCAGGACGTAGGCGATCATATCTCTCCACAATTTCCTGTCCTTTGTAGAACTTAATAAATTTTATCTTTTTTGTTATTTCTCCTAAACCGAGTTTTGTCATCCACTTGCTCAAGCTCACTAGATAGATTATATATTGTTTTCCTTTGTCCCTCTTCTATTCAATCTGTCTTGTGAATATCAGATTTGCCAAGCAATCTTTCCTCATCATGTACCTTAGAAATGTCAATTGTATAATTGTGCTTTTTGTTTCCATTTTCTCGAATATTTTCATTGTTGCTCACATGTTCGGTCCGTGGAATTCTCAATATCTTTCTGTAGAGCCACATTTGCTTGAAGCCTCTTCCCCATCTACGAGCAGATTATCCCGCATTCACTGACATATAAGAGAACTACCATTATGTAACGGTTCAGTACACATTTCTTGTTTCTAACGAAATTTTCCTATTAATGCTTTGATTGGCTTTTGGAAGGCATCTTTCTCTATCCCAATATGCCTTCGGAATTCAGTTTTGCAGTTGCCGTCGTCTGTTAAAACACTTCCAAGTTTGTTAAATTGTTGTACTTGTTTGAATTTGCCATCCCCAATATGTAATTTGCATGTTGGGATGACCCTTTTGCTAGCAACCATGCATTCTGTCTTCTTGCAATTGCTATTTAATCCTTTCTTCACTAACATCTGAAGGAATTCTTGTAGTTTCCTTTCTGTGTCTGCTATCAATACTGTGTCATCTGCATATCTTACGATGTTAATATTGTAGCGCTCATAATGAATCCTGATAGGATTTCTAATTCTCTTAGAATCGCCTCACGGCATAGGCTGAATAGGTTAGCTGTGAAGACCAATCCTTGTTTTTTTCAGCCATTGCTAGTTTTATGCATTTACTGAATTTATTTTTCTATCTATATGCTGCCAGTACATGTTGTGGATTATTCTAATATCCTTAAATTTTTCGACATTACCTACCAGCCCCAACTGTTCTATGTGACGTAAAAACTGTTGAGAAGTTACGTTGATTACGTTATTTACAGTCGAACTAATATCTTCATCTTTGTTGTTATTATCACAAAATATTCTGCGCTTGTGATTTTCGTTTTTCTTCGGGTCTATGTCAACCCGGGAAACCAACAGGGTATTTCGAACATTAAAAAGGGTGTAGACTGTTCTCGTTCTTCTTTCCATGTTAATTAATATCTCCAATTTCTAATTTGCATATTGGTCTGTTCATTTTGCTAACAACCATGCATTCGGTCTTTACCACTTTTTGTAGGATTTCTTATAGTTTCCTTTCTGTGTCTGCTATCGACATTGTGTCATTTGCATATCTAACATCGTTAATATTGTGAACGCCAACAATGAACCCTGGAAGGACTTCTCTCAGAATCGCCTGACTGTATAGATTGAATAAATCTGGCGAGAAGACACATCTTTGCCTTATTCTCCTTTCTATTTTCGTATATTTAATTAAATTGTTGTACTTGCTGGATTTTGGTATCTCTAATTTGTAATTTGCATATTGGTCTCTCCATTTTGCTAACAACCATGCATTCTGTTTTTACTGCCTTTTGTAGGATTTCTTATAGTTTCCTTTCTGTGTCTGCTATCGACATTGTGTCTTTAACGAATCCGTATTTTTTTCGTCCTATTTCTGGTCTGATTCTTCTCACCGCTCTATTCATTAGAATTCGGGTGATAAGTTTTGTTATATGACTCATTAGGCTGAATATATAATGGAGATCAAATTCGTTTGCACATGGTTTCGTAGGCAGTACTATGAAAATAAATCTACTTAGGTTTTCTGATTATAGCCGCCAACAATGAATCCTGGTAGGACTTTTAATTCTCTTAGAATCGCTTCACGGTATAGATTGAATAAATCCGGTGAGAAGACACATCCTTGCCTTACACCGCTTTTATTTTTGTATATTTACTGAATTTATTTTCCATACGTATGCTGGCGGTTTGCTACCAATACAAGTTCTGGATTATTCTAATATCCTTCTCAAAATTGGCAACGTTTTCTAGCAGTTGCAATTTTTGTTTGTGATGTTGATTACGTTATTTACAGTCGAACTAATATCTTCATCTTTGTTGTTATTATCACAAAATATTCTGCGCTTGCGTTTGTCTTCAGTTTTATGTCAATCCGGAAAACCAAGAGGGTATTTCGAACATAACCTTTTATTAAAAAGGGTGTAGATTATTCTCGTTCTTCTTTCCCTGCCAAATACTTATTTAATATTGTTCAGTTATTGCTCGCTTTGTTCCCACTGAGTCTGCACTGCTCGGTGCAGGGATTGAACTATTAGTATGCCCCACCCAATTCCCCAACCAACGCTTTAATCCGCTAGCCTATTGTCCCGGGTCGATAGACAACTGAAGAAGACCGGAAGTCACAACGGCCGAAGCGTCTTGAAAGTTACAACAAAGGTCCGATTATAATGATAATATAATTACTGATAACTCATTAGCTGAGAAATTGAGACAGACATTTCACATTGAGGATGAAGTAACTTTTATGTTTGTGAAAAAGTTTTCAGAGAAAAATCGTTTTTCAACTGTTTTTGCTTTTGAAAGACAAAAGCACCGGAAATCTGCATTTAATATTTAACGAATCAGACATTAACAGATGCATTTGCTAGATACTTCATTTACCTCCACTTTCGCACTAACCACTTGGGAAAGTTATAAATTCATCACTTCTCCCACAGCCTATGGGTTAAATAACAGGACAGTCTGAGCTCCCTAGCCTTGGCTGGCAACCAAGGAGGTGAACAGCTCCGAATTCAGAACCAGTGTAATGTGATAACTTTCTTTTAATCATTTCATTCCAAACAAGGCGATAAATCCACTAAGATGCAAGGGGTTACTAAATGTGAAAGAATCTGAGAAAGAATAAACATTATTAAGCCGAGATGAGAATAAAAGAACAGGAATTTAAGAGACAGAAAATGACGGCAGACATTGCATTTAAATTTTTGAAGATGAAATTTGAAAGCAAGAAACCGGAAGAGAGTTATACAAACGAGAAGTGCGAGGGAAGAAACTGTTAACATAGAACTTACGGTTGCATCTTTAGTCATTTCATTTGTAAAATTATGGGACCTAGCTGCCAAACTAGTAATGCACTTAAATTCGTAAACTTGAGTTATCCCTAAAAAATGTATGCGTATGTCTATATATGTGCATGCGTACGTGTTTATGTATGTGTGAGCGTATGTGTACGTGTGTGTGTATGTGTATGTGTAGGCAGGATCCTTCATGTTTGTCAATAGACGAAATACGAGAGAGGTGTTCTGAAAGACTGTATGTTGCTATTCATTCCGTTCGGGACGCACCCCCCCCCCCTTTTTTTGTTTGCTTTTCTTCTTTCTTTTCTGATCTGTTTAAAATTGTGCTCTTTTTCTCTTCCTCCTCCTCTTGAACACTTCTAACCTCGAGCTCCGCTAATGTTGCCCGCCTTCCTAATCTGACCCACTCATTCAAGACCAGGCCTGATACCTCCCAGGAGATCAATACTTGAGCTGGCACCAGTTCACTGCCTGACCCTACCGTCGAGGTGGACACCAAAGTAAAGCAATCGTTAATCACAAAACCATCACACACCTATCACCACCCTGCCATTTACGATCTCTAAATAACTTAGATCTTACAAAAAAATGTCGTTTCTTGCTTCAGAGTTTAAAAAAAAATCATGACGAAGGATGTTTACGTTTAGTGCAAGACCTTTCGGAGTCAGCGGGATTTTTACGAGGAGCTCAGAAATGATTGTATCAAATTTTACTTCCTTCAGTTAAGATAAAAAAATACACAATCACTTTCTTCTTGATTTTCAATGCATTTTTATAGTAAAATCATTAGCATTTACATTATACATATAATAGCTTGCATTCATTCCTGACCAACTTTTCTTCCTTATTTTCAATGCATTCTAAAGTAAAACTATTAGCAATGCATTTACATTAAACATATAATAACCCTATTCTATCAGCAATGCTTGCATTCATTCCTGACCACTGACAATCCCTTTATTCCTAATTTGCAATGCATTTCTATAGTAAAATCATTAGCAATGCATTAACATTATACATATAATAGCTCTATTCTATCAATAATGCTTGCATTCATTCCCGACCACTGACAATCCCTTTATTTCTAATTTGCAATGTAATTTTATAGTAAAATCATTAGCAATGCATTTCAGTTATACGTAGAATAGCTTAATTCTCTGAGTAATGGCGGCATTAATTCTTAACTATAGATAAGGTGTTTGTTGTTGATTTTCAATGTATTTCCAATGAAAATCATTAGTAATACATTTACATTACAAATAGCCTTATTTTACCAGTAATGTTTGCTTCAATTACTTGCCACTTACAATCGCTTTCTTCTGTATTTCACTGCAAAGCATAGCTGTTATTTATACCGAAACTTATGAAAATAATTTTTTGGAGAAAAATAAATTTCTGTGGCTAATTCAGCAAATATTTCCTCGCAGTTAGAAATGGTATTTTTCCAATTTTCCACCAGTAAATGTTTAGGGGTCAACTGGTCATGGTAAAGTAGTGGGAAGTCTAATGGACATGGAAATAAATGACCGACCATTTGTTTGCCGGATGACGGGTTGAAATGCAGATCGTGTTAAAATAAGTGTAGAAATTATTTCCTTTCGGATCCTGGGTACCAGAAATCATAATAATTTATTTCGACATATTTCCCATGGACATACTACCTATGATATCAGATAAAAAATTAGACACAGAATACAGTAAAGGTCAGCCATAATCGATATTAGCGAATAAAGTTCATATTCCAGTTTGGATTATTTTATCCTTCGGACAATTGATTTCATCAAAAAGCAAGAAAACACATTTCTTTAAACTCTCTATACCTATATCTTGGAGAAAGGTCTCGTTACTTGCATGTAACGGATAAGTTTTGGTTTAGCATACCAATAATCTACTTTCCCCTACTTTCCTTCATGACCAGGCAGTGTCAGATATTTGCTTCAGAGAAACAATAATCTAGATATGACGTTAACAATCAACTGAACATTGAAAAAAAAATGCCAATAAGATTAAAATAGGCACAGACGTATTTTAATGGAACATGTAATTGGATAATCAAGGAACGTATAAATATATTATATTGCAATTTTTAATATACATCCTATCAAATTCAGATATCGATTTTTTCTTGTTAACTCAACCTCCGCAGATCTGACTAACTACGGATTGTCAGGGTCAGAAAGTATCTGACACCACCTCTCATGTTCGATCATTACAAGCGCCAAATCAAACCAACAATAGAGTATGGCTGCCATATTTGAGCTAGAGTCGGTCGAACCTCACTTTCTAGCCATGACAGGGTTCAAAAGCGTCAATGTGGCGTCGTGAGTGTTGAATTGTTTTCCACCATACACTTTCTTACCCACAGTTCAAAAGTCAAAGGTTTATTTTCTACTTTATCGCTATTTTAACGAAAATATTCTAACGCGCTATATTCCTTAGTTTCACCAGTTCATGCCTCCACAGGTGAGGCCCACCATGTCACGTACATACGATCGAATCATGTTCATTCCCATAGCATTTCACAGGTGAGAAGGAAGTACCATTCAGACAGATTCTTTCCAAGAGTTGCTAATCTCTGCAATCCTAAGCTCTTATCTATTCTACATATCTTCATAATCCGCACTTCTTACCTCAGTTTCTCGCGTCCATAAAACAACCTCAGTCAGTAGGCATCTACCTTTGCGGTCTCTTGAGCTATAGGGTGAACAATAGCGCTAATGTCGATTTGGTTTAGTAGCATATCAACATCTACGAGTCATTTAATACTGAAATTTAAATTTTGTATATAATTTTATACTCTCAGAGTAAAAGTATGTTATATATATATATATATATATATATATATATATATATATATATATATATATATATGAAAATCATGAAATGTATTGTTGGTAATGTTATTATAAAAATGTATTTTTATGTTTTTTTTAATACTGCATTGATTGTCATGTTGCTATAAATTGTATTATTGGTCGTTTTATTATAAAATGTACTGTTGATTTTTCTTTGGTGGCTCAGTATTCGCCCAAAGCTGGGACCCTTAACAGGTGCTACCACCCTTGGTCGAGGTATATCTGGGAACAACAATAGTTGAGAGGTGGGTCCACACTCCTGAAAAATCTCCAATCTCCCGATCAGGAGCCTTTCTGTTGGATAACGATAGTATAAAAAAATAAATATATATACAGGTTACGATGGATAAATTTTCAATTAAATTACCTAAAAATTAAAATAACACCGACATTTTATTTTAACGGCTATATTTACTAAAATTACCCCTAATATTTTGAAATAATAAAGTGTAAATTTATTCAATAAAATCATCTGTGGCTTCAACCACAGCCTCCAGACGACTTCGGAATCTCTTGTAACTCTTCTGAATGGTCTCCTTGTTTAAGATGGTTAAAGCTGACATAATCCTTGCTTTAGTTCATCTTTGGTGCTACGAAGAATTTTGTTGGTTTCTCACTCAACTGCGCATAATAAGCAAGGGGGATCAGTTTGGGGAAATAGGGGGCCAGATGTAGGGCGTAATGTGGTTGCAGAAATTGTCCTCCTCCTGCTTGTGTGGCACAGTGCAGAGTCCTGTTGCCAGACATAGGGTCTTGCAGCAGGCAACCTCTTGATCCAGGGCAGCATTACATCCTCAAGGTACATGATGTAGCCCTCCGTGTTGAGTTTGAGGTCATTTGGGAAGATGAATGGGAGCATAACGTCAGCTCCACTAGGGATCACTCCAAACCCCATGATGTTGACGGGATATTTGGTTTCCATTACTCTCAGTAGATCTTTTGGGGACACAGCCTCCTCTGCACTGTCTTCAGATTGACACCCTGAAAACACCCTGAAAACACCCTGAAATGTTTGCATTGGAGCTTCCGACGCGAATGCAACGCAGTACAGCATGTCACTTCCAGATTTCTAGCGATGTGAATTGCGTCATGGTGCTTTTTTTCTTTTTCTCACAGTACCCAACTAACCATACAATTCTGTGCAGCTGACAAAAAAAAAACAAGAAAAAACAACGCGCACGTGCGAAACTAAAAAAAAATATAAACTGGCAACAATTTATCGATCGCATCATGTAGAGGCTCCAAATTGGGAGTAGATATTGCAAGTGCCAGGATCTATGAACACCACAATGCGATTGTGATATTACGAGTTAGCGCTGAACCCAATTATTTGGTGATACTGCTGTTCTTTATATATTAGTAGTTACATGGATTTCTTTCTTTCTTATACTAATACAGCTATCAATTATCTATCAAACTAAATGCTCACATTATCACTTTGACCGACTTCAGAGTTTCGCGTAATATCACTCAACAGAATTATTATATAGGAATAAATTGTCGCTGCCGACACTTGAGTTTGAACATAGATCGCCAGTGATCAAACACAGGCGATCCCATTATTGATTTAAGTAGACCACAGGACCATAGAGGAAATGCCAATGTAGGAAATGTTCGTATGTCTTTAAATTTTTGATTAGAAGTTTAGTGCCGCATTGATCGAAACTAATCCGATGGCGCCACAGGCCTAAAAATTATGCGGCGCGAGACGAATTCGGCTTGGTTTTGTTTTCTGTAGAGAGCGTCGTACAGAATTATTAATTTTCCTTTTCTTCTACATTAGTTTATTTCTTGAAAGATATCGCGCGATCAAACAAGGAAATGAACTACTCTGACACAATGCAGTATCCAATTTCACAAGGCTTCAGCATTTCTTAATAAAATATACCTTTTTATATCCCGCCAAAATACAGGACAATAAACCCGTTGGGATTAACCGCTGATGCTGTCGGCTGTCCACGATCGGTTATTTGGTCATATTTCTAAATTGAGTTAAGATTCGACAAATTTTATTTATTTTTTTTAAGCATATCATCCCAAGCAAGACAGGAGTGCCACTACCACGCAAAGGGTTACAGAGAGTGAGAGTAAAGAGTAAAAAGCGGTGTTTGAGAGAAGGACGGTGATCAAGATCAAGGCATTAGAAGATGTCGATTGACATTACATTTGAAGATTTGAAGATTATAGCTATCAGGGAAGCAAGTGATAAGAAGGGACTTCCAGTGTCGGAAAGTGTGAGAGAAGAAGGCGTTGGAGTAGAAGAGACAATTACATTAAGCTGTTTTGACAGTGAAAGGGTGGGACCGAGATGCCAACCGAGTAGCACGCTTAAATTCATGCAGTTTAGGAACCAGTGAAAGTAGCTCGTCAGAGCAGTTGCCATGAAAATACTTGTAAAAAAGAACAGAGGGAAGGTATATCACATCTGTGAGAAAGTGAATGTAGACGAGATGCCAGATCAAGGCCTATTACATTGTATATCCGTCTTTGCATTCTATCTAGAATCTCGAGATGAACAGCAGGAGCAATTTCTTGAATTCATTTTCCTCGTCCAATACGTTATTCAAACTTGCCAGTTACCCACTTTAGTTTTTCGCCGTATTGTTCCCTGAAGAATAAATTTCAGAATAATGCATTCTTTTTTTTTTAACAATACGGGAAACACAAAAGACTGCAATGGTTGTAATCTTTCATATCCCGCCAAATACAGCGCAATAACGCCATTGGTAATTATTGCTAATACTCTTTGCTGTCCATCATCCGTTATTTGATCACATTTTCAAATTAAATTAAGATTCGACAAATTCACCGAATTTATTTTTCATAAAGCAGTTTTTACTTCTCTAATACGTTATAGAATTTTGCCAGATACTCACTTTAGCCTTTCGTCATAATGTTTTCCGTAGCAAATTTCATAATAAGGAATACTTTTTGAACAGTACAGAAAACGTAAAAGACGATAATGGCAGCAATCTTTCATATCCCGCCAAATACAGAACAAGACTCTGGGATTTCCTGATAATTATGTTGATTCTACATAATCCGTTATTTGGTCATATTTTCAAATTGTGTTAACTTTTGAGAAATTACCCGAATCCATTTTTCAGAAAACGGGTTTTCCTCGTTTAACACATTATTCAATGTCGCCATTTTCTCACTTAGTCTTTCGCCGTAATGTCTTCTGTAGCAAATTTCAGAATAAGGAATCCTTTTTTAGGAAAATGGAAAACAATAAAAGCAGTGTAAACATAGCAGCTCGGAACGAGTAATCGGCGTTCAGATTCCGAATTCTGTTGGAGTTCATTTTATTGACTTTCTCGCAAATACCCTTGGGGAAGATATGACTCCAAATCTTTTCCACACTAGCTATGGGTTAAATATAAAAACAAATAGGGTCTGTAGCCGTAACTGGTAATCAGTCTAGGAGAACAATATCTTTGAATTCAAAACCGTATGCAGCTATCGAATAGATCATGGCGTTCACAATGTTTTTAAAACGTCGACTATGATTAACCGTCGTCAGCTGGATGTATCATTGTTAATAAATTTCACTGAAGGGTTGAAACCTTTCCTGTGTTTCGCCATGATTTTCCTTATTTTGGATTATGGTAAACCATATTTCATTGGCCGTGACTAGCTTATGGAATAATGTTTCTTATGTTGATCCAAAGACAAAGAGAAAGTATTTAAATGATGACTTTCAATAATTTCACAAGGAACTCATTTTCCTAGCTACTAAATTTTACCTCATGTGTTATAGATGACATACCACATTTGAACAACTAAATATATGGCTGATTTTTTTGATTTCCCTATTATTTGTTCATCTATTTCAGTCCCTTCATATCTATCTATCTATCTATCTATCTATCTATCTATCTATCTATCTATCTATCTATCTCTGTCTCTGTCTCTCTCTCTCTCTCTCTCTCTCTATATATATATATATATATATATATATATATATTAATGAATTGCGGCTTGGATTGAGGAATCGTAGAGCCGAGTTCGAATTCCAGTCGAAACCATTACATTCTCTTACGTGCTAATACCCTTTGGAAAGGCGTGAATCCTCTTCTTCTCCCTCCAGCTATGGGTAAATAGCAGGACAGTCTGGGTTCTATAGCCTTGGATGGCAACTGGTCAAGGAGAGAAGGAATTCAAAACCTGCGGAGGGTCGTTTAAGGATTCGGCTCTTCAAAAACTGTGGATGGTCCTGCACGAAACCTTCACCACTATAATCAAATCTCATGTGCTATACATGCGGGTTGGGGACTGCTTGTGAATTCCAAATTCCCATGAAACTCCAATATTGTAGCCGGCTTAGCCCACCCCGGGTGAATGCCGTTACATGAACAATATATATATATATATATATATATATTAATTTAAAGGAAAACAGACCACTTTAAGGTACCATTGTTATAATTTATTTCACCAGAGAGTTCTGGAAGTGAGGTCAGATGATCCAGGGAAAAGAAACTTTCTTGTGAAATAAATTATAACAATGGAAAATTAAAGTGGTCTGCTTTTCATTAAATTAAATTATTAACTCTGATTTAACATTGAATTCTCCGGATTTCTTCCTCCTTGGGATTATTTTACGGATAACCAAGATTTTAATTACTTATGTATATATATATATATATATATATATATATATATATATATATATATATATATATAGAGAGAGAGAGAGAGAGAGAGAGAGAGAGATTACATTAAAAAGGAATAGGCGGGTACTCTTATTTGAAAAGACGTCTATCGCTGTGTATTCGAGATATCTAGGTCTTTGCAGAGAAATCACTGTGAGAGGATTGCGTAAACGAATACATTTATTAGTAGGTCAAGGGGAAAATCGTTTAACTTCTACAATAAAACTCTCTTTCCTTGTCAATGCTCTTAATTTAGCACTGAATATTAATAACATAGATATAACATTATGCAATAAAAATTTCATCTCATCTCTTCCGTATAATCTATGAACTTATTGGTTTAAGCTCATATATATATATATATATATATATATATATATATATATATATATATATATATATATATATATGTATATGTGTGTGTGTGTGTGTACTTATTCGGTGTTTTTATTAATTTACTTGTAATTGAAAGTAAATCTCTATGTATTTTTTTATTTCTTAAGAATCTTTTTCAGACTTTCTCATCTCTAAATATTTATTTTCATCTCTGAAAAGTGGTTAGCTTAAGTTTTGATATTTTTTCTTTCGCTGGAGACGAACAAAGTCTCATTGCAGATAAAAAATATGTGAGGATTTCGAGAAAGGAAACAGAAAATTGATGCAGAAAAAAAGAGGGAAAGAGACAATTCAAATGAAGAAAACTGAAAATCAAGGGAATGTAAAGTAAAAGAAAAAGAAAGCAAAAGGAGAATTTTGTGTTTCAGGGAAAATCTAATTCTTGACGCAGAAACAAGAGACAAAGCAAATAATGTATACAAAACTGATTTCCGACATTTTTAATTGGATATAGAGGCAGCCATGATGGCCGTGATGGCATTAATGTTAGTGGATGACGTCATAAAAAGGGGAAGAGGGTATGTGTGGGAAGGTTTTTGATTTTGAATGGAAGGAACGGTCAATAGTTAGATAAAGATGAAATCAATCTGTTATTTAAATTGGTAATGATAGGTCATGGATAGATGACGAGATGCAAAACTGGATGAATATGAAAGCGTAGGGAATTCTAAGAAAGAGAAATGAGAAAGAAAAAAGGAAAGTGAATTGGGAAAAGAAAGAGAGGGGTAGAGAGAAAGAGACAGAGAATGACAAAAGGTTAAAGAGATATAAAAAGAAAAAGAAAGAAAGACGCAAGGTAAAAGTGAAAGATAAAGAAAGAAAGAAAGAAAGAAAGAGAGAGAAAGAAAGAAATATATAGAGAAAGAAGTAACAGAACAGAAAGATATAAAAGCAAGGAAGAAAACTTAGGAAAAAATAGAAAGCAGAAAAAAATTAAATTAAAAGCAGAAAAATACGGGAAAAGAATTAAAGAAATTTGAACGAAAAGTAAAAAAAAAAAAAAAAAAGGGATAATTTAGAAAAGAAAGAAAGAAAAATTAAGGAAAGAAAGAAAAACTGTAATAAGAATAAAGGTCCTTTAGAACAAGAAAAAGAAAGAAAGAAACAAGAAAGATAAATAAAAGAAAGAAAGAAAGAAAGAAAATCGAAAAAAGAAAGAAAAATAGTAAGAAAGAAAGTATAAAAAATGGAGAAAGAAAAGAAAAAAGAAAGCAAGACAGAAAAGTAGAAAGAAAGAAAAGAAGAAAGAAAGTATAAAAAATAAAGAAAGAAAAGGAAAAAGAAAGAAAAGTAGAAAGAAAGAAAGAAAGAAACATAGTAAGAAAGTTAGAAAGTTTAAAAATAGAATAAAGAAAGAAAAAAGAAAGAAAGAATGAGAAGGAAAAATACTGCAAGAATATCTTTACAGAAAACAAGAAAGCAAATAGAAAGAAAAGAAAAAAAATCAATGAAACGAATGAAATGATTTGGAAAAGGAAGAAGACAAAGATCAGAAAAGGATTCTCAAAGACATGACTGAAGAAAAGAAAATAATCAATCGCCGAAACAAATAAGTGAACGAGAAATAAGTCGATAACATGATTAAAATATCGTCGAGTGAAGAAGAAAAAATGTGATTCATTCTGATTTATCGGAAGATGATGGTTACCTGATGTTGCGCACTAAATCGTCTTTTTGTAGTGTCTGCGCACACATGTATTTCTGCGTCTCCCTGACAGGAAATTTCGTTTTTTCTTTTTTATGTGCGACTGAAAATAATTACAGAATAATGACGGATTAATAACGTAAATACTTTATGATAAACACGCCTGCATACGCAATGTTTTGCTTTGAAATTTTCTTTTCAATGGATACTTTTCTCTCTCTCTCTCTCTCTCTCTCTATATATATATATATATATATATATATATATAGCGTATCTAGTTCGTATCTATCTATCTATCTATCTATCTATCTATCTATCTATCTATCTATATATATATATATATATATATATATATTATAAATGAATAGATTTAAAATATGGTTTTTTAAATTAAAAAAAATTAAATTTGGACCTTCCATTTTTGAAACATGGTTAGAACTGTGTAGCGGAAAAAACATATTTTAAATCAATTAATTTATAATATTAATGCTCTGTAAATTTGCATTGAGCACTATTTTGTAAAAATAAAAATATCTATAAGAACACCGGATTATATATCTTACTGCTCTTTCTTTTTATTTATATATACATACATACATACATATATATATATATATATATATATATATATATATATATATATATATATATATATATATATTGTATTGGAGCAGCGGATCATTATTCAAGCATATATTGTTAAATATAACAGACAACGAATGTCTATTATGTTTGACTATGAGCCGTTCTAAGCTTCCTATAGTTGCTTTAATTTCGCGAGAAAATAAAACTATCATGGTGGTTCATATGAGTCGAAAGCTTAGATCGAGAAACAGCATAATAAAAAATAGCCAAATGTTTTTTTTTCCCCGAAAATTAAAGCAACCATACGAATATACATATACTTCTATGTACAGTGTTACTTCAAGATATAGGCAATCATGGCTCTACACAAGCTCCTGTTCTTCGTAGCTTTTAATAAATTGTGTTTTTGTTTTCTCTCCTAAATTGTGTTCCGCCAACCACTTATTCAAACACACTAGGAAGGTTATGCATTGTTTTCCTCTGTCCCTCTTGCCTTCAATCTGTCCGGTGAGTATCAGATTTTCCAAGCCCTCTTTCCTCATTATGTGCTTTAGAAACCTCAACGGTCACTGACTTTTATAGTTTCTTTTTGCTTACATTTCTTCTAACTTTAAAAACATCAATTATGAACACGGCCACCGTGTACTGGCCGTATTTACAATTTAAGAATAAATATTATAACTGCGTAATTAAAATCTTTGAAAATGGTTGAAAGATTCGAACATTTTCTGCACTCATGAAAACCAGAAAAGAAAACGATATTCGTATTCAAGAAAATTATGATAGAAAATAACAGACACACGCGCACGCGCTCGCACCCCCCAAACACATATAGATATATGCATAACCATAGATATATTGATTACTTAATCATACGACAAAGGGATAAATCGTTTTATTTCTGTAACAAGACTATCCTTCCTCGTCAATTGTATATTTGGCTCATCCTGTTATCTCTCTAACAAGGCTTACGATCATGAAAATACCGATTCTCGTCTTGTTAAGCAACGCTGTGCATGGTCACTAGCTAGATGGGTGCCGTTTGGATATTACCAGGTGTTCTAAGCTTCGATGTGCGGATGGTGCAATGGAGAATGTCTCGTAATTGAAAATTGGGGAGTCAATTTCAAATTCCGGTAGAGTTCTTTATATTCACTTACGAGCAAATACCTTTGGGGAAAGTGAGAAACCGGCTTTTCTCCCCCCCCCCCCAGCTGTGGGTTAATTAGTAAGACTTGTATAATAAATAATTATCATCTCTGAATAAATATTTAAATCTAAAAGTATTTACTGGCGTTAAATAACCTGCATTGATTGATAAGCCGTAAAAAAACAAATTAATTCTGTCTATGTGTGTGTCTCTATCTATCTATCTATCTAAATCTGTTCGTATCTATCTATCTATCTAAGTCTGTTCGTATCTATCTATCTATCTATCTATCTATCTATCTATCTAAATCTGTTCGTATCTATCTATCTATCTATCTATCTATCTATCTATCTATCTAAGTCTGTTCGTATCTATCTATCTATCTATCTATCTATCTAAGTCTGTTCGTATCTATCTATCTATCTATCTATCTATCTATCTATCTATCTAAATCTGTTCGTATCTATCTATCTATCTATCTATCTATCTATCTAAGTGTGTTCGTATCTATCTATCTATCTATCTATCTATCTATCTATCTATCTATCTAAATCTGTTCGTATCTATCTATCTATCTATCTATCTATCTATCTATCTATCTATCTAAGTCTGTTCGTATCTATCTATCTATCTATCTATCTATCTATCTATCTATCTATCTATCTATCTAAGTCTGTTCGTATCTATCTATCTATCTATCTATCTATCTATCTATCTATCTATCTATCTATCTATCTAAGTCTGTTCGTATCTATCTAAATCTGCCAATGCGAGAGTCCAAAATTCACGAACTGAACTAAAATACTCAATTTTAATTAGAATGTTTCTCTTCTAAATTAGAATTTTTATCTTTGAAAAATTGATTGATTTCCCCATGGACAATTGAAAACTTGTCCACCGAATCTGCGAATTAAAGTTAAATTCTAGCCATGGTTTTTATATTAATGTCGCATTAATATTTTTGCGATAGCAAGAACTGTTACAAATATTTTTCAACATTAGCAGAATGCGGGTTAGATTTAACTCCGTCTATAAGAAGTCGTTTTATTTTTAGCTGACATTTGTTTATAATGTTTGATCTCAATAACATTCCCATTTGTGCATTGTGGATTGAAAAAAATGATGTTGAAACCAAATAATAATTTGAAATAAATGCCTTTGCTTCATCATTGAATAACAGACATATTGAGGTAAGAACAAAATAAATGTAGGTTTTGGACGATTCATTTTCAAATGTCCTAACTCAGATCAAATACGACTTTGTAGCGTTCATCAAAACCGATACAATGTTGTCAACGATTTGTCAGTGAATTTATTACATCAAGATCTGGGAATCTGGGATCACAGGAGCTAACAAAACCCAGGAAGCCATTATTGATTTAGTTCTCATTGATGTACACCTGCTGATGTGTATATGCATCTAATACCCGAAATAATGTAATTACTAGCAAAGTGGAGCAGAAGAAAGAGCGAGATTGTCCAGGAACTTTATATCTAAATGCATCAGTTTTTATTGTGGTTTGCAAAGTATAAAAACCTGCTTTATTCTATAGCAGAGTAGGGTCCATTCTACTTGCTACTATTGGCTCAAATGTTTGCAACATTTGATACATTTGTTCCAAATCATTGCAATAAGATTCTGACGTGATGACTTGACATATTCTTTAAGGGGTGGTCGGTAATAGAATATGTCATTAGAGCACCTTTAAACAGTTAAGAAATTTGGTGGTTGAAAATTTAATTTCAGGGAGTATTAAGGATCGATAAGTTTAGACAGGTTTTTCTGATTGTCTTTCAGAAATACTTTTTCAACAATGGTAAGTACGTGAACAAGAAAATACTTAATTCTGAAACGAACATTTTTATTTTATCACGTGACAGACCTTCTGAGCTGAAAGCCACCAGTCAAATAATGCATTTTCACTTTGCAAACATTATCAGAGATGGCTGGCATTTGTGACGTTGATTCACTTCTGCTAGGCTGCCACTCTCTTCATACCGTACAGTTGATTTCAATATATGTTTCTGGATGGAGTAATCTAAGGCTTTTCCCCAATTTTTATTTTATTTTTTGACCACAACGAAATTCGGATTATTAGACGCCCTCTCTTTGTTTCTATCAGACACACTCTCTCTTTCTCTCTCTCTCTCTATATATATATATATATATATATATAGTAAATATAAATTTATATATATATATATAGTTTATATATATAGTATATATATAAATATATATATATATATATACTTTATATATATGCATATGTATATATATATGTGAAAAGTGTGTGTATATAAATATAAACATAATATATATATATATATATATATATATGTATATATGCGTGTGTGTGTGTAATATATTACATATATTA
>OZ010607.1:8077564-8120064 GCA_963932145.1 Acanthosepion lycidas | reverse complement strand
GGACTTACAGTCGAACAGATTTAGACGAAAAATTTGTATTATTCGATTCTGAAGAATATATAGGGACCACCTGAAAACTTTAGTGTCACATCAAAAGTTCTTTTTTTATTGACTTTTAAAAAACCCATGGAGAGTATTTTTTACCCTTTCTTAAGACCCCGATTCAAACATGTGATCATCACTCAGAAAGTTTTTGACTAGTTCGTACATGGAGCGAAAAGGAGCAACTGGTGAAGTTTATTTTTTATGATTAAAAGGCAATTTTTCATCCGGTGCCTTAAGATTTAATTTAAAATGTTCAGAATTATTTTTTCAATAATATATATAATTTAATATTATATCAATATTTTAATATTATATTAATATTTCAATATTATATTAATATTATTTTTTTAATAATTTAACATAAAAAATTTCGTGATAATATTGTATAGGATTACATTAGATAATAAATTATTTCGTTAGTCATAACTAATTTTAAAGTTAAATTAAAAGTATTTAAATTCAAATTTCGTGTATTACTGTTGGTGCTATTTGAAGGGAACAGGTTAAACTTTATCTTATAAGAGACAGAACAGGTGGAGTTAAACTACACAGTTCGTAGCATTTTTTAAGAAAGTGCTCAATACAAAGAAGCAAAATTTTATAATATTTTTATTATAATAGAGTATAATAAAAACATTTTATATTGCTACACAATAGATTTCATGTTTCAATACTATGATTATATTTCATCAGGTGATAGATGATAGCTAGTGATAAAAACGATTTATTTGGGAAATTTAAAAATAAATCGTTACCTCTTTTCGGAAGTTAAAGGGTGGGGGCATAACTTCCAAAAGATGCTAGCGATATGTTTTTAAATTTCCCAAACAGATCATTTTTTATCACCATCGCCTGACGAAGTACAATCATAGTATTGAAACATGAAAACATTTGTGTAGCGATGTAAAATGTTTTTATTGTAATTTTTATAATAAAAATATTATAAAAAGTATATATATATATATATATATATATATATATATATATATATATATATATAAAGAAAGAACAGTAAGATATATAATCCGGTGTTCTTATAGATATTTTTATTTTTACAAAATAGTGCTCAATGTAAATTTACAGAGCATTAATATTGTAAATTAACTGATTTAAAATATGTTTTTTTCGCTACCTAATACTGACCATGTTTCAAAAATGGAAGCTAAAACCTTCGAATTTAATTTTTTAATTAAATTAAAGACATTAGTTCCATTTTATCCTCAAGCAAATTTTGGAGTAACTTATTTTTAAAATTACTGGGTTTTTACTGGAAACATTCATAATTCACGTTTCCAAGGATATAGAGAAATCCATTCATCCAGACAAGGGGCGTTTGCGTGTTCATTATCACTGTATTTTGTTGTATCAGTTATTAGTTACGTTTGAAGAAGGATTTTCGTTTAGATAGGGTAGGGACGTATTTTTCAACGAATTCTGACATCCGTTAAATGCATGTTGTCTGGATTTTTAAAAAGAATTTATTGTTAACGGCAAAAATTCTTACGGCATTTTTTTCTATTTGTATACTTAAAGATTTTTGTGGGGTGTTTAGGTTAGAATACGTTTTATTTAACTACGATTTAAAAAAAATCACTTTTAAATCACTTTTTAATATACTATATTTCTTTTTAAAACAAGTAAATGTATTAGAATTACTTACACACACACACACACACACACACATATATATATTAATCATCCGAGAGATATTTTTCTGCCTTCCATCAGTATGGCTGACGGTAATCTTCAGAAGAGCGAGTGACTTGTTGCTCTTTCTCGGGATAATGTTCTCAGCTGATATGAAGTGGAAAAACTATATTGAATCCATTGCTATATCAACTGCTAAGAAAGTTGGTTCACTGTATCGTGTGAGACAATTTTTCTCTCCAGGATCTGTCTTACATATCTAGAAGTCTAGCATTCGTCCATATCTCTAATATTGCTGCCACATATTTAAAGATTCTTGATAAAATCCAGAGTCTGCAATATTATTGGTCTTGACCTGGTGTCTCGGCTTCTGTCACTTTTTCACCACCGCAAAGTTGCTTCTCTGTGCCTTTTCTATAAATACTTTCATGCTAATTGTTGGATGAGCTCTTCGCTATATTGTTGTTTTATTCCACCTTCCCCAGAGAACGAATTGTTCGTATGACTTTAGTTAGAGACACTGAGGTATTATGGTGGATGTAGTAACAATGGTAAGTAAGAATGCATTGTATATTTGGGTCAATGACTATGGAAAGCTAAGTTTAAATTTATGACAGAAGAAAACCGTCCTTTTCCGCATTCCCTATTTTGGCCTTGTGTCACATTTTGTATTTTCCCAAATAAATATCGCTCTTCGCTATGGTACCTAGACTTTATAAATTTAAGGGCAGTAATAGACTGGCGTCGTGATGTTATCAATTGAGACTTGAGCTGGCTAGATGTAACCGTAATTTTTATGCAGAGCAAAGATGTGTGGTAAAGAATTCAATGTTGCTTTGAACTTCAGGAAGATGTCGAGAGCCATGATCGCGCTCGCCCTGAAGAGAAATAGAAAATAAAAGATAGTAAGCAATTGACTTTTCTTTTTTGAAAGTCGTATTGTCTAAACCTGTTGTTGCTCTTCACGTTGCAAATACGACGCAGTAAATGAAAATGGAAACGGGATATGACGTGCTTTTACATGCAGTAAATTCTTCAGACACATCTTTAACGTATTCCTGGGTATGACGATATACTACACCTGGCAGCAAAGCCTCTGAACAGGAGATGAAAGATTTTGAGGCATGTGGAACAACCACTTAAATACAACTTTTCCCAAGTCCACCCTGACCCAGGGTGGTAGCACCTGATAGGGTCCCAGGCAGGGAACATCTAAACAAAAACAAAACACTATATAAGTTTGAAAATACATGTTTATAGTAAAAATACCAGGAATATATTTTGATAGTAGAATTACCAACAATATATTTTTAGAGTAGAATAAACAATAAAATATTTTTAAAGCAAAATGAATAGCAATACATTTTATCTATAGTTGAAGGCATACAGTTGAGTTCGTTATTTAATTTTTGGTATTAAATAACCCATCGAGGTTGATATAGAGCTAAATCAAGAAAATGAACCAACGAAGAAAAAAATCAACATCCACAAAGAGGCTATCATTTGTTTCAATTCAAGAAACATTCTTGACATCCTTAAATCCTTGGGAGAATTCACTGCGTATCAAAAGTACAATCGGAATGAATAGTTTAACTGAACATTTGGCTAAAGTTAGAGAAAGATTTACAATAGACCGGGAATACCTAATAATGAGGAATACATTTTTCTAATAAAATATTTTCTAAAAAAAGGCGAGGAATTATCGCATCAGTCTAAGAAATACTTGTCTATTTAAAATGATATTTGCTTCAATCTTTAAGTTTGCTGACGATATAACGGCATATCAGTGAATTTGTCTGAAAAGAAAGATGTAAGTTCATCTGTCTCTTGTTCTTCTCCTCTCTACATCATCCCAAATACATATTTGTGTATGTGTGCTCGAGTTTGTGTATGTGTGTGAGTGTGTGGGAGTTTACATCATACTTACGTACCTAACCGAACCTCTGTAGACAATGTCTCCAAAATACGTCACGAATATCTTTAAGTAAATCATTTACATTACCTGTTATGTGGGCATGAACGCCAAGGGCACCTGTTTGTATATAGGTACATAATTATCAAAACAAACAACGAAAAGATGGCAGTCATTCAATGACTGGCAAGGATATCTTGTGTTACCCGGAGCAAATAACCTATCATTCTACGCATTTATTTATACTTTCCTGTTGCAAGTGGCAAGGCTTATTCATCTATTTATAAAAGCAATACATGCATACATACATATACATATTAACGTATATCTATCTATCTACATGTTAATGTATGTATGTATGTGTGTGTATATATATATATATATATATATATATATATATATATATATATATATATATATGTATATGTATCTGTCTCTCCCTCAATGTATATATATATATATATATATATATATATATATGTGTGTGTGTGTGTGTAAAAAGTGTACAAGGAATTCAACACCCAGAAGCAACGATCTGCTTCATGCTTATAGTAATCATACGGCCATGACTTACACTTTTGAAGTTATATATATATATATATATATATATATATATATATACAGAAATGAGAGAAAGAATAAATGGATAAAAAATCCACAGTCGTGTAACATTTGCTTAAAAAGTGCTCATGTTACATTAGACCTGTTGCATAACAGACCTACATGAAAACAATGGCCAATCCTGTATATATATCCACCCAAATTCTAACCACTCTCCGTCCGTAATCAAACACATACCCTCCTCCATAGAATATTGAATTAGCAATAACTTTTCCCGTGAAAAAGTCTTTTACAAACATAGTAAATTTTAGAAGACTGTCTTAAAAATAGTGGCTATAAGTGTCCTGACATCAAATACATTAAACATAACATCAATATTTAGAATAAAAATAGGAGAAAAATCATTTGCTACACCCCCACCATTTAACCAAATGGTTAGTACAAACTTTTTCAATTCAATTGAGAAACTCTTCCTCATAAATAATCTACTTAGTAAGATTTTTAATAGAAATACACTGAAACTAAGCTATAGCTGTACAGATAATCTTGAAAAAATTATAAAAAAATGTAATAATAAAATTGTAAATGAATGCAAAAACTTAAGCAATAATTGCCATTCCAAAGCAGCAAACGCTGATAATACAAAAAGTCTATTTGCAGAAATTCAAACGAGTGTCCATTACAAAATAGGCGTCAAACAGACTCCCTTGTTTACCTAAGCACTATTTCTATATAGAAAATCTTACAGTTAAAAAAATTTATATCGAATTTCTTTAAAACAATGTGGTATCAACATATATTATCTTTCACCAACAACGCGTACAGAATTAGGACGTCCCTTTCACAATAGCTTTGTAACTTAAAAGAATTTAATAAAAACCCTACGGTAAAATGGAAAATATTAAAAAACAGTATTTGTACATCTTTAAATGAATCGGGTTTCTTATGTTTTCAAGAAAAATTAGAGATATCATATATATATATATATATATATATATATATATATATATATATATATATATATATATATGTTCAGTGTTAAATGTGCACCTGAAATGAGCTTTAGTTCTATATATATTTCATTTCTTCGAACATTGAATAACTCTAGGCAATATAAAATATTAACCTCTCAAAATATTTCTGGCAATGCACCAATCATCACCTGGGATATTGTAACAAGAGCCAAATCTTAGAATGGGTAAGTCAATATATATAATTTATGTATTGTTGAAAATTAGTTATTTAAAAACACTTAAATATCCGTAGTTTAGTAAGCAACAGAAATGAATTGATGGTTACATGTAGGCATAGAATTACATATCTGCTTAAATACGTTGATCCAGATTCATTTTTAATGTAAATTATGCTTTGCTTGTTTTTCTGAAAAAATGAGCAATTAATCTTCCTTTATGCTTAATATAAAAAATTATATTCACAACTCTAAAATAATATATTTTCCATCCATATATATATATATATATATATATATATATATAAATGCCTAAAATCCAGAATTCAGAAAGAAAATCCTGCAATAGTCGTTAAGAAATCTTCTTCCGAACTGACTACTGTTTTCTCTAACTTGTACAATAAGTGTTTTGCTGTTTCCTGCCTTGCTGTTTGTTAGAAGTCTTCATTTGTAGTTCCTGTTTCTAAGATTTCTGGTGAATCACGTGATCCTTCTTATTATCAGCTGATCAGCATTCTATTTATTTTTGGTAAAGTCCTAGAATCTCTAATTAAATCTGGATTGGTTAAGCATCTCGCATAGCATGGTCGTCTTTTCGGACAAGCAATATGGCTTTCGTTTCTCTAGGTCAATTTCGGATTATTGCTTAAATAGTCTTCCATGCTAAAGAAAACAATCGCAAAGCTGGGGATGTTGCTTTGGATATCTCGAAAGCTTTCGACAAAGTATGGAATTCTTCACAGGTTGAAAAGTTATGGTGTCTCTGGACGAATTTTTGAGTTGATTTAGTTTTTTCTTATCTAATCGTGAAATTCTTCAAAAGCCACAGAGGAAAATTGTAGTTTATCCTGCAACTATGCTGAGCGGACTTTAGTTACAGTTCAATACACCATTAGCCTTCTATCACTTTTTGGTAATGTACTAGAAGCTCTAATCAACTTTGAATTGGTTAAGCATCTCACATTGCAAGATTTTCTTTCAGATAAGCAATATGACTTTCGCTTCTCTAGGTCAAATGTTAATGTATTAACGATAATTACTGAAAGAATCTCTCAAACGTTAGATAAGAATGGTGAAGCTCGGACTGTTGCCTTGTGTATCTCGAAGGCATTTGATAGGGTTTAAAGTACTGGTCTTCTTCACAAGTTGAAAGGTTATGCTATTTTTGGACGATTTTTTGGACTGATTCAGTCTTGCTTATCAAACCGCAAAATGAAAGTTGTCTTGAATAGACACTCTTCTAGATCTTTTTACATTAATGCAGGCATCTCCTAGAGTTCTATCCTTCGACAACTACGTTGTTCCTAATTTTTATCAACGACCTTCATGGTAACATCAGTTCCCACCTCGATATCTATGCTGATGATACAACTATTTACTTCTATCTTAATATTAAGTCTGATCTGTTCGATAAGGTCAAATTGGCAGTTGATCTCAAAAATGACCTAAAATCTGTTAATAACTGGAGCAAAGAATGGTTGCTAATTGTAACGCCCCCCCCCCAAACGAAACTACTCTCTTTTAATCGCCTTGGTGATCCCATTTTACCTTCCATAATCATGGCTGATGCTAACCTCCAGCAGTGTAACTAAATACGCTTTCTCGGACTAACGTTCTCCTTTGAAATAAAATAAAAATATTATATTGAATCAATTGCCAGGTCTGCTGCTAGAAAGTTGGTTCATAGTTTCGTGCTAAACAATTTTCATCACCAGAATCTGTCATATATTTATAAGTCTACCATGATTTGAATATTATTTCCAAATCTAGTCTGCTGCTTCTGCCATATATTTAGAGATTCTTAATGAAATCATAAGAAGAATCTGCAATGTTACTGATACTGACCTGGTATCTCTGCTTATGATATTTGTCTTTATTAAAAAAAGATTTATAATAACTCGAGTTGAATTTTTAAAAATCAAAATAGGATATAGAAATATATATTTCATTAAAACAATATTCCGTATAATTGAACAATTAATTTTATTTGTTAATCTGAACTCCTTGACATTCTATAATCTTCATTTGCCTTTCAATCATTAGCATCATTAACTTGTCTACTGTTTTGATTTTTTTTCTTTTTCGTTGCTACCCAGGGATTTTTGTATGGAGATTGTTTTTTTTTTTTTTTACTTTCATCAGCCTGGCAGATGATAACCTGCAGTGGACTGACTCATTGTATCTTTTCGGCATAACGTTTTCCGCCGACATAACGTAGGAAAGATTATATTGAAGCAATGTCTATGTCCGCTGCTAGGAAATTTGGTTCCCTGTGTCGCGTTCGACAATTTTTCTCCCCAGAATTTATTACTCGACCTTGTTTGCAATATTGCTGTCACATCTGCTCTGGTGGCTCCTGTTATCTAGTAAAAGATACTTGACAAATTCCAAAGTAGAAGCTGCAATAACATTGGTCTTAACCTGGTATTCAATCTTCAGTGACATTATTCCGCTTTAATGCAGCTTCCCTTTGCCTTTTCTATAAATACTTTCATGGTATGTAGAATTTATGAATTTAAGCGCAGTACTCGATTGGTGGCAAGATCTCATCATTTTACAGTTGGAATGGCTAGATGTAAATGTAAATTCTACGCTAACAGTTTCTTCTATCGCACTTCTCACTTGTCGAACTCTCTTTCCTTCTTACTTTCCAGTCATATTTGATGTTGAAAAATTTAAATGCAATGTCAATCGGTATCTTCGGTATTCTTAATTCTTGCTCTTTTATTGCCCTCTCATCTTAATAGTATTTTCCTCATAGTCTTTAACATTCAGTAACACTTTGCGTCTTAGTAGCGCCATTGCCTTGCTTGCGTTGAAATGATTAAAAAAAAACAGACCAAGAAAACTATAATTCAGTAATTCTTGTGCCCTTAGTTTTCCTGAGTTAAAAGAAAGAAAAAAAAAACTTTTGTGTTTTTTTTTTCTATAATCTGTTTACGTTCTAATTAACAGAAAAGTATCTCGTCCTGGATATGACGATAAACTGCATCCGGCAGCAAGGTCTCTGATCAGGAGGTTTTAAGGAATGTGGAATCATCTCTTAATTACTCTTGTCCACTCTAACCCGGGTTGGTAGCACCTGTTAGGGTCCCAGCTATGGGCAATTACTTAACCCTCAAATTGAGGTCAAAACACTATGAAAGTGTAAAAATATTTTTTTAGTAAAAATTACCAGAAATAAATTTTTGAAAAAAAAGTTAAAAAAAAAAAATGTTACCAGCAATACATTTTTAAAAAAAAAATATTACCAGCAATACATTTTTGGAATAAAGTTTTACCAGCAATAATTCAAAAAACATTACCAGCAATACATTTTTGGAAAAATATTACCAGCAATGCATTTTTGGAAAAAAACCCTCTTTACAAAAATATGTCAACGAAACCTGATTTGCAAGCTGTTTATTCTATTAATACGAACCTATCCAAAAAAATCGTGTTGATATTAAATAATCCATTGAGGTTGATATACCGTAAAACATAATAAACCGAAATAAGAAAAGTGTCTATATTCTGTGCTTCAATATTACACAATATGGAAGTATGTCAAAGGAAAATAATCTCGTGGAATATTTTTATTTTAAAACTCGTCAGTTTCTACTTTCTTCTAAATGAAACCTCGCCTTACGTAGCCATTTTCTGCATTTGGAAAGACCCACAAATTCCCAGCCACTTTTAACAGAAGTTAAAATGGAAGGTGGCAGCTGTAGGGGTATAACATTTCCGTTTGATATCTTCTTAATGTTAGGAAATGTCAAAGTTGACAAATTGATGCTTGTGGCTTGTGGCTTGTGGCATGTAAATTTAAGCAAATTTCAATTTGTCATAACTTCGTAAGCGTTTGTTCAATCAAGATGAAAGGTCGATGATTAATTTGTGTCTAGAAATGGTGCCATCGACAAGAATTTGATGATAAGCTATGATGTTGCCGACAGAGAGCTAAGAAATATTGCATGAAATGAACTGAACTGATGGAGAGGCACTAATAAATCAGGATATACCTCATGAAGAGGTTCATTAAAAACATGATGATGGATTTTTATGAAAAGTACTATTTATCAGTTCTTTTTTTATTCACGTCCATATCGATTTTTCAGAAAAAGGGCAAACACCTGCAAAAGTGCCTATTGCCATGTTTGACGATTACCAATTTAGGGTACTAACTGATCGTAGTTAGTGCTTTAGGATTGCTTTCTTTTGCTTGTGTAACAGAACTATCAACTCCTTATGCGTCATTTAATGCCGAAATTTAATTTTCTAGGGATATTTGAAGTAAGGAAAATATGATATATGTTATTCTGCTTTCACAATTGAATACATGGTAGATGATACTCAGCTTCTTAGCATATACATGTTTGTGTGAACATAATTACTAGAGATAGTGATATGTGTGTTTTATGTTGTCTTGTTGAAGTTATATTTTGGAATACAGTTTGATTTCTTTAAGAAATTGTAGGATATGATATGGATTTATATCATGAAAGGGTTCTTTGGTTGATTTTGTTTAGCGGTATATCAACACCTGTATAGGTTATTTAATACTGAAATTTAAATATTTTGAACACAATTTTATGACTTCAACTACAAATAAAATATATTGTTGGTCATTTTGCTATAAAATGTATTGTTGGGCATTAGACTTTAAAATTGTTGTTAATTCTACTATAAAGATATATTGTTGGTCATTTTAACACAAATAGGTATTGTTGGTCATTTTACTATAAAAATGTATACTTAGACTTTCACAGTGTTTTGTTTTTGTTTGGAGCGTTCAATATTTGCACATAGCTTGGGCCCCTAATAGGTGCTTCCACCTCGGTTAAGGTTGGATTTGAGAGCCAAAGAAATTAAGCGGTAGCTCCACGTTACCCAGAACCTCCAGTCTCCCGATCAGAGGCCTTGCTTCTGGACGTAGTTTATCATCATACTCAGGACTAAGTGTGTTAGGAGGCAAAGGTCGACATGGAGAAACAACCGTAATAAAATATAGCATTGAAATGATTGAGAAACAAAATAGGGTTGCGTCTATAACCAAAGAAGTGTACACAAAGTGAAAAAACAAAACAAAGAAGAGAATATTAGATGACTACTTTCCAATGGATAGTAAACATAGGAAAATACTAACCAGCATATATATATTCCTCTGTGGCCGTTGGTTGATTTGAAATGCAATGTAATATATATATATATATATATATATATATATATATATATATAATTAAGTTGTAAGGAACTTGGTAAACCGAATTGGTAAATCCAAAGAGGATGAAATCCTGAGAGCTCAATGTTAGGACAGAGCTAATATGTAATGAAAAGCAAACCACTTTAATGTACCATTACGATAATTTATTTCACCTAAATCCTTTTTTAAGGATTCAGGATCATCAGGTAAATCTTCCAACAACGAATTGAGAAAAAATGGCCCATTTTTTTCTCAATTCGTTGTTGGAAGATTTACCTGATGATCCTGAATCCTTAGAAAAGGATTTAGGTGAAATAAATTATCGTAATGGTACATTAAAGTGGTTTGCTTTTCATTATATATATATATTTTTTTTTTCTCAAATTTACGTGTTTTAATAGCATATTCATAATTGAAATAAAAATTTCCATGGTAACAGCCAGGGCGAATTGTTTAAATAGGTAGGGATGTTGGGTGTTAATAATTTGTATCAGTATAGAGTTACTTTCATAGATGTCAAGTCAGGGTAAGGTGGGGGAGGGTTTTCGCCTAGTCTGGTTTACGTGTCTATGGTGATTTATTTATTTTTTTATTTTATTTCTTTATGAAAGGGTTTTGTGTATATAAAAACTGCCGTAACATTTGTTTTTTGACGACTTCATAAAGGGTTATCTTTTTTTGTAGGGCATTTAAACTATTTATTGGGGCTATGGATTATAAAAGTTATTTTATTGTATGTTTGTTTTGAAGTTAATTATTCAATGCATAAATTTGATGATGTCGGGTAAGAAACCGTTAACTCATGTCTATTGTTTAATAGATTTTTATTATTTAGAAACTTAATAATGTGCAGTTTCTCATGGAGGCACAAAGGGCATGGGTCATTCCAAGTTTTACAAGTTCTAGTCCTGCTTATAATTTTCCATTTTACTTTAGGTGTCCTATTTATTTCCTTCAGATGCCAAAAATATTTAGATTGAGAAGTCTGATTTCTTTTATTTATATTGTTGAAAGAGCACTTATGCTGCCTCCATCTGGCTTTAAATTCATTCTTCGCAGACCCAATGTATATCATATTAGTATTAGGACTCTCAGTGGAGGAGATAGTACATTGGTATACCACAGATTTGATGCAGCATTTATTTTCTAATGGGCAGTCTTCTGGGTTTCTACAATTACACAATTTTTCACTGTTATTGTCTAATTTAAGTGTAGGTTTTTTTATTAATACTATTCAGGCATGAGGGTTTGTTCAGGATTTTATTGTATTTTTTTATTATACTTTCTAGATTTTCAGTGCAGCTGTAACTCAATTTTAGGGTGTTCTTATTAAATATATTACTAAGCCTAGTATTGGTGGGGAAGTGCTTATCAATTAAAGCTAAGAATTTCTGTCCTAGTTTAATACTAACCATTTGGTTGAACGCAGGGGTATACCAAATGATTTTTCTTTTCCTGTTTTTTTTTTCTTCTGGCTAGTGCAATTGTTTCTATAGTTAATGTTTGCATTTTTGTAACCACTATTTTTTAGGGCAGCGTTATAGAAGCTATTGTGTTGTTGGAATATTTCTTTGTTAGCGGAGTTAATGCTAATTCTATTTTCTATTGATGAGGGTATATGTTTAATTATGGATGGAGGGTGGTTTGACTTCGGGTGTATATATAAGGGGTTAGTATTTGGTTTTCTATAAGGTTGGTATGTGTTGCTTGCTAAATCTAGAGTTACGTCGACGAAGTTTACCCTTTTCATTTTAGTACAGACTGTTATCTTTAAGTTTAGATTTTTAAATTCACTAAATATAATTTTTCTGATTTTCTCTATTTTAAAACTAGTAGAACTCCTCACCATCATGAGCCTGTCATCTCTATACAGTCCGATGTCCTTAATATCAATTTCGCGGTGCGCGGATAAGTTGTACAGTATTTAATGATCCCATAGTGATGTCAAACAGGTCATTATTGTTTTTTATCCATTGGTCCCCATTATGAACGAGGACAGATTTTTTTGCGCTGGGGATTATATCTGTTTCTTCCTTTGTCAGGTTAGAATACACAGCAGCAAAGTCCAGGGCAGTCGTAAATAGGTCCTTCGAAATTGACGGGTAGTAATCCACGATATCGAACTGTATTAGGGTGCAATTCGGTTTATTATCAATATTGTTAAACCAATTGATGACATGTTTAGTATTGATCCATAATTTTAATCGAAGCTGTTTTTTTATTTGGCAAGTAATTCTGTCCAGGATTCTTTTGCTGATCTTACCTATGTCGGGTCAGGTAGGGTTAATTGTTCTAGTAGTAGGGTTTTCCAAAAAATCATGTTTATGGTCCTTAAGAGTTATGTAACATTCATTTTCAGCAAGTTTGCCTACTCTATCGCTAATTTTTAATTTATCAGTTATTTTTTTACTTGCTCTGTTTATGCTATCAACCATATTTATGTTGTTGTTTCAAGCTTTTTTTATAAATCCTGGTTAACTTTTTTTGAAAGGAGATGTTGTTGAAAATGTTGAGTAGGTCTTTTTCAAATTTTCCTCACACAAAAACAAGGAAAAATTCTATATAAATAAAGGGTGTGCCAATATCTTGGACCGATTTTAAATGTGAATTAAGTTTGAATGTCGAATGATCTTTTTCTTTTTCTTTCAGATTTAAGAACTTAAGTCTTTGGCAATTTCAACCATGGAAAGATTAACAATCAAACATGGTGTTAAAGTTATTGAAGCCTATTACGAAAATGGACGTTCAAACAGACATGCAATGAGAAGTTTCCAGGTCGCATCATCTCTTGAAACAGCGAAGTCAATTGGCCACCACGATCGTTCGAATTGGCGCCTTTAGATTTCTTCATTTGGGGTTATCTCAATGCCCACAAGCCAACAACAATTCAACAACTGAAGGATGAGATAATAAGGCATATTGGTTACATGGAGGAGCGACTATGCAAAGACATCATCAAAAATTTTGACCATCAAGTTGAGGTGTGCCACCGAAGCCTTAGCGGACATTTGGGCGATATTATTTTTCACATATAATTGCCATGACTTAAATAACATGATCCAATAGAGAAATAAATAAATTTTCACAATAACACTGATTTATTTACTGCTGATTTTGATCCGTCTTAATAAAACCCTCTTCATATGTTCGCAAATCCTTTGTTTTTGCGTTAGTAAGTTTAAAGAAAGTTTAAGGTATACGCGGGCGTGATGCCGTAAGGACGAGGTTACATTTATTATTCCTGTACATTTATGGCTAGGTCTGTTTTCAGCGTTTAACGTTCGTAGTAGTGAGTTAACTGAGAAGTGTTTTGTTTAACAATGTCAGGATATTCATATCATGAGCAGGCAGATATTTTTACGTATGGCTGCACGAATGGTAATGTACATGAGACTGCACCTCTGTATCCGGTTGCGTTTCCAGCCCGAAGGCGGTCGAGTCATCCAAACGTTGCTGCTGTTTATCATCGCGTTGCTGAGACAAGATTCATGGCACCACAAACTATGGATCGAGGAAGACCGAGATCCGCTCGTACGCTTGAGAACGACGAACACATTTTAAACGTCGTCAAGTGGTCCTAGAATGGAGGTTACTTCAAGAACAGCTCCTGTACCCATATCATTTGCAACATGCGCAGACTTTTTGCCCTCTGATCATTAACTACGAGAGACCTTTTGCCGATGGTTATTGCATAAAGTGCAATTCCGTTTTTGTCTCTTTAGTTTTGTTTTCAGATCAGGAAACATGATGGAAGAGATGGAATAAAAATTTATACAAGCAAAATTTGGGGAGAATCGGAATCCCCAGGATACAATACGGGCTAGACACTAGCATCAGTTTATGATTAATGCGCGGGCTGGAATTGTAGGTGACTGCTTGGTACTTCTATATGTTTTCCCAGAACATCTTACAGGAGCTGTCTACAAGGAATTTATTTCAAACACACGTTCAGACCTGCTAAAGGATTTGCTTCTTCGAATACGAAGACACATGTGATTCATGCATGATGGAGCTTCAGCACATTTATTAGGTTGGTGCAAAAATAATGACGTAATAATGTCGTTTTTTGACGTTAAAAAATACGTGAAAAAACGACATTATTACGTCATTATTTTTGCACCAACCTAATAATTACATTGTTCGCGATGCACTGGCTGATATCTAGCATGAAAGATGACTGGGTAGGGTGGGAACAGTTTCATGGGCTGCACGTTGCCCCGACCTACGTCCTTTGGATTTTTATCTGTCTGGCCACCTAAAAAAATTGATTTATGCAGCAGACAATAATAACGCATTGACGTTTCCTCAACGTGTCATGGGAGCCTTGTGAAACCATTTGACAAAATGCGAGTATATTTCAAAGGGTACGCCAGTCAATGATTTGACGGGTCTGTGCGTGTGTAGAAGCAAGCGGAAGACATTTCGAACATTTGTTATGAGTTGTTGTGTTGAGGTACAATGCTGTCTCTTTGGGCATATGTTTATATGGAGGTATTACCTTGTTTTTGTTTATATATATACATGTGTGTGTCTGTGTGTATGCATGGGACATCGCATTTCAAATCAACCAACGGCTACAGGTGATTCTCCCAAAATGATATGAAAAATTCACAGGTGTTCCTTCATCAAATCCCAAATATTAGATATGTGTCATAAATAGTTTAAAAATCAGAATATCTTGAAATTTCACTACGTAATATTTTTGCTTTCTGCGAAACTCTGACATTCATAGCATAAAATCTTCTGTTACATGATCACAGAAATGAGAATATGTGGTCAAAATATAAAAATATTTTAACCTTAGGTAGAAGTTTATTTACAAAATGCTATCCACTTTAAAAGCTTCAAGTGTATTTTCATTATTTCGACTTGATGTATTTTCATTTAAAAATTTTGTAGACCATCCCTCCAAAAAAACAGTTTTATGGGTTCATAGCATCTAAACTACAATGGGACAAACTTAATTTGTTCCTGAAGGCAGTTTGTAACCCAAAACTATTTTTCCAATAGGAATCAATGTAGAGAAAAAAATCACGGTACAATAAAATTGGAAAAAAGTATGGCACAACACATGAATGTCTATGACATGATGGTTGACTCAAATTATTCCGTTCATGTTAACTCAGTTCAGATATGTTGTTCGAGAACCAAGGCATTTTCATCTCGAATTTTCAGTTCAAAAACTAATTTGTTCAACATGCGAGACATTCAAGAACCGTGGTTCCTCTGTATTTGAAACAAAGGTAAAATGTAACCAAAAATAGCTAATTTGCATAGAAAAGTATAGTTGCATCAACTTTCAGCCTCAACTTTTCAACCAGAATCAACAAAACCATTATTTTGATATAAGTTATTCTAGAAAAATGTTTTAACTGTAGATAGAATTTTATCTATGAAAATGAAACTTCTTTCACATGATATTCAGACATGTAAAATATGTGTTCAAAATATAAAAATTTTCTGAAACTGTCTAATTTATCTGCTCATGTCTTGAAAATGCAATTTTCAAGATGTTAAAAAATGAAGCACTTTTGAAACAGTAATACTAACATTGCTATAACAGGAATGAATATGGTTACTGCATGGAAATAATTAAATAATTTATACATGCAATATCGTTGAAGATCTTGACAACCCCTTCTCGCTTTTTGGTCCAACTTTCTACTTTACATAAATGATGTCCGATGAACATACACTTACTATTTCCGAATATCTACGCTGGCGGTAATATATGTGCACCTTAAAACTCTAGACTGCCAAAAGTAAAATCAAGAATGAAAATGCAACCCTTGAAATGAGATGGCTTGACTACGAAAAGTTATGAGGCACGGCCCTTCGTACCTCAGAATATTCCGAGTTAGAAACATAGTGCGCTCTCAAGCGGACATTGGCATTTTTGTAGCGTTTTCCCAGGTGGTACGTACTGACATGAGACAGTCTCAGGTTTTAAGAATCGTTATGATTGTCTGAACTTAAAACTCGCACCTATTTAATCATTTAGTTTTACATCAGCTTTTCTGTCTCTTCTTGCTAAGAAAGGCATCGGAATTTTGTTGGAAAGGTTATAAGTACCAGATTTGACCTGAGATTTTTTTATAAAATGACATATATCAGGTTATTTTGGGATCTGTACTCCACTAGGAGGCATTGTAGAGTAATAGATAGCGGCTCGGATTGAGGAATCGGAGAACCGATTACATTCACTTACATGCTAATACCATTGGGAAAAGTATAGATCCTCTTCTTCTCCCCCCAGCTATGGGTAAATATCAGAACAGACCGGCCTTGGATAGCAACTGGTCTACCGCAGTAAGAAATGGCAATCTAAAGCGAGAAAAATCTGCCTTGTCAGTCATCTATCGAAAGATACATGATCGCCTACGCGTGTATCACGCATAGCACACAACTGACTGACTCCACAGAATTTTGTCAAATTGCCTGCTTTTGTATCTGAAACTTTGACTTCTTAAGATAGCTCTAGAAAAAAATACCCGAGACAAAATGTTTCTCTCTTTAGTGTAAGATTCACAAATATTGATAGAGTTTTTTTTTTTCTGGACCATATATTTAATACTTTCTCTGTTTCTTTCATACGTTAAATTAGTGATTACTCGTTTTTGGCAGCATATGTTCGGCATCATATGTTGGGCAACATATGCCGGGCAACATTTGCCAGGTACCATTTGCCAGGCATCATATAACGCCACCATATGCTGGGCATCATATTGCTTTGCAACAAATATCAGTTTCCGATTTAACTTTCGTAGTATTCATCAAGAAATCATGATCTAGACCTTTAGTTCTATTTTGTAGCTACTGAATTATTTTGGGCATTGAAAATTCTGCAAAAAGAAGGTTAAATGTGCGAAATGCAAAATTCAAGCTCATTTCAGGAACTTTGACCCTTGAATGCAAACTGGTTTCTAGAACTAAACCCCTATTTTTTTTAAAAAGAAACGTGAAAGATCTTTTTCAGAATATTCCTTTCAAGTGCAAATAAAATTAACACACTGCTATAATTGCGCTGAAAATCATTCAGGGTCTCAAATGTCCGTTTAGCTCTATTGTGTGACCCGACAGTGGTATAATCAAATGTGTCCGTAAAACAATGATAAACTACTGTAACCGAAAATGGATGAGTTAGAAAATCTGGAATAAGGGTTCACACAGAGGATACGCCTTCTCTCTATTTGCAGATTCGTCAATTCACAGACCAATGAAAAAGCACCCCCACATCATTTTCTTTTTATGCGGGACACGTGACAGTCAAGGGAAACTATCAGATACATCACATAAATAATATTTTATCAAGTAAAACGAAACACCTATTCAGTGAGTTTCTAAATATTCTTTATATCTTCTCTGTCTCCCCAGTTATGTGTTAAATAGTTTGGTCAATTTTTCCTTGGATGGTTACTAATCTAAAATAAGAAAAAACTGCAGAGAAGGCGACGAGTAAGGACTCAAACTTTCCAAAGAATATATAGTAATTCACAAATATTAAAGAATGATAATCCGTGAGGAGATATTCCATTTTAATAATAATAATAATAATAATAATAATAATAATAATAATAATAATTACATACTTGCCACATAAACAAATAATCTTTTATACAAATTTCAAATAGGCAAAGATGTGACAGAAATTTAATTCATATTGTCATTTAAACATGGTCATAGCGATTTGCTAAATTTCATTTCCGGCATTAATATCAATAGGAAAAGTAGTTTAGGTGATGTTGAACTGACGTGGTCATTTTTGTCAAAAGGCAAAAACAGGGTCTAACCTGGTACATTGAGAATTGAGAGCGCTTGAAAATTTCTCTGTGAACATAGATGTCAACACTTAGAGGCGACAGTCTGTTTCATCCTAAACCCAATCGGTGGCCTGACGATTGCATCTAGCATGTCGCCTCTAAGTGTTGACTTCTATGTTCACTTTTATATTTACACACGCTCTATCCCTTATATTGAGCACTTTATCCCATAAATATAGCACATATTAAGACTATATTTCTTCATATATATATGTATATATATATATATATATATATATATATATATATATATATATATATATATATATTAAGAAATATAGTTTTAATACGTGCTATATTTATGGGATAAAGTGTTCAATATCAGAGATAGAGCGTGTGTAAATATAAAAATGAACATAGAAGTCAACACTTAGAGGCGACAGTCTGTTTCTTGCTAGATGCAATTGTCAGGCCACGAGTGCTGTTATTTTTCTCGACTATTTAAATATATACGGGTCAGTGGTGCATTGTGGGTAGTCTATTTTGGCGGTTATTTTACCAGAAGTCGTTTATTTATTTGGCTTAAATTATTTTGTTTGTTTTTATTTATTTATTTATTTTTATTTTTTTTATTATTATTTCTTATCTTATTTATTTATTTATTTTTATTTTAATAGGTGCTTTTATTAACGTAGCAAAATTCGCTTATATCGCTTTTTTAATAGTTTTGTTTTGGTTTGGGAAGAGAATTAAAGCTATTTATTCAATTTTGGGGTTGATGTAGTTTATTCTAACTATTATTTTGGCGGGAAGAGTTTCTAATTTGTTTATTACTTCATGTATTAATTTGGATTGATTATCTTTATTTGTTTTTTTCTAACGGTTAGTCTATTGGGATCAGTTTGTTAGTTTATTTGGATCAGTTTAGGTCAATTTATTTTACTTGTTATTATTTATTTCTTATACTGTATATTTTTTCTTTTCGGTTTTCCATTTTTAAGTAACGTAATATTTTTTTCTTTTATCGTTAAATAACAGTTATAGCTATTTTTTTCCGTCCTATTTTTGGTTTGATTTTTATAGTCTAACTAATATTTTGGTCGTAATGGTTTGCTAATTTGTTTATTTGTTACTTTATTTATTTGGATTCATTGATTTTGTTTCTTATTTTTTATTCTATTTCGTCTATTCTAACAGGTGTGCTTTGGTAATTGTTTGGGTTAATTTATTTTACTTATTTTATTGCCATTTTGTATATTTATTTAATTTAATTTTATTTTTTCCGTTTTTGATTTTTAAGTAACGTAGTAAAAAATTGTTTTCATGTTTGCATTTTGAGATGAGCTCGGATCTTTTTAATAATTTATTTTGGTCTGGGGATGTAATGAAAGCTATTTTTCCTCCAAGCAAAGTTTGTAAGTTTTTGATTGGTTGTTGTAGGCTGATTATCTTTTCCTTATTTTCCAAGATATTTTTGGTGTGATGTGCGTTTTGTTTTTAATTTCCCAGATATACTTAGAAAGCATTGTGTTGTTCGCATATTTACTATTTATGAAAGATGTTTTGTGTGTATAATTTCTTTGTTTCCAGGGTCCTTCAGTTACTCCTATGTATACTTTTTCTTCATTATCTGGTGAATTTATCGTGGCTTGGTATATTACGTTGTTTTGTAAACAATTAGAGTTTAAGGGACATTCGTTCTTTATTAGGCAGTTGTACGTGGGTTTAATTTGTTCGTGTAGTTTGTTGATAATTTTCCTGTTGTGCTTTTTTATTATTTGTGCCATGTTCTCGGTGCAACTGTAGCTGATTTTTACTGAGTTTTTGTTGAATATTTTGTGTAGGGTGCTTGATTCCAGGAATTGTTTGTGTAAGAGTTTGAAGAATATTTTTCCTACGTTTGTTTTTACGTTTTTGCTGTAGGTGGGTTGAACCATATGATATTTCTTTTCCTGTTGGCCTTTGTGTTCTGTGGTGAGTATGTGAATGTTGCTGGGAATCCACTATCTTTTAAGGCTGTTTCGTAGTCTTTCTTAGCTTTGTTGAATATGGATTCATCGGAGGAATTGTGGTTGGAAGATGTGTGTATATAGAGTGGTTTATCATTGTGTTTTCTATATGGTTTATATGTGCCTTTTTTTAGGTTGAAGGTAACATCTAGAAAATCTATTTCGTTTAGGTTAGTTTTTATATCTATGCCGTATCCGTTAAAAATCTTTATTATTGCTTTTCTAGTTTTGTCTGTGATTTGTTTGTTACAGTTTCCCTGTAGCGTCCTGTGTCATTTCTATCTACTATTTTGCTTAGTTCGTGTAGTAAATAAATACGTATGGTTTTTTTTACGCACCGTCAAAACTTCCCATTTTAGTGTCAAATATCCCATCTTTCTTTATCCATGCTTCTTCATTGTCAAATAGTAATGATTTACGGGAGTTCTTAATGATGTCGATTTCGCTTGGTTTTATTATTATTTGTTCCTGAGCTAAGTTGATGGCCGTATCTAACATGCGTTCTGTGATGAATGTAAAATTCTTTTATATCTAATTGTAGGAATTGGCAATTTTGTTTGTTATTAATGCTGTGGAATCAGTCAATAGTTGCTTTTGTGTTTTCCACTGGTTTATTCCTAACTTCTTCTTAAGTTCAGAATTCTTTCTAGTACCGTTTTACTTATTTTACCTAGTTCGCTTTTGCCCGGGTTTATGAGTCTACATGCAGGGTTGGTTTTGGAATTTTATTTGTGGTCTTTTAGTGTAATAAAGGCTTGCGCCTTGCTGATACAACTTATAAGTTGATATAAGTTTTATCAGCGAGGCGCAAGCCTTTATGTTCCCAAACCAAAACAAAACTATTAAATAAGCGATATAAACAAATTTTTACGACGAAAAACACCGATTAAAATAAAAATGAAAAATAAAAAAATAAATATATAAGATAAGAAATAAAAATAATAAAAATAAAAAATAAAAAATAAAAATAAATAAAAACAAGCAAAATAATTTAACCCAAATAAATAAATAAATAAACAAATAAACGACTTCCAGGAAAATAACCGCCAAAATAGACTACCCACAATGCACTACTGACCCGTATATATATATAAATAGCCGAGAAAAAAACAGCACTCGTGGCCTGACGATTGCATCTAGCATGAACCAGACTCTCGGCTCTAAGTGTTGACTTCTATGTTCACTTATATATATATATATATATATATATATATATATATATATATATATATATGATAGAAGGACAGACAAAAAAGGTGAGGCAAATAAAATGATGTATATTGATTCTATAAAACACTACCAAATATCATTTGGCTGAGAGGCGCTCTTAGTGAACGCAGTGGTCAGTAGCCAGTCTTAATCCATTCCTAATGGAAGTAATCTGTTTGACAGTTGACCTTGAGGTTTGCTTAAACAAAAATTCCAGAAAGACAAATTTTGTTGGCCGTCACTGTACCATTGAGTGACAGGGTCATGGGAAAAGCAATGTGCTGAGTTGTTGGTTTCAAAGCAAACGGACGAGAAAAGAAAAAGGGAACAACGGTGGAAAAAAAATTCAGTTTAAATATAAGAAGAAAAAAAGATGGTGAAAGATTTGTGCGAAAACTGTAAGGAAAAGGAAGAAAGAAAAAAGAAAGAAAGAAAGAATAAGGAATAGAAAGAAATCACAATTTGTGGAAAGAAAGAAAGAAAGAATGGGAGACAGGGAACAAGAGAGAGGAACAAAACAAAAGACAGAAAAAAGAAAAAAGACACGGAAAATGAATAAAAGAAAGGCAGAGAGAATGAACAAAGAAAGAAAGAAAGAAAGAAAGAAAGGGAGCAAGAGAGAGGAACAAAACAAAAGAAATAGATAAAAGAAAAAAAAACACGGAAAATTAATTAAATTAATTAAAGAAAGGCAGACAGAATGAACAAGGAATAGAAAGGAAGAAAAATGAAAGAAAGAAAGAATGAAAGAAAGAAAGAAAGGGAGGCAGGGAGCAAGAGAGAGGAACAAAACAAAAGAAATAGATAAAAGAAAAAAAAAACACGGAAATTTAATTAAATTAATTAAAGAAAGGCAGACAGAATGAACAAGGAAAAGAAAGAAAGAAAGAAAGAAAGAAAGTAAGAAAGAAAGGGAGACAGGGAGCAAGAGAGATGAACAAAACAAAAGAAATACATAAAAGAAAAAAAACACGGAAAATTAATAAAAGAAAGGCAGACAGAATGAACAAGGAATAGAAAGAAAGAAAGAAAGAAAGAAAGAAAGAAAGAAAGAAAGGGAGACAAGGAGCAAGAGAGAGGAACAAAACAAAAGAAATAGACAAAAGAAAAAAAACTCGGAAAATTAATAAAAGAAAGGCAGACAGAATAAACAAGGAATAGAAAGAAAGAAAGAAAGAAAGAAAGAATGAAAGAAAGAATGAAAGAAAGAAAGGAAGAAAGGGAGACAAGGAGCAAAAGAGAGGAACAAAATGATGGAAATAGATAAAAGAAAAAAAACACGGAAAATTAATTAAATTAATTAAATAAAGGCAGAAAGAATGATCAAGGAACAGAAAGAAAGAAAGAAAGAAAGAAAGAAAGAAAGGGTGACAGGAAGCAAGAGAGAGGAACAAAACAAAAGAAATAGAAAAAAGAAAAAAAACACGGAAAATTAATAAAAGAAAGGCAGACAGAATGAACAGGGAATAGAAAGAAAGAAAGAAAGAAAGAAAGAAGCACAAATTACAGGAATTACTTCTCAAATCAAACCCACTGGAAGAATAATGATTTTAACCCTTTGATCTCTGCTTTAGTAAACCTTCTGCATTAGCTTCTGCATCAAAATTTGCAAATAACTTTGTATGGAATCTTTCACGGTAGATATAAAGAATAGTTTCAAGTGTTTACCCACCGTTCATCCGGTGTGACGAAACAACAATGATAGTCCGCCCTTGCTTCATGAAAATTTCAAGTAACGACAAACTCGTATATACCCTGAACAAGATAAACTATGAAATCTCCACAAATATACTTAAATTCCTATAATTTATAACAGAAGCCATTGATTTATATCAATGGCTTCCCATACTTAATACTTTTCGTTTTTCACACTCGAGTGGTCATGTGTGACATCACGAGCTGCGACGCGATTTTCGCTTCCGCGTCTCTTATATATGAGTTTTGTTTGTTACTTGAAATTTTCATATAGCAAGGGCTGACTATCATTGTTGTTTCGTCCGTGTGTTGTTTGGTATATTGAAATTGTCATCTTTAATAATGGCTTATGTAAGCCGAAAGCTGAGATTGGATTTAAACTTGTATCAATATGGTGTTTTCCTTTCGTCTTTTAACGATAATGTGCTTAAGCTTATCAAACAATATGAAAGGAACTTACTTAAAATAGACAAAACTTGTCTATATTATTTAATGAAACATGCATTAATATATATATATATATATATATATATATATATATATATATATATATATATGTATGTATGTATGTATGAATGTATGTATGTGTGTGTTTTATCATTTCATCCCAAGCAAGGCAATAAAGGTACTAGGACGCAGAGAACTGCTGAATGTTAGAGAATACAAGAAAAACCCGCTATTAAGAAGAGAGAACAATAAAAGAACAAAAATGAAGAAAATAGAAGATAACGGCTGATGAAAGTTAGCCAGAAATCAAGAATCCGGAAAAGAGTTCCACACGCGAGGAGTGTGAGAAAAGAAACGGTGGGACATTGCCGCCAATTTAGTACTGTGCTTAAATTCATCAAGTCGAGGTAGAATAGAGGAACGTTTATCAGAACAATTACGATGAAAGTATTTAGAGAAGAGGCATAGGAAGCTATGCTACGCAGCGAGAAATTGGCAGAAGCCGTGATATCTGGGGAGGACCAATAACATTGCAGATTCTTCTATCAATTTTTATCAAGAATTTCTAAATGCATAGCAGAAGCACCAAAACTTATGTGGCAAAAATATTCAAAGCAAGAATGAATGGCATACGTCGAAATATGTAAGATAGATTTTGTCGAGTAAAATTGTCTCGCTCAATATAATGAAGCGACTTTCTTAGCTTCAGATTTAGCAGTTGATTCAATATACTCTTTCCACTTCATGTCAGCTGAAAGTTATAAAAAATGTATTTAAAGGAAACGGGAGTTATATTTTATATTTAAAATAACGGGTATTAATGTTTTTCTTTAAACAAAACAAAACAAACCGTAATCTCCGTATAACATATGGACTGGGCCAATATCGCGCTAACCAAATATATTTGTTAGAATTTAAATTATATAACGATCAGTCACTATTCAGCACCTGAAGATTGCGTTGTGAATGAAACTCCGAGTTTAGCTACCGGTGAAGAAAAATATATATTTATTAATATCTACTTAATAGTTCTGTTATATTACATCGAGCACTATTTTATTGACATCCATACTCAATGTGCGATCTCATATATATATATATATATATATATATATATATATATATATATATATATATATAAATTTCCCATGTATAATACACATTTTTCCTAAAAAATAATAAGCAAAATTAAGGGTGCGTATTATGCACACCTACAAAAAATCTTTAAAAAATTGCCGTTTCATAGGTCGATTTCAGTTGCGAAATGACTACTCACCACAAACATATAACAATTTGGCACAAACATTCGGCGATTGCAACCCCATAAGGATGTCAAAAACAATCATATGTACATAACAATACTTCCAAATGTAAAAGAAAATAAGAATTATAATAAAACTAAATTTAAATAATTTTCTTTTCAAAACTACTTTTTTATTAAGAGGAGTAAAGGCTGGTTTCAATTATCAAACAAGGGGTGCTTATTATGTGTGAGTAGAAACATTTTTCCACACTTTCAGCATAATTTTCGAGGTACGTATTATGGATGAAGGCGTATTATACATGGGAAATGTATAATAGGATCAAACACTAATATTCCATGGTAGATATATATATATATATATTATATATATATATATATATTATATATATATATATATATATATATATATATATATATATATATATATATATATATATATATATATATATATATATATATATATATATATATATTTGAATAAAAACAGACCACGTTAAGGTTCCATGTAATAAATTATTTTACCATAACCCCTTTAACAGGGCTCTGGATCATCAGACTTTACTTCCAAAAATTGAAATGAAATGGATGTTTTATTTCAATTTTTGGAAGTAAAGTCTGATGATCCAGAGCCCTGTTAAAGGAGTTATGGTGAAATAATTTATTACATGGAACCTTAACGTGGTCTGTTTTTATTCAAACATATCTGCTCTGAATTTTACATTGAGCTCTCCGGATATCATCCTCCTCGGGTCTACCCATACGGATTACCCAAGTTAGCATAAACTATATATATATATATATATATATATATATATATATAATTTATGGGCGATCATGCAATAATGATCGTATCTGGTCACATATGTGTTGTCATGAGGGCCACAGACAACAAACAATTGTGCACATGACAACTAATTGAACTCATTTAATAAAATATATTGCAGAATATTTTTGTTTCTTGAATTTAGAAACACACAATGTGTAAACGAATACATTTAGCAGGATTCATGTATACAAAGTAATGGAGTAGTTTGATAAAAATATTTAAACAACAGCATATACTTGACATTTGCAACAGCCACAAACACATTATACAAATATTACACAGTTCAAAACTGAACATTTATTTGCCACTATTCAGTCGTTTTTTGTTTTTTGTCCTGAGGCTTGACAACTCTTTTTGTTGACAATTTTTGGAATGTCTAGCTGAAATGTCTGTGCAGTTCTGACTTTAATAAAAGATGATAAATGTTGATCAGTTAACCGTTTTTTGTTGATTTTATGAAGAAAAATAACTGTTTGCACACATGTGTAGTACGAAACATTGCCATAATCTTTGTGACAAACTTTGTAAACTTTTCAGGAAGGCATGAAAAGAATACATGTATTCCTACTTCAAGAATCTTTTTCTCTGAATGTAGAACCCATCTGCATTTCTAATAGTTCCATCTGCAGGCATTCTTCTCTCTTGGCAACATCAAAGGTGAATAGTGCTGAGAATAATGCAAACTGATGTTCAAAAGAAGAGAAATCACTAAATTTTTTCTGAAATTTCTTTGACGACAATTCTGGGTGATTGTCACAATTGGCAAAGCTAAGTATACTCACAGTATTGGCAGCATTTTTCAGCTCTTTGTGGTTAGGAAATTGAACTAAATTTTCATTTGACAACTGTGACTACCATAACCTTAGTTTTGTAATGAAGCACGTGATGTCATCATACAACTGAGTGATAAGTTTGTTTTTACCTTGTACTTTCAAATTATGATCAGTTAATTATGCAGTAATATCCCCAGTAAAATCCAGATCTTGGAGCCATTTTCATCTTTTTATTTCATCTGTGTTTTGTTCTTCCATCTCCAAAAACATGATTATTTCTTGTCTCAACAAATAGAATCTTTTCAGCACTTTATGAGATAAAAACGAGCGGACTTCTGTGTAAAATGAAACATCAGTGATATGATTATCCGTATCTTCCAACAACAGACTGAACTGACGATGGTTGAAAGCACGGCATCTGATACAATTCACTGTCTTTGTGACCAAGCTAAACACATGATCCAATTTTAAAATCTTTGAAGACAAATTTTGCTGATGAATAATACAGAGAAAATGTGCAAATAATGAATTTCTTTGCGAGCTTTGTAGTTTTCTTGGCAGGATCATAATTATGTATGCCAACTTTATTCGCAACCCCGTCAATTGATAAGCATACAAGTTTGCTCAAATCAAGACTATACTTATGCAGTATCTTCTCAAATCTCTCAAAGATGTTTTGACTTGTTGTAGTGCCATGCATGGGGATCAGTTTAATCGGTTCTTCATAAATATTAAATTCACTGTCACAGGCCCTGATGAAGATTGTGAGCTGTACTATTCCATTGATGTCAATGGTCTGATTAATAGCGATAGAAAAATGTTCAAACCTTACGTTCAACTATTGTTTCAAATCATCTGACATTTAATCAAACCGTTTAGTAACTGCATTCCTGCTTAATGAAATGTTTTTGAATGAGTGTGCTTTCTCTGGACATACAATTCCAACTGTTTTTACAAGGCATTTCTTTATGAAATCTCCTTCACTGTAAGATTCCCTACTCATGGAGTTCATAGCTTGAAGTAACCGAAGCGACATTCCGTTTCTGAATTATCATAAAAAAAGGTCTGTTGCTATCTGTCAAGTTAGCCTTCAATTCCTTGAATTTTGAAATGTTCATGGGGCCTTCATATTATTCGTAAAATAGATCGTTCTTTTTATAAAGTCTTTTCAGGTTGCACCCTTTAGGTGTGACGATGGAATTGTTTCAAATTAAAAAAATATATATCTTTTCATCTTTATCTGTGTAAAAATACCGTAATTCCCACTTTTCTTGAAAGGAGGAACACTAGCAATTTTAGGGTTAAAAAATCGGTGGTACATTTAAACTATAGCTGACAGTAAAAAGAGTTAAAACAATTTTGATAACGCCTGTAAAATTGTTTTGGCTGACATTTCACTTTTAAAAGTAAAACCTTTTGAAATTTTGAAAGAAATTTTTCTGTTTACAACTGTTAATAAGCTGCCATATTGTTTTTGTGCTGTGATCGCTGGTGACATGGCTACTAGAGAGAATTTGTTCCTGATCTATTTTCTCGGACACCGAGGATATGGAATATTTGCTACAATTTTTAAAATAGTAACTTAGTACCGTACTTAAAGTGGGTCGATATATATATATATATATATTTATATATATAATAAATTTATGTAATAAATGGTATTCTTTTTTATATTCTATTAAAATAAATCAAAATGTAAAAAAAAAAAAACGTGATTTATTTTCTTATATACTGCAATTTCTAAATGATAAAAACTGCTATTTTGGCCGTTAAATGACTAAATTAGCATCCATTTTGTGGTCCGCAGTTGGGCTTGTAAAGGGCTGCATGTTTGGCAGACTTGGTCAACATTTCGATAAATATTACTTTTACTGCTACTTTAGTTTTACATATAAAACCTGAAGAATATTTTTGAGGATGTATATTGCTCTTTCATGTGATTAAATAGCATAAGTTGAACTAGAAAGTGAATCTAAGTAGAGCATAATTATTAATGGATATCGATTTAACTATTTCGTTATCAAACAACAAAACCTGATGAGGCGTCATTATACATAGAGTTTATGAGTTAAGGAGTTATCATTATTTATATTATTTAAATGCAGACAAAGATGAGAAGAATAGTCTACATACAAATAAAGTAAATAAAATCATTATTTCTTTCCACGACACATCCAAATTGTTACTGCTTTTCCCCTTCAAATATTTCTTTTTTTCACTTTCAGTAGATATCGAATTATGAGTGGACTCTTTAGTCATTTATCGTCTGCTGAAGAATCAAAAGATGCGCATGCGTGTAGAACTTAATTGATAGTTTTTTGTTTTATTTTCAAAGCCGAAACGGCAAATCGGCCTCATCTCGATAAAAAACAAGAAAAAAAAAAAAAAAACGATTTCTTTTTATCCGTTTTGCTCTTTCATAAGAAAATGCTTCAGGACTTTTTGAAATGATTGTGTCCAACCTCAATGGACACATCTTTTTTCTGGTTCTATGTAAAAGAACCATTGAGCATTTGATCTGTAAAAAAAGACACGCTGTGTCTCTTCGAGTCAAACAAGCTGTGTTGATTGAATGAAAAGAAGCCAGCAGAGCGTTTAAGATCCGTCTGTGTTTCCATACAAGTGGCACGCCATGGCAATTTCTTCGACATATCTCATCATACCCTACTGAACTATGACGTACGAAAAGGAGCTTTCATTCTCACGAGAGATCTTACTACCTCTGGATCGATTAATATATTATAGCTACTTACGATGAGTGGTCGGTGTTTTTTTCCCTGAGCACATTAATTCCAGTGATATGTTAATTTATTATTTATGGTGTAATTCACATTTTGTCTACCATCTGCAGGATTTTTTTTTTAATTTGTGGATATATTTTATCTATTATTTTTGCTCATCGACATTTCAGATGTTCTTTGAGTTGTTGATAATTTGAAGCGAGCCTGATTTTATTGCATCTGGGTAAGAAAGGCTAAAAATATGTACACCATTCTCCTTTCAAGTAGGTGGACGGAGAAATCTTATGATAAAACTGAATTTTATATATATATATATATATATATATATATATATATATATATATATATCTGTGTGTGTGCATGTATGTATATGTATATATACATATATATATATATATATACATATACATATATATATGATATATATAAATTCAGGTTTATCATAATATATATATATATTATGATAAAACTGATATATATATATATATATATATATATATATATATATATATATATATATACAAGTATAGGATTGGTGTATACGGAATAAATTCCAATAAGCAAAAAATACTATTATTAAAAGAGTGCTCAATGTAGAGTAGAGCAAATATAATTATTTATTCGGAAATTATAACAGAAAGTGATGGTGTTGAATGTAGAATAAAGGGTTAAACTCTTTATTCTACATTCAACACCATCACTTGATAAGACACCAGAAGTGTTGAAACAAAATCGCTATTTTTGTAGTGATTTTATAATATATTTGTGTTAGAATCTTTGAATAAATAATATATATATATATATATATATATATATATAGGGCGAGGAGGTAAAATTTGCGTTCAAATTTTAACTTCTTTTTATCTCATGAAGCAGTTCAACTCATTTTCTGAAACCTTGTGCATTTTCTTGCCATAACCTTGCATAATAATTACCCAAATTTTTGTCAGGTAATTGTGTAAAAGATTAGTGTTGAAGAAAGCAAACGTCAGTGTGTGTGTGAAATGATAAACGCACATGTTAATCAAGAGAAGATTTAAAACAGATTTGGATTATCCCTACGGATAATTATTAATGTAAAGAAGAGAATGACTCCGAGGGAAACTATTCAGAGAAAGCCTGGAAGTAGCAGAATCAACAAAAAGCGCAATAATAATTTCATCAACCCTCACAAATTCAAAATCTCAAAAGATCCAACGAAATCCATGAGAAAATTAGCAAGTGAACTTAAGGGAGATGCTAAGACTATCAGAACACCAGTCAAAGATGACTTAAACCTAAAATTTTGCACAAGAACACCAAGACATTTGCTGGCATGACCCATGAAGGCTCGACGTTTGGAAAGATGCAAGTTCTTACTTATCTTAAAAGAAACAAGTTCACTGTGACAAAATTCTCAGACGAAAAAATCTTTACTGTTGACGCTGTTCTGAATCGTAGCAATGGCAGGTTCATTGCAAAAAGCTCATGTCAAGGGTAATTTTAGAACAAAGCATCAAACACAAATTATGGTCTTGGGGGTTGTGGCCTCCGATGAGAAAAAATGCCTATCAAATTTTACAAACCTGGTGAAAAAGTTAATGCTGATGCTTATTAAAAGACTCTGAGGTATAATGTATTACCATAGCTGAAAGCCAACTACCCAGGGGGAAACTCTGAATGGAGTAAGGATGGTGCTTCTCTCTATACAGCCAAAAAAAGTACAGAATTTCTTCAAATCCAATTTTGCCGGTTTTTGGTCATCACACTTCTGATCCACTTCCAGCCCAGATCTGACACCTCTAGATTATGTTTCTTGGAGTGTTTTCGAACATGCTACTAACAGAACCTCTCATCCAAACGTTAACTCTTTTATGGATACCATCCGGGAAGAGTGGAACAAGATGTCCTCTTTTTTTTTTGGAGAAGAGTAGTAGAAGTTAAAAGGGAGCGTGTGGAGGCAGTAATTGAAAAAAAAGGGAGGACATATTGAATAAAGTGTTTCTTTCATTTTGTATTTGTATGTTGGAACCATTCGTATTTATTTAAATAAACTAATTAATCAACTGCAAGAATTTTTATTTCAATACCAAAGTTATGCAAGTTTTGCCTCGCCACCTGTATTTTCACACAATATTTCGCACCCATCTTCTATGTGTTGTGTCCCTCCATGTCATAGGCCACCATGATTTCCCTGCCACTTCCCATTCTTTCTAGCTCTCAGTAATTTTTGTCTTTATACTATAGCGCCATAATCCTGTTCTGCCATCCATTTAAAAACGTTCGTTAAGTTGCGTTACTCGCTGTTCCCCTCTGCGTCCGGTGTGTCCTATATGTCCTGTGAGTGTGTTTTTCCATGCCTTCTTTCCTCACTATGTGTGCAAGAAATTTGCACTGATTCTAAAAAGTAAAAGCATCCTTTTTCTTTACATTTCTCTTAAACATTACTTACATGCTCCTTCCATGCCATTGTAGCATCGTCCTTAACACCATTTCAATCTCTCTCTCTTATACTCGGACTTAACTCTCTCTCTCTCTCTCTTTCTCTGTCTATCTCTCTCGCTCTCTCTTTGTATATATATATATATATATATATATATATATATATATATATATATATATATATATATATGTATCTATATATAAATACATACGTTAATGGCTGGCGACTCGTATTCGGGGATACCCGTCTATTGGAGCGTCTAGCTAATCCCTATTGTAGACGCTTGCTGACGCGCATTTTGTGTGTATTCAACACCCACGGAGTCCATCTATGGTTTATACTACATCTATACTGTGTAGACTCAAGTTATAGTTTCTGGGAGAGAAACGTGTTATCTAGCATGATCAACAATCTGAACAAGGCCAGTAAACTTTAAAATCCTAACACAGCCATCAACGGCCCCCAAGAGTTCCGCCTATCCATTTTCACTCAAAAGGCTTGGTCAACCCCTGGGGTATAGTTTTCAGGCATAATCCAAAGATATCACACGTTGGAATCATCCATCCTTTAGACCGATAATATCAAGAAGTCACCTTCATGACAAATCGGCCATAGTGAAATTAAAACCCGGGTCTCATGGTCAGAAAGCGAACGTTCTAACCACGTATATATATATATATATATATATATATATATATATATATATATATATATATATATATATATATATATATATCAATAAAAATGACAATAGGAAAACTGGTAATTGCTGACGGGTTTCGTCCAATGTGGGTGTGTGTATTTTTTTAATTCGAAAATTATAACATAAATATGTAATAAAATCACTACAAAAATATCCATTTTGTTTCAACACTTTTGGTGTCTTCTCAAGTGATGGTGTTGAATGTAGAATAAAGTGTTTTAAAAGGTTCAAATCAATCAAACAGCCCTCGCAAGGGGAAACGCTGTTACATAAGCTGGAATGACCAATCAAAATACAAGTATAGGAGAAATGAAAAAACTTGACAACGAAATTTGGTTATAATAATTATTTAATGCTTTAATGTTAGGGTTGGACTAAAATGGGATTCATTCTAAGTAACAAATATTAAATTGTACTATAAAATTACAAATTTCCAATTTTAAATTATTCTATATTAAGTTTAAAATTATAAATTATTTAAAGAAACTGAGGAAAAATACATATTTTTTTTATTTATTTTGTTTTTATTGAAATTAAGTTGGAATAAACGTTAAGATCAAATGCTTTTTTGAATTTCGTTACAACTTCGATACACTTGGAGTGAAGACATGGGCAAGGGGAGGATGAAATCTTACAAAAGACAATACATATACTATCAGATTATAATACAGAAACACCTAGACATATTTATATATATATATATATATATATATAAATACAGAGATAAAATTCTTTCGGATCAATAAAAATCTATTTTAAAATTCTTTCTGTTTACGTTTGGATACGGAACTATGGTTCTATGGCGGGAAATCGCTTGAAGACACTGAATTTGTCCAAGCCTGGCCGACGGTTTTTTTTATTTTTATAATTTGACAGATTCTTCTTTCTCTAATCATTATTTTTAATGGACATTTGTATTTGAGTAGGCGTTCCGTTTATTTATTAAACAGTAAATTTATTTTCGTCATACCTACCGGAATATTCGAGAAATCTCATTAAAGAAAAAATTTGCACTCTCCGATAGGATTTGAACCGGTGTCCCACAAGACAGAGGAAACTACTGTTAAGCTCAGCATGCCTTAACCATGTTGGTCCCGAAGAGTAATCGAATTTGAACTTGCGAGACAAAAGAGCCGTTATAAACGAATCCCTCACTGTCCTGAAGGCAGAATCTGGTCATAATCAGCGACGAACACACCAGCGTTCTGTTATTGAAATATGCGGGTGAACTTAAATGTTGAAATAGGAAATGTTTTTCTGATAGTTTTATATTTAACACTTGTAATTGTTCTATGATTCGTTCATAATTGATTTTTAAAAGAATATTGAATATTGTGGGATCATGTTGAGATCATAGACAAGGAAATCTTTGGAAAATTCCGTAAACTTAAGGAATCAGCACATATGCTAGGCCACAAAAATCTCCTGAGCCGAACAAGCATAGAAATGAATACAATATGGGAACCAGTAATAAGCAGTGCCAGAGAAAAGCAATGATAACAAAAAAAAGTTGCAATATTAGCTCTGGTAAAAACATGCAATAATAACAGCAAAATTGCAATATGAGACATTAGGTTTTTAATACCCAGAAATTCATACCCAGATGTCCTCAAGTGGATAAAGGCGTTTGTTAGATCCAGTGACAGGACCTAAAGAGCCGGTTAAGGCAGTGGAGAACTTTCAGAGGTAAATTAACAGGAGATAACTGATAACTGACATCCATCAAACATGGCACGTGGAACTGGAACAGTTCAGTTCGAAATTCCAACCACCTGAAGAAGGCCGGAGCGTACAACGGCCAAAAGGTTGTGATAAATATGGCGACAAAGATGAGGACAATAGTCCGAATAATGTAAATAATGTACATAATACATCATCTCAGAAATATAGACAGACCCAGTAACAACACCATCGTCACAAACTAAAAGAAGGCTGAGATTACAGAATCTGATACGCTGTACTTACATTATTTACATTATTCGGACTGTTATCTTCATCTTCATTGCCATATTCACAACGTTTCGGCCGTTGTACGCTCCGGCCTTTATGTATATGTCTCTCTATATATCTGTCTATATCTCTGAGATGAGGTATTATGATTACTTGCATTATTTACATTATTCGGACTGTTATCCTTACCTTCATTGCAATATTTACAACGTTTCGGCCGTTGTATGCCCCGGCCTTTATGTCTATGTCTCTCTATATATCTGTCTATATCTCTGAGATGAAGTATTATGATTACTTGCATTATTTACATTATTCGGACTGTTATCTTCATCTTCATTGCCATATTCACAACGTTTCGGCCGTTGTACACTCCGGCCTTTATGTCTATGTCTCTCTATATATCTGTCTATATCTGTGAGATGAGGTATTATGATTACTTGTATTATTCACATTATTCGGACTGTTATCCACATCTTCATTGCCATATTCACAACGTTTCGGCCGTTGTACGCTCCGGCCTTTATGTCTATGTCTCTCTGTATATCTGTCTATATCTCTGAGATGAGGTATTATGATTACTTGCATTATTTACATTATTCGAACTGTTATCCTCATCTTTATTGTCATATTGACAACGTTTCGGCCGTTGTATGTTCCGGTCTTCAAGTCATTGGAATTTCGAACCAAACCCTTTATTTCGTCCAGCAGTGTAGTTTGTTCTAGTTCCACGTGCCATGCGTCTTCCGGATGTTTCAGTTATTTGCATTTAACTCAACTCTCAAGTGGATAAAGACCTTGGTTATCTCCAGTGACTAGGCACAAAGAGTCATAAGTCAAATATCAGGCCGTACCAGTGATGAACGAAAATTTGGAGAGTTGAGTTGAAGAGAAATAACTGAAACATGCGGAAGAGTCATGGCATGTGGAACTAGAACAATGTGCCCAGGTGGACGAAATATATGGCTTGAAGAAGGCCAGAGCGTACAACGACCGAAACGTTGTGAATATGGCAATGAAGAGGAGGATAACTGTCCGAATACTGTAAATAATGCAAGTAATCGCGATACCTCATCTCAGTGATATAGACAGATACTGAAACGCTGTAATTTAAAAAGATCAGGATAACAGTCAGAATTAATCATTATAGACGTTTAACGAGACCTTTAGTCAGACAAAAAGAAATACTGTAGTTAAGCATTTGAAATTATATACATGTTATTTATATTCCGATGGGAAAAGGCTACTTGTCTTCGCATGTAATCGTTCCAACTGAGGTTATAACTAGAATAGCGCTCAGACAAACGGTTAAAATATTTTCCACCTTCAAATTATTTCCAATAAATAAGGTGCAGAAAATTGCATGGTTCAGACAAGAAGTTCTTTTTTTGTTTAAATAAAAACAGCCAGAAAGTTTGATATTTGATCATTTGGCTAGATTTTTGAAAGTGGGTCAAGCCAAGAATTTTTCAGTAACCCGTCGTGAGTGACACTTCTTTTTATCCATCTCAATCAGGCAACTTGATGTTTTTTAAGGTATTTGGTTGACCCATATTCGAGTAAAGGTATTTAACATTTGTTTGAACAAGTGTTTTTGATTAAGTATCTCAATAGTCTACAAGAAAAACATGTCATTTTAATGCAACTTATCCACTCATGCATCTCGTTCTTTCAAAACATTTTTCTCTCGCAGAGATGCCAATAATAGGTTACTAAAATGACGCCTTTCATTTACATGAAGCAGACTGAAAAGCCAAGCTTACTGCAGCGGACAACATTCTGCGGAAAAAAAGTAGGATGACAAGTAATAAGATTTTTTATTTATTCAGTAATATATTACTAACCAATGAGAAAACAAATAAAACCACGGAACCAATCAGAGAATAAACATTGCTGTCAAATCAACAAGCATTTAATCAAAAGTTGACTCCTGAAAATATTCATTTATTCAATCTTTTATTTCTAACCAGTCAGAAAATAAATAAATCCTTCGAACCACTCAAAAATGAATATTGCTATCCAATCAACAAGCTGTGTATCATAAGTGCGTCGCCGCTTATAAAGATTTTAAATTTTCTTCTGTTATATATTTCTAACCAATCATAAAATAAATTAATCGAGCTGATCAGAACTTAAATTTTACTATACAATCAACAAGCAGTTTATTGAAATGTAGGACCGCTGCTTGAAGGAGTTCTAATTTCCTTAGTTATATATTTTTAACCAATCGAAAGTAAATGTATCGAACCAACAAAATTATTGCTGCCCAGTCATTAAGCAGCTAATAAAAAGAGGGATAATATCTGTGATAAGTGAGACTAAGCTTCCTTAATGTTGGTTTCGTTTGTGATGGCCGCCATTTTTTATTTCTATGACAGCGCATGCGTGAACGCTACTTTAAATGATCGACGGTCACTTTTTACCTAGTCATTGAGACATGAGGAAGCTATGGATTTTAGAAGTGATTTTAGAAGACAGCGATTCTTTGGGGGAATCAATTACTACAATATCTGAAAGTTTTAATTTCGTCCCTCATATATTACTTCTTCATTAGAAAATAAATTAATTTTTCGAGTCAGTCAGAAAATAAATATTACTGTTTTATCAACTCTCTCGCACTTCTCGCGTGTGGGACTCTCTTCCAGTTTCTTGCTTTCCAGTCAATTTTGATCTACAAAAAATTAAATTCAATCGACTTCTTAATTCCTATTCTTTTATTGATCTCTCTCATTATTACTGCTTTTTTTATATTCTCTAACCCATTACAATTTAGTGGCTTTATTGCCTTACTTGAAGTGAAATGTTAAAAAAGTACAACAAAATCTGTCGTTATTACACTGCATATGTTTAAAAACCTTCGAACTATTCGATCATTTTCAATGTTTCGGAATCTCTAATAAATACGTATTAAATTCAACCCTGTTGATCAGCCCTTTTCTCCATATTTGTCAGCATTTGAACACGTATTCAGCATTTGGCTCCTGAACTGATCTCGCATGAACACAGTTAGGGCTATAATTATTGCTGTATTGGTTTGGATAACAAGTAGATTTCTATAGGGTAGAGACGAAAATCCCACGCCCAATTCACAGTTGTCATTCTCCTATCCTTGTTGCTATCTAACGCTGACTAGCATAGTATGTCTTGCTATTTAACCCATAGATAGAGGTGTGTGGAAGAGATGGATTTATTCATTTCACGGCAATTTTTAAGTGAAAGTAAACACAACTAATTCAAGCGGAATTTGAACTTGGCTCGCTTATACCACTATGTACCTATTTAGTCATGTAATCTTTTTCATACACGGTCAGCTTATCTACTACTACTGTCTTTTTGTGCTTCCTCAACACAATGTATACAGAAAGAAACATTTACTGCACCAATCTGTTCATTCCATTTTGAATATATGATTTGCAACATTTTTTTTACCTGCAAAATCGAAAAATATTTTTTATTTAATTACTGAACTTTGGCAACAATGTTTTTACTAAATAAAGGTTATTATTATCATTTTAATCTCAAATATTCTTCTGAGCTTGTCTCTTTATGTCTATCCAGTGATATTGATGGCCTATCCGTTGTCTTAGTGATGAGCAATATTTCCTACTCACCAGGGTTTTTTATTCTGTTTTGATCGAAATGTACTTTACCAATGGTTCCAAGAAATGGGGATCAACTCTTTCCAAAAAAAAAGAAACTATGGTCTGGAATTTGAAATGAACACATTGACGAGACAAACCCTCTGAACCAATGATATCTCAGGAAATGGAATTATTAAATACCAAACACTTCAAATAACTTGGTGTATCAATTTAGTATAGGAGAACAGGAAATTGAACACAGAATAGGCTGTTCGAGGAGTAGTTTTACACAATACCGCTACCTGCTACAAAACTAAAACAGTATTCTAAAATCTCGAGTCATATACTTAAATAACCACATCATGGGGATGCTTTCATATTGGTGTCATTCATGGCGCCAAACGCGTTCAGAAATATCCAAATTCTCATCTTTATACAACAGCTTTCTCAGATTAATGGTTAAAAATGGCTTCATGCAAATAAAGCCAGTAGGTCTTGGTAATGACCATCCTTTTTCGTGCATCTTCGACTGCCGCTACATGATCATAAAGACCTATACAGAATAGCAGAAACCATATCACTTATGGACTTTCAACATCAGTAACAACTAAAATGCATAGCACATGTAACACGAAAAGAAAATGGTGACATAATCAGGAAGGAAGGTTAATAATGAAATCTCCATCAATACTGGAGCGAACAATAATAATGGACACGAGGAATATATTTTCTTGAAAATTTGTTTTAAGAGAAAGATTTTATGAATTCCAACCGAAAGTAGCACTGGCTGATCGGTTAATAAATACCGAATGTTTCCTTATAAGGAAACGGCTGTTATTAACATTATCATTAGAGACACATTGAACTCAGCCCAATGGCCAGGGTGTGAAGTAAAGAGTAACTCGAGAAGCACTGGTTGTTCGATCGACGATTGATTTTTTTCACATTAATGTCCACCCTATGAAAGGCTTGAGAGCCACTTGAGGTAGAGGATTACATAATAAGATGTAACGAGAACAGTTTAAGAGGATATGTGAGAAAGATAAAGGTTGACCTTAGACTAGAATATTATAGTAATCAGGGAAACGGATAATACTATCAACCACATTTGCATAACATTATAATTATTAGAAGAAGCAGTATATAACTTTATTCAGGTGACACTGTGTAAAAAAGCCTTGGTATGCCGTTAACAAAACCATTACCAGATGATGGCCTTGGAACCAGCCATGGTTTTGGGGACTGAAACATCAATCCAATATTCAGAGCATCGTAGTACCATCTTACGATCCGAAGAGAATTTGTTGGTTTTTCGATACAATGCAAGAATGCTAGATGAAAATGCAGCCTCAACATATATTCTTTTATTCATAAATATCCAGTTAATGTTCAAGAGTCCAGGAAAGAAGCGTTAATTTAATGATGTAATGTTTTAGTGAGCACAGCAGATACCATTTCCAGGGCGCTGGAATTTCAAAATGAGGCTTTGATATTATTCGATCTGATAAGACTCCCGTCTTTTAATTTTTAAACTTGGAACTGCTAGGTAGGCTTGGCATATTTGGAAAGAATATTAGAATAATCCAGAACCTATGGTGGGAAGAAACCGCCTACATACAGAGAGAAAATGAATTCATTAAATATACGAAAATAGAAAGGAGTATAAGACAAGGATGTGTCTTCTCGCCAGATTTATTCAACCTATACAGTAAGGCGAATCTAATAGAAGTCCTACCAGGGTTCATTGTTGGGGGTCACAATATTAACGATGTTAGATATGCAAATGACACAATGTCGATAGCAGACACAGAAAGGAAACTATAAGAAATCCTACAAAAAGTGGTAAAGACCGAATGCATAGTTGTTAGCAAAATGAACAGACCAATATGCAAATTAGAAATTGGAGATATTAATTAACATGGAAAGAAGAACGAGAACAATCTACACCCTTTTTAATGTTCGAAATACCCTGTTGGTTTCCCGGGTTGACATAGACCCAAAGAAAAACGAAAATCACAAGTGCAGAATATTTTGTGATAATAACAACAAAGATGAAGATATTAGTTCGACTGTAAATAACGTAATCAACATCACAAACAAAAATTGCAACTGCTAGATAACGTTGCCAATTTTGAGAAGGATATTAGAATAATCCAGAACTTGTATTGGTAGCAAACCACCAGCATACGTATAGAAAATAATTCAGTAAATATACAAAAATAAAAACGGTGTAAGGCAAGGATGTGTCTTCTCACCAGACTTATTCAATCTATACAGTGAAGCGATTCTAAGAGAATTAAAAGTCCTACCAGGATTCATTGTTGGCGGCTATAATCAGAAAACCTAAGTAGATTTATTTTCATAGTACTGCCTACGAAACCATGTGCAAACGAATTTGATCTCCATTAGATATTCAGCCTAATGAGTCATATAACAAAACTTATCACCCGAATTCTAATGAATAGAGCGGTGAGAAGAATCAGACCAGAAATAGGACGAAAAAAATACGGATTCGTTAAAGACACAATGTCGATAGCAGACACAGAAAGGAAACTATAAGAAATCCTACAAAAGGCAGTAAAAACAGAATGCATGGTTGTTAGCAAAATGGTGAGACCAATATGCAAATTACAAATTAGAGATACCAAAATCCAGCAAGTACAACAATTTAATTATGTGGATGGAAAGTGCAACAGCAAAATCGGAAGTCGAATTTGGATAGGGAAAGATGATTTCCAAAACCTAAGCAAAGTATAAAGAAACAGGAAAAGCTAGCTAGAAGCAAAGAAAACAGTATTGAACTGTTGCGTAATATCAGTCCTCCTGTATGGCACTGAATGCTTTACAATCTCCTCACAAATGGCAAAAAGACTTAAAACAACAGAAATGTGGTTTTACAGAAGGATGTCTTGAGTAACATGGACTGATCATGTGAGCAACAAGGAAGTTTTAGAGAAAATGGAACCAAAAAGGGCATTTATATTTAACATCAGGAAGAGACAGTTGTAATTACTCGGGTGCATAATAAGGAAATATAGTTTGGGAAATTTGATACTCACAGGATAGCTTGAAGTCCAGAGAGACAGAGGAAAACAACACATACCCTACATAGAGAGTTTCAATCAATGGACGGCGGGACGGGGTTTCAGAAAGATAGCAAAAAGACAAAATTTATTAACAGCTACAAAAGTCAGAAAATTGTGGAGAGCCCAACGTTCTGAAGAGACACAATATAAAATTTCAAAACTGTGGCATATGGGAACATCAACAATCCCTGTTGTAGTTGAAGCCCTAGGGCTGTTTTGAAAAGATTGCAGTAAACTAATTGAAGGGATTCCTGGAAGTCCATGCCTGAAGGAGATAGAAAAAATTGTTCTGACAAGTACACCCCACACTTTACGAAGGGCTTTATCTATGTAATTTTTTTTTTGTCAGTGGAAAGTGTCATGATGCTATTTCTAACCTTAGGTCCCTGGGCGGGACCCGGAAAGAAATGTGTAAACGCCAGAAATCGAAGAAAATAATAATAATAATAATAATAATAATAATAATAATAATAATAATAATAATATTAGGTTGGTGCAAAAATAATGACGTAATAATATCGTTTTTTGACATTAAAAAATACGTCAAAAAACGACATTATTATGTCATTATTTTTGCACCAACCTAATAATAATAATTAGCCCGTACCTTCAAACAAAGGAATTATGTGCTCTGTGGTAGTCTCCCGGCACGTATCCTACTATTAATTCCTTATTTCAGTCCGACATTGATATGTTCTCTCACTAGTGATAATTTTTTTTTACTTACTACTTGTTTGTCGATAAAATCATTGTTTATTGATAGGAAAACCTCAGTCTAAAGCAGAGACAAAAGAGACATTTTCATTTGTTAATAAGTTAATTGCCTTAATTTTGAAGTGACGCAGTTTTAGTCTGGAGACAGCCATGATGAAATATCATTTCCGAGGTCGATTTACTCTAAAGGGATAAGGATCAAGCTCATATCGCAAAACATTATTTTACTTAAATTCTCAATGAATCTCTTCTGGCCTTGTACCAGACTAATAATCTTTGTAAAATGGGATGAGGAGTTATCCTTATTTTCCGTATACGAACTATTATCTTCATCTCATCGCAACGTTTCAGTCGCTGCGCCCTACTGTCTTCCTTAGGTGTATATCGGTCTGGGTAATCTGCAGGGAATTCGGAACTGAACCATTTATTTAACCTATGGGGACAGACTATTCTCGTTGCACTGCCCATGTCTAGGGATATAACGTCTAGTTCTAAAAATGTCAAGAGGAAGCGTGTTCGTAGGGAGGTGGGTAATAGGATTCAAACAATGTCGACAAGGCAAACACAAAGAGAAACCTATACGTAATTAGAAAATAAAAACAAAATCTCTTGATTTCAGTATTCCCTTCAAAGCGTCCACAATAAAAAAAAAGTTTTCCACTTTGTATTTCTCCACTTACTAAGACGCACGCACGCGCACACACACAGCGAAACAGTCTGACTATGGATGACGATATTTGCTCCCGAAAATAAATTAATATGGTCGAGTACTGTGGGTAGAAAGCCC
>OZ010607.1:7957564-8070064 GCA_963932145.1 Acanthosepion lycidas | reverse complement strand
TATATATATATATATATATATAGACAGAGAGAGATAGAGAGAGAGACAAAGAGAGAGGAGAGAGATGGGGAAATTAGACGTGATGAGTAGTGATTTCGATCCTAACTGTGTGCGCCATTCACTCGGACATCTAAGCTACACTTAGAGGGAGAAAAGTTTGGCTGGGCTCGAAACCAGGTTGGGTCTTTCAACAAGACAACGATCCTAAACATACTGCAAAGCTTACAAAATCATGGTTAAGTTCAAATAGAATAGACATTCTAAAATGGCCATGTCAATCTCCGGCTCTCAATCTGATTGAAAATTTATGGAGAGAGCTGAAACAGAATTCAAAGAACCCGCAAAACTTGCATGAACTAAAGGAATTTTGTCATGAATAATGGCAAAATATTAACTAAGAAACAGACAAGAAATTTGTAGGGGACTTCTCTAAACACCTATTTGCTGTAATTAGCAATAATGGTTATGCTACGAAATATTAATAGATTTAATAAACTTTTGTGTTATTAAATATTCGTTTTTCTTTTTGGGACATTTTAATTTATTATTTTTTTAAAATCTGATTGTTTGACTAAAGGCTTAAACATATGTATTATTGGCAGTAAAGGCTTTATTAATCTGTGTTAGAAATACCTGAAGAAACATTTATTGTAGTGTGTTGTAAACTTTTGCATGGCACTGTAGATATCGTAGGCCGATGGATGAAATTCGACAATCACGTAATAATAATAATGATAATAATAATAGTGACATATGTGAACTGGAATATCTGCATGAAGCACAAAATCAAAACCACTGAGAGATGATATGAACACCAACCAGACGCAGTTACCCAAAATAACGAAATAACTATCCTCTAGGACATGCCAATTCAAACAGAGAAATAAAAGCCAACAGACCTGATATTATCTTAAAAGACAAGAAATCCTAAAAGACAAGACATTCAGAAAGTACCAGCTTATTAACATAGTAGTACCATCCGAAAGAAATGCTTACATGAAAATTATCGAGAAATTATCCAAATAAAAGGACCTGGCAATCGACATTAACACGATGTGGGGAATGAAGACTGAGACTGTACCAGTGATAATCTAGGCCTCATGAGAAAAGGAATGGACAATTTTACTAACAGTGTCTCAGATAACATCAACATACATTTTGTCCAGATGATCGCCCTAGAAGGAACATCTCATATACTAAGAAAAGTGCTATCAATTAAACGACAGTTCTCGTATAGCGCCTAAGGCCTGTATTTTGTACCCGGCTTTGCTAGATACAAAACAGGAAACTTAACATACACAAATAATAATAATAATTCTGTATTATGAGACAAAATGGAGGGATGATGAGAAAACAGTCATCATTTTCCTCATTGTGCTTCTATAAAATAATTTGAAAATTGCAGGAAAAAAGGTAGAAATTTCAGCACAGTTTGGATAAATTACCGTAAAACCTTTGATAGTGTGCCACTAATGGATCCTTAAGGCTTTGGAAAAGTATAAATTAGTAAATATCTTTAAATATATCAGGGAACTGTAGCAAACCACATTATAACTAGGTCATAAAAAACTTACTGCCACTTCCACTTGTTTGAATATCCGAAGAGGAATGTTTCAATGAGACTCCCTGTCATCCCTTCTGTTCTGTCTATCCTTAATCCCCCTTTCGTATGAACTAAAAAAATAATAAGTATGGATACTAAGTAAAAAAAAATGTATAATCACCTATTCTACATGTAAAAATACTATCAAATGTTTTAGTGATGGCATCCGTATGAATTTCGAATGAGATAAATGTGTAAAAGAAAGAGAGAATTACAGAAAGACAGTCAGTGGATCTAGAATTTGACACAAAGATTAGGGAACTTGAACAAGTAGAAGCCTATAGCTTCCTAGGGGTCAGCGAAATAAATGGAATACAGCATACTAAAATGAAGAAGAAATTAAGAAAAGAATAATATAGACGTGTGCGTCTAGTTTTAAATACCGAATTGAATTCACAAAACAAAATATCAGCCATAAAAAAAACTTTGACAGTCCGTGATGCAAGACAGTTTCAACATCTTTCATTGAACCATAGCTAACATTAAGCAAATGGCTGTAAAACGGAAAAAGCTTCTTAGTTGCCACGATATGCATCAAACTGATGTTGATCGTCTGTATGTATCCAGATTCGAAAGTGGATGGAGATAATTATGTCAACTAGAACTCTCTTACAAAACCAAAACAATCGGTCTTCAAAGATACCGGGAAACTACAGAAGACTGGATGATGATGTGTGTCAAAGAACATGAAAGAAACACGAAACTTTATTTAGTAATAGAGGAAGCCAACAAATTCAATGGCGAATTTCGAGTGGGTGAAGAATTGCAAACAAACCACAAGATCCATAGTGCAGCGGCAAAGAACCTACAAAAAGGAAGCCGAAGCAAATGCAATTTACCAAATGCAGAAACGTTTGCAAAATAAACCTCTTCACGGTCAATACTCTGCCCTTAACAAACAAGCTGATTTAGACAAACCCCGTACCCATCAGTCGTTACGTAGTGCAAGTTTAATAAGTTGAAGCAGGAGGTCTTATCCTTGTTGCACAAATCCAATGTTGCATATTAGAAAGTACCAAGCAGACATACTGAAATATTGTGTTTACCCGAAGTGTAGATTCTGTGATAAAATATCGAGAAATAATTGACCGTCTTGTGTCAGGTTTCACGGTGCTAGAACTCTCTGAATATAAAAAGTCGGCATGATAGAGAGGGTCAATACATGTATTGGAAAATTTTTACGGGAAGGAAACTGCAAGAAATTGGTATTATGATCATCCAGAACCAGTTACAGAGATAGGAAATGGATCAATTTTTATGGGACTATACAATACGGACTAACAGAACAATGAAAGGTAATCGCCTTCAAAAACTACAAAAAAAAAAAATAAATAAATAAATAAAAAAAAAAAAAAATAAAATAAAATACATAAATAACTAAAACAACGTGTTTTCTTAATGACATCGCTGTCCCTGCAGATTGTAATGAATCTTTGAATATCTACAAAAAACTCTAAAATTACAATGATCTTGAATTGGAAATGCGGCACACGAAAACATGAATAATTCCAGTTATAGTTGGAGCCCTCTGATTGATTGGGAAAAATTTCGATAAACTCATCGAAGGGATTCCTGTCGCTTATGCCATAGAGAAATACAAAAAATTGAACTGAAATTGAAGCTCACATATTTCGAAGAGCTTTATCTTTATAAAATATTAATTTTTAAAAAATAATCAGTGGAAAATGTTATGAAGCGATTTCTGTCCTTACATCTCTGGTTGGGACCCGGTAGGAAATGTACATACAACAAAAATCAAAGAAAATAATAATAATAATAATAATAATAATAATAATAATAATAATAAATGATCCTGGAAAATTGCAGGAGACGACGCAGAAATCTCAGTGCAGCGTGGATTGATTATCGTAAAGCCTTTGATAGTGTTCCACATTCTTGGATCCTTAAGGCTTTGGAAATGTACAAAGTCTCCCCTGTGGTATTAAACTTTCTTAAGCACAGCATGGGGATGTGGAACACAAAAGTATACCTTAGGCACACCGGGGGCACTGCCATATCCAACCGTCTGAATATCCGACGTGGAATTTTTCATGGAGACTCTCTGTCACCCCTTCTGTTTTGTTTATCCTTAACCCCTCTTACACATGAACTGAACAACAGTAGCTATGGTTACAAAATAAATAAGAAAATTTTCAATCACCTACTATACATGGATGATCTCAAACTCTTTGCCAAAGACGACAATGAGTTGAAAGGCCTCCTCAATATTGTAAAATACTTTAGTGACGACATAGGTATGGACTTCGGATTAGATAAATGTGCAAAAGTAACATTCAAGAAAGGTAGAATTACAGAAACACCCTCAATAGATTTAGATTTTGTCACAAAGATTAGGGAATTGGAGCATGAAGAAGCTTATAAGTACGTAGGAATTAGCGAAGGAGATGGCATACAACACCCCCAAATGAAAGAAAAAAATAAGAAAAGAGTACTACAGGCGTGTACGTCTGATACTACATACTGAACTAAACTCAAAAAATAGAATATCAGCTATAAACACATTGGCTGTCCCAGTGGTGCATTACAGCTTTAATGTCCTTAACTGGACCATAGCTGAAATTAAGCGAATGAACGCCAAAACGAGAAAGCTTCTCACTTGCTATCGCATGCATCATCCCAAAGCTGATGTTGATCGTCTGTATGTGCCCAGATCCGAAGGAGGCAGAGGATTAGTTCAACTAGAACTGTCCTACAAAACTACAAGAATTGGCCTCCAAAGATACTTGGAAACTACAGAAGACTGGATGATGGTATGCGTCAAGGAACATGAAAGTAGTAAGCGTCTTTACTCCGTAATGAAAGAAGCCAACAAATTCAAACTGGAGCTTCAAATGGGCGTAGAGATGCAACTACAGCACAATACACCGGCTGAAACTGCAAAATACTTGAAAAAGATAGCAAAGACGAATGCAACCGATCAGATACAGAAGCGATGGCAAGATAAACCACTTCATGGCCAATTCTCTGCCCGTATCAAACAAGCTGATGTAGACAAAACCCGTACCCATCAGTGGCTACGCAGTGCAGGGTTGAAAGCGGAAACTGAAGGTTTTATCATTGCTGCGCAGGACCAATGCTTGCTAACTAGGAATTATCAAGCACATATACTAAAATATTGTGTCAGCACAAAATGCAGATTCTGTGATAAATATCCAGAAACGATTGATCATCTTGTATCAGGTTGCACGATGTTGGCACCCACTGAATATAAAACCCGACATGACAGAGTGGGCCAATATCTGCACTGGAAAATCTGCAACTTCTACGGGAAGGAAACTGAAAGAAACTGGTACCAACACCACCCAGACCCAGTTACGGAGATAGGACCTGTTACAATTCTATGGGACTACACAATTCACACTGACAGAACAATCAAGGCCAACCGACCAGATATTGTTATTAAAGACCACAAACAAAAACGGTGCCTCCTTATTGATATGGCAGTCCCTGCTGACTGCAATGTATCTTTGAAGATATTCAAAAAGCTGTCAAAATACAAAGACCTTGAAATAGAGGTCTCGAAAATGTGTCATATGGGAACATCAACAATCCCTGTTGTAGTTGGAGCCCTAGGACTGGTTGGAAAAGATTGCAGTAGACTAATTGCAGGGATTCCTGGAAGCCCATGCCTCAAGGAGATACAAAAAATTGTTCTGACAAGTACAGCCCACACTTTACGAAGGGCTCTATCTATGTAATTATTTTATTTTATTTTATTTTTTTTTTGTCAGTGAAAAGTGTCATGATGCCATTTCTAACCTTAAGTCCCTGGGTGGGACCCGGAAAGAAATGTGTAAACGCCAGAAAGCAAAGAAAATAAAAATGATAATAATAATAATAAATGTGTGATAATATATGCGTGATAAATATAAAATGCGTTATAATATATATGCGAAAAAGATAAGACGTAGCAATGTAGCAATGAGTACAATTGGAAGACTATTTAAAAAACTGATAAAGCGCTTCGGGAGATTTGGAACTGAGACCAATATTGTAGATCTCCCCCAAAAAACTGCCATCATTTATTTTGCGAGAATTCTCTGAAAAGAGAGTTGTAAGCAATAATTTTGACATCATGTCTGAAGAAAATAATTTCCATTGACTACATCAATGTGCGTCACCAACATGATAATAATAATAATAATAATAATAATAATAATAATAATAATAATAATAATAATAATTATTATTATTATTATTAATTTTGTCCGTATTTCTTCGCGGCATTCTATAAATACGTATCTATCTATCTATTTATCTATCTATAAAGAAATATAGTCTGAAGATGTTCTATATTTATGGGATAAAGTGCTCAATATCAGGGATAGAGCGTGTGTAAATATAAAAGTGAACATAGAAAACCCAATGATAAACCACTCTATATACACACATCCTCCAACCACCCGCCTTCTATAATCAAACAGATACCAAAATCGATTAACCGCAGGCTTTCCGACAATTCCTCCAATGAATCCATATTTAAAAAAGCTAAGAAAGACTACGAAACAGCCTTAAAAGGTAATGGATTCCTAGCAACATTCACATACTCACCACAGAATACAAAAAAGGCCAACAGGAAAAGAAATATCATATGGTTCAACCTAGCGCGCAGCAAAAACGTAAAAACAAACGTAGGAAAAATATTATTCAAACTCTTACACAAACACTTCCCGGAATCAAGCACCCTACACAAAATATTCAAGAAAAACAGTAAAAATCAGCTACAGTTTGACCGAGAACATGGCACAAATAATTAAAAAAGCACAACAGAAAATTATCAACAAACCACACGAAAAAAATTAAACCTACGTGTAACTGCAGAATAAAGTATGACTGTCCCTTAAACGGTAATTGTTTACAAAACAACGTAATATACCAAGCCATGATAAAATCACCAGATAATGAAGAAAAAGTATACATAAGAGTAACTGAAGGATCCTGGAAACAAAGAAATTATGCACACAAAAAATCTTTCACAAATAGTAAATATGCGAACAACACAATGCTTTCTAAGTATATCTGGGAAATTAAAAACAAAACGCACATCATATCAAAAATATCTTGGAAAATAAGGAAAAGATCAACAGCCTACAACAACCAATCAAAAACTTGCAAACTTTGCTTGGAGGAAAAAATAGCTATCATTACATTCCCAGACCAAAATAAATTATTAAATAAAATATCCGAGCTCATCTCAAAATGCAGACATGAAAACAAATTTTTACTACGTTAATTAAAAATCAAAAACGGAAAAAATAAAATAAAATAAAAAATAAATGAATAAACAAAATGACAATAAAATAAGCAAAATAAATTAACCCAAACAAATTACCAAATCACACCTGTTAGAATAGACGAAATAGAATAAAAAATAAGAAACAAAATCAATGAATCCAAATAAAGTAACAAATAAACAAATTAGCAAACCATTACGACCAAAATATTAGTTAGAGTATAAAAATCAAACCAAAAATCGGACGAAAAAAAATAGCTATAACTGTTATATAACGATAAAAAACAAAAAAAATACTACATTACTTAAGAATCGAAAACCGAAAAGAGAAAATATACAGTATACAAATAAATAATAACAAGCAAAATAAATTGACCTAAATTCATCCAAATAAATAAATAAACAAACAAACCGATCCCGATAAACTAACCGTTAGAAAAAAGAAACAAAGATAAACAATCCAGATAAATACATGAGGTAATAAAGAAATGAAAAACTGCTCCCGCCAAAATAATAGTAAGAATAAACTACATCAACACCGAAATTTAATAAATAGCTTTAATTATCTTCCCAAACCCAAACAAAAACTATTAAATAAGCGATATGAGCAAATTTTACTACGTTAATAAAAAACGATTGAAATAAAAAAGAAAATAAATAAATAAATAAGATAAGAAATTAAAAAAATAAAAACAAGCAAAATAATTCAACCAAAATAAATAAATAAACAAATAAACGACTTCCGGTAAAATAATCCCCAAAATAGACTACCCGCAATGCACCACTGACCCGTATATATAAATAGAAAACTTGCGAATCCAAAATTTCGGGATTGTGGGTCCGGATACCTCGCAGAATGTACTCTGAAAAAAACAAACACTGAAATATTTGTTAAAATCGTGCACGTTAAAAAAGTGCTCAATTTCAAGTAGTAATGTCAAACTTGCAGAACTATTTATTATCTTTTAAAAGATAAGAACGCTTAGCCTAACACTACCGCGGTTTCGACCACTATGGTCTCGTCATATATATATATATATATATATATATATATATATATATATATATATATATATCATTCTTTCATGCACATTTCATTGAAAACAACAAAGTGGTTTTATTTAGTTTTTTATACAATTTCTCATGCGATCATTAGGCTATTTATATATTGACCTGTTTACATGCCAATTTAACTCACACGCACACACACACACACACGTACACACAGAGATACACATGCATACATGCCCACAAACCTTTACACTAACACACACAACCATATATAAATATACATGTATGCGTGTGGAGGAAGCTGGACGGGGAGAGAGAAGGAGAGAGTGAGAGAGAGAGAGAGAGAAGAAGAAGAAGAAGAAGAAGAAGAAGAAGAAGGCAGAGAAAACAGGCAAACATTTCTGGAAGTGATCAATATTAGGCGTGTGGGAATTATTTTCATTATTCAATCATTATCGAAATGAAAAATCGATAATTCGTTTTCTATTTCCACCCCGCGCCAAATTTTAAATAATTAAAAAAAAAAGAGCGCTCAATGTATATCTACTTTATGCATATCTACTTTATGCACACATATACATACATACACAGGCATATACGTGACAGTGTATGCATATTCACACATACATATATATTTAAATTCCCTCCCAAACGTAGGCGATAATGGCTCTCTACATTTTCCTTTTTTATTATCTGTGAATTATCATGACTTCTTAAGAAAGATAGTGTGGTAGATTGTAGATCTTGAATTTAGAGCTCTCACTTTACTAGAGTGGTTTCTAGAGAGCCCAGTCTAATTTGCTTTTTAACCCGTAGATTGGGGAAAGGAGAGATGGTCTCATACATTTTCCATTAAAATTTGCGTGAAAATGAATGCAACGGCCTTGGCAGTAATTTTAAATTCAGCTACCCGATCTTAACTGTTTGTTTTTCCTTTATTATCTGTCGTGACTTATTGGAAATAAAACACATGACTTATTGATGGTGGAATTAGATTCGCGGTGCCTTCTTCACGCTTTGGAATTAATAGATTTTTCTTGTTTTAGGATAGTTACTAACCAAGGCTAGAAAGCTCAATCTACTTTTACTATTTAACCCAAAATTTTGGGGGGAGATGCGATGCAAAAACCTTTTCTAAGGTGAAATTGAACGCAATACTCTAGATCGGTTCGCTGGTTTCGCATTCTGATTACTATTTATTACACTAACCGCACAACCTCATACATATATACACGTTTTCTTCACGCAACACACGCACAAATGTATTTATATATGTGGCCCTATCGTTCTTGCCACCGACTGTTAAGGCTTTGAAGAATATGTCTCTTGGTCATTAGTAATGATCCCGTATGATTGCTTCGGTTGGTAGGACTGGAAACTTTTTTCTTAACGTGGATTCGATCTGGGCGTCAAGACGAAATCGACCCATGGTGTGTTATAATTTATTATTAAATGGGGTCACTTAGCTCTAGACAAAATTTCTTCCCTGGGGATTATATATATATATATATATATATATATATATATATATATATATATATATATATATGAAACAGATGATGTCTGTGTATCTGTGTGATACCTTTTTACTCGAGATTCATTCCACCGATTTTGAACAAACTTGGCACATACATTGCAAAATGTATGAGATAGGTTCTTAGCGTTAATAAATCGATAGTTTTTAAAATTCAATAATCGATAAAGCCGATCAAAAATCGATAAATTCAACTTGTTCGAACTAAGTATGTAGGTTATTTACATCATATCGAACTCAACGATACCTCATTTTTATTTCTACGCCACTGCGTTTAGCGAAAAAACGCGAAAAATTGATTTCAACACCAATCCTAAACTAAAACTCCCTCAATTTTCAAGCAATCTAATACAAAGTTCACTCAGTTGTAGCCAACAATAAGTTGTTTAACAGTCACTTAAGTTGATAATTGAGTCTACCTATATAGTGTAAACCCGCGTAAATAGCGAAAAATCGATATTTTTACTGGTTTCTTTTTTATTTTTCGTTGATCGTTCAACCAATTTTCATCAAACTTAACAATTGCTTTATAAATGGATTCTCTTTTACATTCCTCGTAGGACACTGACAAATTGAATTTCAAAACTTCAAAATAATTGTGGTCTGAAGTGGGTCTTCATGTTGCCCGTTTTATGCCTTCATGTCCTCGGCTAACTTCGATTGAATAAATACAGACTACTTCTGTTATATCCGTAATTGCATTAATTCAAAATGTTTTAATGTACTTAAAAGTAATTGAAGAAGATAGACTCTGTTCCATATAAACACGATGCTATTTTTGCTCCATTCTAATTGAACGCTTTTTCTGATCGACCAACTGGGTGTGGCTGATAGTCACATATAAAAATGGTCTTCGGATTTGTTAAATAACAACAAAAAAACAAAAAACAAATGTATTTGACATAAAATTTCCAAGAACAACTATATTGACGGTATCTATAACTGAGGTTGTACATTTACTAAAAGAACAACTTTAGTAAGACTTATATAATAATGAAGCAACCAATATTGTAGTAGTTTTTAGGGATTAACATTTTATCTTGAAATACTTCTCGTTACATGTCTTGATACGATATACAGTAATAGAATATGTCTGTACATCATAGCTCCTTCCTACGGACTGTATCCAATGAGTACACACGTGAGTACGTTTATATAAGTATCGCATGGGTATCAACAAGATAACATATTAAGTGAAATTACTCATCATTTTCACTGGTTCTGCGTGCGTTTTTAAATTTTCCTGGCTTTTTTCTCTGTGAGAAAGTAAGAATGTTTGAGTTAATAGTATTTAAGTAAACAATGGTTCTACTCATTGGATAACCACTTGCAGCAAGGTCGAAAATATCCATGTCTTACCGATCAGGTCAACTCTTTAAGGCAAAAGTAAGAATACAGTAGTTGGGGTTGAGGATTTACTTCATTGTGAAAGGTTTAATATATTTATTGTTATCCAACGCATCAAGTCTCATCGAGGATCTCAGTGTATTTTGGCCAAATTCATTTATTATAATTAACTAATATTATTAGCTTTATTCAACAATATATTCCACCTCCTAACATTATCTTTTTGGCCTCCATCTATGGCAATGCAATACTTTTCCAATCACTTCTCCACCATGCAAAGTGACGAACGACGGGAAGTGTTACTGTTTGAGAAAGAGACTGGGAAAATCAATGTTAAATAGAGAGGACAATAAATGAACCAGGTTCAAAGATACAAATTATGATGATGATGATTCATATTGCATTTAATTTATTGAAAATCAAAGTTGGCTGGAAAGCAAGAAGACGGAAGAGAGTTCCACAAGCGGAAAATTGCGAGAAAAGAAATTAATATAATAAAATGTATACTTACACTTTGCCAATCTCAAATGTAAAATGATGAGACCTAGTCGCCAATCCAGTAAAGCTATCCGTGAAATCGTGGTTCCAAAGAAGAACATTCATCAGAACAATTATCATGAAAGTAGTTATAGAAAATGGCCAGGTAAGCTACGTTATGGTGGTGAGAAAATGACTGAAGCTGAGAGGCCAGATCAGGGCCGATAACATTGCTGATTATTGTTTGAATTTTGAAAACAATGTCCAGATACGTAGCAAAAGCACCAAACCAGATTTGGCAGCAATATTCGATGTATGAACGAATGGGAGACTTATAATCGTACAAATTGGGGAAGCTTACATGACTCAGTTGGTTGAGTGTCACTTTGACACTGTTAAATACATAAAAACCCATTTAAGTGTTTATTTTAGAATGATGAGAAGGTCATAGTGACATCTTTTTCTTAATGTTAGTAAAATCTTAAAAGTGTCATAGCGCATATAAGTCAGAAAATGATCCCGAAGGAACGAAAATGTGTTTGCAAATAAGATTACGAAGACAAACATCAGCGATATTTTATGCATTAGCTTCGTAACTTCTTGACTGACTCAATTTGATAAAATTAAAAATTGGCATTCTTATGAAAATCCAACAGAGGAAAAATTATGAATAATTCCAGAACAGTCTTCAACATCTGGGAAAATTTTCTTGTCTGATGAGATTTAACGAAAATTCTTTATTGTCGATTACTGGAACATAGACAAACTTTTAATGTACCAATTCTATAGCGAGAAGCTGTCTCATTTGAATAGAACATTGGAAAAATAAAGATTTTTTTCTAGGAAAGGAATTTGAATTGTACTTTTACTGCCGGACTGATTTTTTTTAACAAGAATACAAAAATCTTCAAATTAAGGGTAAATCTTTAGCTATCTTCATAATCTTTACATTATCTGTCAATATTTGATGAGGTATTATGTACATTATTCGGACTATTGTCCTCATCTTTATCGCCCTATTTGTTACAATGTTTCGGCCGTTGTACGCTACGGCCTTCTTCAGGTGGTTGGAATGTCGAACTGAACCCTACCCCAGTGAGCGAAATAAAGGGTTCGACATTCCAACCACCTGAAGAAGGCCAGAGCGTACAATTGCCGAAACGTTATAATAATTATGGCGACAAAGATGAGGTCAATAGTCCGAATAATGTAAATAATAATCTTTAGATTATCCTTATAATATTCACGTCCTACCAACTACATTTTCATTCATATTTTAACAGTATCTCTCTACATTGGTTGCCTCTTGAGCCTTATATTAGCTGATATGATCATGTGTTTACGCGTGCTATTGTAATTAAGTGAAGGTTGCCGATTAGATGTTAATCTTTATAAGTTAACATTTTATTCATCCCAATATTTCGTCACATACTCTCTGCCAGTCCGATACGTGGACCTTACATTCTCTGCTTAAGATGTGTGAGACACTGCTCTCTACTGCCTGTAGTGCTTCCTTTTATAACCACGTATATTAAAAAAAAATCTTTCCAACGCCTGCAAGCTGGATGCAGGTGTGAGTGCTTATCCACACGGCTGTGGGGATTGACCCTAGCTCGTCCCCATCTCCCTGTTTCACTCGGCTTCCTTGATATCTGGTATAAATTGATAGCAATTTCAACTCTCAATCTATCACCCTTAAACTTTTTACCGCACCCACGATAAAGCATTTGTTTGCTGGTCACCGATTCGGGCGTCCTAAGTATAACAATAAACTAAATCCAACAGCAAGACCTCTGATCAGGAGGTTTTGAGTAGCGTGGGACCACCTCTTAATTACTGATGTTCTCAGGTCTACTCTGACCCAGAATGGTAGAAATGTTAGCGTCCCAGATATAGGCAAATAGTTAACCCACAAACTAAGGTTAAAACGTGTACAAATAGTTTTTTTTTATACCAGCAATACAGTTTTTATAAAAAAATTACAAGCAATAAATTTTTGAAGAAAAAAATATTACGAGCAATACATTATTATCGGCAATATTTTTGGGAAAAATATTACCAGAAACACATTTTTATTACCAGCAATAAAAATCTTGTCGGCATTAAATAACCCATCTGCCGTAAACCAAACCAAACCAAACCAAACCAAAAAACAGATTCGTGTAATGTATATTTGTTTCATTTCCAAAATAAAAATAATTGAAGAGGGAAGACGAATTTATGTTCAGAATTCCTGAAAGATAATTCTAGAATTTGAAACTTCTTTTTCAGACAAACGTCTTAAGAAAGGACTGAGTATCATGTACCAGGAACAACAAAATGATTTAAATTAAAAGTCCCTTGTTCCTCAAATATCAGATCAAAATTTGCTTGAAATCAAAACAAATTTGTTTCATAAACTTTTTATTTATCGACTGAGCAGTTCATGATAAGAAAGGCGATCGTTGCTCCAGCAGAAATAATACTTACCCCAAGGAGGCAGGAATTAAAATAACTGAAATGATTTTCTCTGTCCTGCAATTTGAGACGTTCTCTTTTGACGGTGTCGTTGATTCGTTCCTTTTATTTTGGTTTGTTGTTTGTCTGCAATATGATCGTCTGCTTTTCTTGTGAAAGTCTTCTGGGCAGCCATTTTTCATCGTTCGACGCCGGCATCACGGCCGAGTATCAAGTTCTCTATCTTTCTGTGCAAAATCTTAAGATGAAAAGAATTAAATTAAAAATTCTAAATTGTTTGACTCTTCACCCACACCCCGCACACGTATATATATATATATATATATATATATATATATATATATATATATATATATATAATTATTTATTTTTAAAGAAAAAAAAAATTATAACATAAATATGTTATAAAATCACTACAAAAATAGTCTTGTCCCCTTTTTTGTGTGTGTATATGTCTTGGTGCTTATGTATTAGAATCTGACTGCGTTTGTTTTACGCGTGAGTTTGGGACCCCATTTACACACCATGACGATTAAAATGTATACATTGTAAAAATACCGGATATTAAATATAGCTAAAGTAACTTCAATGAAAAAATAAATTGAATAACATATATATTTCTTCTTTTCTCCTCAGTAATTTTATAGTTGTAAACTTGATAGCGAATAAATGTTAAATTTTGATTTTGTAATTAGCAGTTTTAAATTTTAATATTAAATTTTATCATATAATTTAGTAATTATTCGTTGGAATAAATTATTTTTTAATACTAAACATCTGAATAGATATTATAACATGACTTCGTTATCGAGCTTTTTGAATTTTCCTGTACTTGTGTTCTGATTGGTCCATCTAGCCTTTGTAACAACGTTTTCCCCTTGCGTAGAATATTAATTAATTTGAAACTTTTAAAACCATTTATTTTACATTCAACGTCATCACTTGATAAGACACCGAAGGTGTCGAAACAAAATGGCTATTTTTGTAGTGATTTTATAACATATTTATGTTATAAATTTTTTTTCTTTAAAAATAAATAATTATATCTGCTCTACTTTGAATTGAGCACTCTTTTAAGAATAGTAATTGTTGGTTATTGGAATTCATTCCATATACACCAATCATATACTTGGATATATATATATATATATATGTAAGTATTGTGGGGCAAATAGGTAAGACTGTGAAAATTTAATGAGAAAGAAGTATATATATATATATTATATATATATATATATATATATATATATATATATATTCATTAAAATGAACGAAGCACTCCGACTGACTGACATTTGTCTACATTTGTAAAAACAATACCCTAGATTTAGCTGCCTCATTTTATCGAATGAAGATAGCTCAGTGGTAGAGGTAGAGACTGTGACTGACGCCAAATCCGTTGTGCTTCGATCCTGGCTTCAGGTATTCGATTGTCTAGTTCAAAAGTATCTCATATGGGGTCTAGATCTATTTCAACCGACGAAAACTTCGTCAGTCTTATTCAATCTCGGTATATAGATTGAATTCGTGTGGAAATTACAAATTTAACTGTGACAACTGTTAAAATATTAATAATTATTTCATTGTTTCAGTCTGATGAAAGGGACGATTCAGTGGTCATGGGAGGGTGGAGTTTTAATATTTTATATTAGGTTGTTGCAAAATTAATGTCGTTTTTCGAAGTATTTTTTGACGTCAAAAAACGACATTATTTTGGCACCGACCTAATATTACTAGTATGCACTTGGATTAAATACCAACGGATTCATTACCTTTACTATAATATATATATATATATATATAAATATATATATATATATATAAATATATATATATAAATATATATATATATATATATATATATAAATATATATATATAAATATATATATATATATAAATATATATATATATATATATATAAATATATATATATAAATATATATATATATATAAATATATATATATATATAAATATATATATATAAATATATATATATATAAATATATATATATATATAAATATATATATATATATAAATATATATATATATATATAAATATATATATATATATATATATAAATATATATATATATATATATAAATATATATATATAAATATATATATATATAAATATATATATATAAATATATATATATATAAATATATATATATATATAAATATATATATATATAAATATATATATATATAAATATATATATATATATATAAATATATATATATATATATAAATATATATATATATATAAATATATATATATATATAAATATATATATATATAAATATATATATATATATATAAATATAAATATATATATATAAATATATATATATATAAATATATATATATATTTATATATATAAATATATATATATAAATATATATATATATATAAATATATATATATATATATATATATATATATATATATATATAGATATAAATATATAGATATATAAATATATATATATATATAAATATATAGATATATATATAAATATATATATATATATATAAATATATATATATATATTAATATATATATATATATATATATATATATATATATATATATATATATATATATATATATATAAATATATATATATATGTATATAAATATATATATAAATTTCGTTTCGTCCAATGTGGACTTTATCAAAGCAAAATACGAAAATGAAATTAATTGAACAAAGTAACTAATAAAAACAAAAACAGAATGTTCCTAGCAACTGGAATGTAGAGAAACGCTATTTTCATATTTCTAACTGAAAAATAACGTTAGTAATTGTCACGTGTGGAGAATATTGTCATTATATCTGTGTTGATGTATTAAACCATTTTCTTTTGATTTTATGAATCTGTTGTGTATATTTGTTTGTAAGAGCATTAATTTTGTTAAGAAAGGTGAAATAGGGAAAAAACCTGGGCGTAGATTAATATTTGGGTAGTTTTTTCTATGAATCATTTATTCATAAGTTTCGGTTGGAGCTAAATATATATATATATATATATATATATATATATATATATATATATATATATATATGTATAAATAAATATATATATATATGTATAAATAAATAAATATATATATATATATATATATATATATATATATATATATATAAAAATAAATAAATAAATATATATATATATATATATATATATATATATATATAGGGTGCGAGTGCTTTTTGAGAACGTATTGTTTTAAGTTCATTACACACTCAAATCATTCATAATATTATTATTTTTTTTTTCAAATAATTAGAGGAAATTTTAACGCAAGAAATGAAAAGACATACATTCATTGTAGCTTTAGTTGCAAAAACATAGTGATTTAAATATCAGTAACTTTTTACATGTTGCCAGATCATTTATTCATAAGTTTCGGTTGGAATGTGATGGCAATGTTTCCCATGTAGGAAAAAGAAAAAAAGCATTCACATCTCTCTGCTACCGTGAGAACAAAAGAATTTATACGGAATGTTCAAAACATCATCGATGAGAACCCCGGAAGATTAATGAGGTCCATCGCCATATGTAATGAGGAAAGGTCAATTCATATCGGCGAAGACACAGGAAAACCGTCTCATGCCTTCTAAACGGTTGCTGAACAATCCATGGCAGGCTTTGGTTTTTCGCTGACGAAAAATCTTTGACCAAGATTAGAAAACAAACAGACGGAATGACATATATATATATATATATATATATAAACAAAATAGAAATTATATCTCAGTCTAACATATGTAAATAAAAAGTATCCCCACCTATGTTTTTACTCTTTTCTTTTCCTTTTTTCATTATATGTCTGTTGGTTGATTTGCCGTGTTTCCAATTCTATAAAAGCAACTTTTAAAGCAAATAGAATAACTGTAGCGGTACGAAAATTAAATCGATTTTTTTGTTCATAATTTATTTATTAATTTATTTAATTTTTCAACCCAATCAGGGATGCAGTTTCAGCCACCCCCACCCACACCGACTCAAAATTCTTTCCACTTTTAAATTCCGTCCATAAAGAAAGTTTCCTGTTTATTTTTGATTCAATTGATGAATATCAACTTGAATTTTGGCGTCGGATAAAAATGTCGACGTTTCAATATCACTTCCTATTTTGGGAGCAACCAGAAGTCTGATGGCTCTAAGCAGGGTCGTTAATACAGACATTTTTCCCCAGTATTGTTCACGCAGCATAATGGCCAAGAGCCACTCAAAATAGAGGGCCACAAAATAAAATTGTTGCAAAAGCGTGTAAGGAGGGAGCAAAAATTTCATATTATGAGGATATGTAGGATGGTTGACCCTAGGCTTGAAGAAGTTAAGATTGTACTGATCGGGAAAGCATCTCCGCGGGAGTCTGGCCCACAGTACAGTTGCTCTGAAGAAGATTGATTTGGTTTTTACTGATTATTAACTCTTTGCGGGTCACTTAAATTTGAAACATATTTCGGAGTGCAGGAGGTCACTTACGGTGACCAGTGTTCCCAAGCAGTCTCCCACCTAAGTAGTGACTGGTGTTTCAGCATCATTTGACCGTAAGTCTGAAGAAGACGCTATCTGAGTGAAACTTCCTCCTTATGAATGGAAGATGAAGGGAATGAGGCTGAGCCGACAGTGTATGTCAACCGGCGGGTCCTAGTTATGAATGTCTGTACTGGAGGGAACCAAAAAATATAGTACGCCTTAACATGTGCTATGAAAATAGCAGTAGACTAGCAATAGGCGAGCGATGTTTTATCTTTGGGAAAAGTGGTTGTAGGCTTGAAAACAATTCATCACCCACAACACCGTGAAAATGCTTTTATGATTGATATGTTTGTTTAAGGGCATAGCAACTCCTACACGGGTCATTTAATGCCGAAAATTAATTTTCTTGGGACTTTGAAGTAATAAAAATATGTGTTATTCTGCTTTCACAATTGAATACATGGTAGATGATACTCAGTTTTTGTGTATATACATGTGGATATAATTATTAGAGGCAATATGTGTGTTTTATGTTGTAGATTTGTTGAAGTTATATTTTAGTATACAGTTTGATTTCTTTAAGAAATTGAAGGATATTATATGGATTTATATCATGAAAAAGTTATCTCATGTTGGTTGTTTGGTCGATTTTGTTTAGCGGTATATCAACACCCCTATGGGTTATTTAATGCCAAAATTTGAATATTTTGAACAAAATTTTATGACTTCAACTACAAATAAAATGTATTTGCGGCCATTTTAACGTTGGACATTTTGTTATTTTTTATATAAAAATGTCTTGCCAGCATCTTTATTATAAAACATATTTTTATACTTTCATAGTGTTTTTTTGGGGTGTTCAATATTTGTGACCATAACAGGTGCTACCACCCAGGGTGAGGGTGTACCTCGGAACAACAGCAATTAAGAGTTGGTTCCAAGTTCCTCAAAGCCTCCAATCTTCTGATCAGAGACTTTGCAGCCGAATGTAGTTTATCGTCATACCCAGGATTGCAAACGCTTTTAAAATCGGTCAGTGTTGGATCGTGAGTCTTAGGGAACTCCTGTCCAGATGTGGCAGCACTAATCCATTTTTTGTTTTGATCTGGCAGTTGTAAAGATAAAAATGTGCTGCAAGTAAATTCCGGACGACTTTTTAGCATTTGTTGATTCCCAATGCGATCTTGCGTTGTCGTGATGAAAAAAAAAACCTTTCAGTATTTTTTCCTGATGCATTGAATGCTCACAAAGTTTTATGTCATTCATATGTTTTTGAATTTTTGTTAGCATGCAAACATGTAGTACAGGGTTATCAAGTCACACTGGAAAGCTTTGATACAGCGAAACAGTCAGTCTGTGGATGACTATATTAAATTACATAAACTTAATACTACCTGTCAGAAGTGTGAATTTCATCTTTCGTTTCATTTTTTTGGAAGTGTTATCTGATGATCCAGTGTCACTTAGAAGTACTCTGGTGAAATAAATTATTATAATGGAACCTTAAAGTGGTCTGTTTTTCTTTAAATTATTAGCTCTGGATTTACATTGAGCTCTCAGGATTTCAACTTCCTTGGGACTACCCATAGGGATTACCAAGTTTTTGATAACTGAAGAAAAAAAAATATATATATATATAGATAGATATATATTGACCACTGATATTATTAATATATATATATATATATATATATATATATATATATATATATATATTGACCACTGATATTATTAATATGTATATATATATATATATATATATATATATATATATATATATATATATATATATATATTGACCACTGATATTATTAATATATATATATATATATATATATATATATATATATATATATATATATATATATGTGCATGAATGTGTGCATGTGTGCATAAAGGGATATTATACGAGGTGTAACTATTATAGAATGAGTTTTATGTAACCCGAATTGCAGAGCGCATGCGCAATTCATGTGTAGCAGAAGCGATTTTTGTAAATATCGAGAATATGTCGAAAATAATGAGCGTTTTGGAAGCCCGCCGAGAATGGTGAAGAAGAAATCGAACAAATCGTTTCAACCCGTCGACTACCCAGCATCAGAATGATGCCAGGCACAATTTCTATCTATAAAAAAAAAAAACAGACGGTCAAATTTGAATCTGAACATGACAAAATTCCATCACCTTCGACATATTACCAACTTTCGGAAAATCTCCCGTGACCCTCGAATTCGTTTTTTTAAATTCTAAAGTTACCTGCTATGCTCAAGAGCCACTCAAAGTAGAGGATTATTATTAATATGCTCTTGCCGAATGAATTGTGTGTTTTTAAGTGTTATGAAGGAAATATAAGGATAAGAAGGAAACAAACGATCGATCATTGAAGTGGTTAATTTTGTAGTATTTAGGTAAGCATTCACGTTAGTTGAGTTAGTGAAGCTTTATTCTTACGCTTGGAATATGGGATGAAATGAGGGTGATACGAGTCCGTGGAAGTCGCGTGGCGTATCTTACTTGTAAATGTTTGAACTGGTGGGCGTAAAGAATGGAGCTCATTTGAAAGGTGCCATGGAAATAGCGATCGCTTACTGGTCGGATTGTGACTTCGTATCTATGACAAAGTGGCAGCAGAGTGGAAAATACGTCCACATGCGTAAAAGGTTTTGAAAAGCTGGTAAGTGAGGATTTTGTATCTTCAGCCCAGATATGGCAGCAATACTCTATTATGGGTCTCATCTGACACTTTACAAAACACAAAATGAAACAGAAGAATTCTATAAAGGATGGAAAGTGAGAACTGATCAGCTTGAGCAGTTGATTAAGCTGGAGCATCACCCCCTAATGTAGCAAGCATGTCACCATGAATGTCCTGAATGGCTAAATTATTTTCCTGATAATTGAGAACGCCACAATGCAAAATCTTGTCGATTTTCAACAGAACTCGCCACTTGTGATATCTGAAGATCTCTTTGAACAGTTATATGTCAGTTTACATGGAATTAAACAATGCCACCCACCATCGTACCTGGAAATAAACAATGCAAAGAGTTAAGACTAAAGCATGCAAGTTTCACAGGTCTAGGACCACTTCTTCATAGTCAGCCTCTGAACTTTTCAGCCCACCCTCGTACTTGGAAATAAACAATGCCGTTGTTAATAAGAAGAGTTGAGACTAAAGCATGCAAGTTTCACAGCTCTAGCATTACGCCTTCATTGCCAGCCTGTGAACTTTTCAGCCCACCCTCGTACCTGGAAATAAACAATGCCGTTGTTAATAGGCAGAGTTGAGACTACAGCATGCATGTTTCACCGGTCTAGCATCACTTCTTCATAGGCAGCCCTGAACATTTCAGCCCACCACCCTACCTGGGAATAAACAATGCAGTTGTTAATAAGATTTAAGACTAAAGTATGCAAGTTTCACAGTTCTAGCATCACTTCTTCATAGCCCACCCTCTTATACGTTATATTCCGTGTACTATCGTTTATCATTGACTTCTTATAAGTTTTTAAGGGAATATGATAAAAAGCCATGTAAATAATAGTAAAGTCTATTGTTAACAGTTTAAAGTTTGAAATAAGCGCGTACCCATGCGTTATGAATAAAAATACATTTTAGCTTCTTATCAGTAAATATAAAGTTACTGTATAAAGTCGTTTCAACACATGCGCACCTACATCGAAACAAATTTCATCGAGTGTCAGTTGACTTCCTTTGACATCAAGCAACTTATTCGACAACAAGAGAATCTCAACAAAAGGCTTGTCATTTCTTATACATTGTATTACATAACTTGTAAAGATTATAAAACTTATTCACTATGCATGTTATACAACTTATTATATATATATATATATATATGCGTATGTGTGTGTATGTCTTTAAGCGTGTTTATTTGCATGTAGGTGTTTGTGCCTGTGTTTATGCATTCACATATGCGTGTGCATGTGTGTGTGGGTGGTGTGTGCGTGTTATCTCAAACGTTCGTACTCCGCCTCCTGTCACTGCGTTGGTGAAGACACAAAAATAGAGTTCGCGAGGCGGACGGAGTTTTCGTCTCTTTTCATTCATATTACTATATAAACGATCAGAACTCAACACAGAATGGTGGTAGGAAAACAATTTTTATTATGTGACTTAAAAATGAAAGGCTTAAAAATGGACGAAAGAAATAGAATAAAAAATAAATAAATAAGCAAAGTAAAGATAAATATCAATAAAAAAGTAAACAAGTTAAGTAAATAATGAGAATGTACGCATAAATAGAAATAAACATAATAACAATAAAAAACAAATAAATAATCAATGAAAATAATAAGTAAAAAGGTTTACAAACACCACTGTAAATAGCCATAAAACTGCATCCAGATCTACAATTATTTCCAGTCAATAACCACTAGAATAATTTGAAACATTACCACCCACTCAATGATCGCTTGAATAATACAATAGACCTTACCCATAATGCTCCCATTAACCAGCATATATAAATAGCTGAGCCAAAACATAACCCACAGATTGCGTTTAATCATGAAAGTGAATGTCGCTGCTGTATATATATATATATATATATATATATATATATATATATATATAAAATAGAAAATAGAGTTCCCATTAACTCCGCTGACAAAGAAATATTCCAACGACACAATGGCTTCTATAACGCTGCCCTAAAAAATAGTGGTTATAAAAATGCAAACATTAACTATAGAGACAATTGCACTGGCCAGAAGTAAAAAAAACAGGAAAAGAAAAATCATTTGGTATACCTCTCCGTTCAATCAAATGGTTAGTATTAAACTAAGACAGAAATTCTTAGCTTTAATTGATAAGCATTTCCCCACCTTAGTAGACTTAGTAATATATTTAATAAGAACACCCTAAAATTGAGTTACAGATGCACTGAAAATCTAGAAAGTATAATAAAAAAATACAATAATAAAATCCTGAACAAACCCCCATGCATGAATAGCATTAATAAAAACCCTACACTTAAATCTGACAATAACAGTGAGAAATTGTGTGATTGTAGAAACCCAGAAGACTGCCCATTAGAAAATAAATGCTGCATCAAATCTGTGGTATACCAATGTACTATCTCCTCCACTGAGAGTCCTAATACTAATATGATATACATTGGGTCCACGAAGAATGAATTTAAAGCCAGATGGAGGCAGCATAAGTGCTCTTTCAACAATATAAATAAAAGAAATCAGACTTCTCTATCTAAATATTTTTGGCATCTGAAGGAAATAAACAGGACACCTAAAGTAAAATGGAAAATTATAAATAGAACTAAAACTTGGGATGACCCATGCCCATTGTGCCTCCATGAGAAACTGCACATTATTAAGTTCTAAATAATAAAAATCTATTAAACAATAGACATGAGTTAACGGTTTTTAGCCGACATCATCAAATTTATGCACTGAATAATTAGCTAAAAACAAACATACAATAAAATGACTTTTATAATCCATAGCCCAAATAAATAGTTTAAATACCCTACAAAAAAAGATAACTCTTTATGAAGTCGTCAAAAAACAAATGTTACGGCAGTTATTATATACACAAATCCCTTTCATAAAGAAATAAAATAAAAAATAAATAAATCTCCATAGACACGTAAACCAGACTAGACGAAAACATCTTCCGTTTTAAATTTAGAACCCCCCACCTTACCCTGAATTGACATCTATGAAAGTAACTCTATACTGATACAAATTATTAACACCAAACACCCCTACCTATTTTAAACAATTCGCCCTAGCTGTTACCATGGAAATTTTGATTTCAATTATGAATATACTATTAAAACACGTAAATTTCAGAAAAAAAAGTTATTCCAAAAAAAATTTCGCTTGAAGATGGAACTGAGCTTACTTTAACTCAATTTAATTCAAATAATTATATTGAAGTTTTCGGCTCTTGTTTTGAAACATGAGACCTCTTATGTAGCGTGTTGGAATCATATTTTTAAATAAATAATTATATTTTTTAAAAATAATAACAAAAATACTAAATAACTTTGGATTATTTACCTAACCAGTTCTTTCCTATATATTTTCATATATATATATATATATATATATATATATATATATATATATATATATATATATATATATATATATATATGTATGAAGGAATATAGTCTTAAGGTGTACTATATTTATGGGATAAAGTGCTCAATATCAGAGATAGAGTGCGTCTAAATATAAAAGTGAACATTGAAGTCATCACTTAGAGGCGATATCTGTTTAATGCTAGACCCAATCGATTGCATCTAGCATGAAACAGCCTGTTCCCTCTAAATGTTAACTTCAATGTTAACTTATATATATATATATATATATATATATATATATATATATATATATTAATAATCTTCAGACCTGTAAACCAATTGTAAATGGAAATAAATTTGTGTATGTAATCCGTACAGACATGTAAGTTATTGAAATTTGGAGATACATTCATGAATGTATGTTGCGAAAATGATATGCTATTATGCACTTCGCATGAATAAAGGAAAATATGGGGTGTGTCTATGTATTTGTGCGTGTTTAACATAATTAAATCTTTTATTATTATTTCCGAAGCTGGCGTTGCTCGAGACTACAAACTGGAAAAAATGAGTGACTTTTAAAAAAAGGCCGTAGAGGCGAAATGCATTATGGGATATTATTTTCATAACATAATTTCATGAACGTTTCTACAAATGTCAATAACTTATAACTGTGTCGGGATTACATACCCAAACTTATTACATATTCTCGACATGGAGAACACATGGATAAAAACAATTTCTTTCATCAATTTTCTACTCAACCTGAAGGATATTCTATCTCAAAACTCGGGCACTTAAGACAGAGAATAGAAAATGTTAAATGACTTTTTAAAAGTCACTTATTTTTAGTCTAGAGTAACGCCAAGCTGGAAAAAATAATAAAGACAAAAAAGCGAAAAACGTCATCAGGGAACTCACTTGAATTGACCAAGAACCAACAGCACGGATTGATTCTAGAAGTAAAAGGCTCAGATTCTATAAAGTTCCAAACCAGAATCAGAACGCAAAATACAATCTGAAAGAGTTTTCAGACAAACAAGCTACACCCATTACTTTACGTTTCATCCGCAAAGTTTCAAAATTCCTTTTGTCCGTGCGTGAACGATTCGTATCAATTTCTTTTTTTCGCTATGTTGATTACGGATGTATTTCAAGTCAAGATTTACATAAAATGTTCTTATCATATGAAAATCAATTGGAATTGTGAAACTTATAGTCACGGTACAGTTCTGTGCTACTTCGTTATATATATATATATATATATATATATATATATATATATATATATATATATATATATATATATATAAATAAAAGTGAACATTGAAATCAACACTTAGAGAAGACAGGCTGTTTCATACTAGACACAATCGTCAGGCCATATATATATATATATATATATATATATATATATATATATATCGTTATCAATAGACATACTGTTTCTCTGTATCACAGCTCCCCAGTGCGGCTTGACATCCTATCGCTTCAAGCCGAGACCGAACCCCGACCGATTTGGTATCAATCAGGATTCTAACTCGTCGGAGAGAAAGGCGAATTTTTGCGTATTTATTTTTTCATAAACATGACTCAATCCGTTGGGAGAGTCTTGCATTATTAGCAGTAATAGCCACTGTTTACAAATACACGCTTTTTCCCCACAGTAACCGTATTAATTTATTTTCGGGAGATAATATCGTCATCCCTAGACAGACTGTTTCGCTGTGTGTGTATGTGTGTTTGTGTGTAAATTATTTTCAGATAGAGTGTATCTTTAAAATAACAAAATAAAAAAAAATACAAGAGGCAAAATATTCCTAGTCGAGTTATTCCTTTGGGTGACTTTATCAAGACAAAATAAGGTATATTTTGTTGCACGTGTTTATATACGAGAGTAAGGATGTCATTAGTTTATCAAGGGTTTTAAATTTAAATTTGAGAACGTTTATGAATATTCATCAGGTGGCTGAAAGGTCAGTGAAAACATATGGAGGACACAAAGTGTCATAATTCAAAATCTGGTAAGACAAAAGTAAGCGAGTAATATTTAAGAAATATATATTCTGTTGTTATTAAGTGAATATTGTTTCATTCGTGATCAAATTGATAATAGTTTGGGCTGCACTTATGTTCTGTACATCTTCAAAAAAATGTATTTGAACTGTTTTTCTTTTGATTCTTCAGCATATTTGTGTTGTGTATGTCGGCTTTGGAAATTTGTAATTCTTTCAGGAAAGGTGAGGTTGGAAAGAGTAGATTTATATTTTGATAAGATTCAATAGTGGCACTGTCGACAATGTTTTGGACTCTATCGAGAGTGAAAATGTCTTATTCCTAGCTGCTAGATATTGAACTCACAACTCAAGGTCACATAGCCCCGTGAATAAAAGCGTTGGTTGATGTAATCCAGTGACCTGGCCCAAAGAGTTGTGAGTTCAATACCTGGCTACAACAGAGGTGAACAAAAACTTGGAAACTTTAGTTAAAGGGAAATAACTGAGACATCTGAAAGAGGCATGGCACAAGGAACTAGAACAATCTATCCTGGTGGATGAAATAAAGGCCAACACGTCATGAATATGACAACAAAGATGAGGATAACATTCCGAACAATGTAAATAGGCTAAACGAATCCTTTGTCCTCATGATTCTTTTGTATGGTTGTCTTGTGTTTTGTATCAAACACACATTACACTAATTGACAGCTTTTATATTTTAGCTGCTTAAGAAACACATGTAACATGAAATGGCAGGACAAAGTTGTGAATTCCAGAATCTTGGCGGGTTGGCTAGGGTGTTATCTTGCCGGGTTGGCTAGGGTGTTATCTTGCCCGATGGCAAGTGGGCCTCTGATATAGAGAAAGCCGTATATATAAAATCAAATTGCAACAAAGAAATAAATGCTTTAGGGAAAAAAACCCGAAGAACTTTATAAAGTGATCTGGACACTAGCATACTCTGATTTTCAATGTGAGACGACATTTTCAAAGATGTAGACCATAAAGACAAAATAAAGATATTCGCTGTCTGAGGAGAATTTGGAATCATACACGTTGCTATCCATTGAAAAGGAAGAGTTAGATGAATTGGATGCAGTAGTACTTATTGGGAGATGCAAACAATCCTTTGAACACAAACGATTGCTTTTAATATAGTGGACTACATACAATGCTGTATTTGAAATATCTGCTAATGTGTACATTCGAGAGTGAATTATTTCAAATTAACAACAAATTACTTAAAATTAAAAAGATTTTAACAAGATAAATTTTAAGGTTCAGTATTTACATTTAGTATCTGCTGCTAGTAATATTAAATTCAAATCCCTCGAATAATTTTTATCACTGGCATGTCCTGCTTGAACCGGCTTCTAATACTCTGGATGGAGTGGCTTGGGAAGAAGACCTGACTCGTGAGGGGAGGGACACATTTCGTTGGGCTAAGTAAACATGGATGAGTTACACGGCGGAATTTGTGAAAAGTGGCGCCATATTGAATCTTGTCAATTGCTCCTTCGTTACTGAGACGCGTTGGCCCAGTAGGGGTATGCCGCTTGCGTTGTATCATCATGGTACGGATTCGATTCTCGGCAAGAGGACGAAACGGCCGTCGAGTGCATTCCCTTGGGGATTCTTCTTGACTCAATGAATTACTTAATTATGGTTATTCAAACCTCCCACCCGAATAATTTCTATCACCTGCTAGTAAGATATGCAGTAATTAAATTTTAGTTAGTAAGACATACATTTTTACCACACAAAAATTATCTTAATTGTACCCTTTTATTTGTAAGCATTCTTTGAAAATCCAAATTTATTCGTTAAGGAAACTAAATGAGAGTATTGTAGTTGTCGCCTAGCAACTAATATTTTTATCCCCAGCCTGCGACTTCATCAGATACCAAATTTCTTGGTATGGAAGAGTTTCATATTAATTTCCAGTATACATGGTAAAAATCTTAGACAAAGAATCAGAATTACAAAGAATAATCCATCTACCACTATCAACCTTTACTCTGTCCGTAATTTTCTGCTATATCCAGAGCTGGTCTAATCTCTCATGATCCTGGATATAGACACAAGCTTTGTGGTGACCTTGACGTAGTGTAATGCTTAACAAGCTTGTCTCGCTAAAACAATTACTACAGAATAGTGAGTTCGATCCTCACTGGGTTCTCCATACTTTCGGCCTAGTGCCACAACTAAGCTACGCTTAGAAAATCACCATAGACGCTAGTCTTGTTAAAAAAACTTATACGTAGCTTTAGACTAGAGGTTCCATCAATAGATAATCAAATTCTTGCATGATCGCCAGGATCATGGAAAATTCTTAGGGGTGATATGCAGGGTTCATCTTGGTTTTTCTTGGGGAATATGGTAACCCTTCCCTTTTCCTAGGTCGCCGATGTCAAGTTATAATTGTTTACAAGCTGCTAGCAGGAATAATTAATCGTTTGAGGGATTGATTTAAGGATATTTTCTTTGAATTCCTGTCCTGTGGTTTTCCAAATCTTTTATTATCTGACAATTGGATTCTTGGGAAGAATAGTCTGAATTCGAAACTGTGGAATGTATAACAGGAATAACAGTTTCGAATTCAGATTATTCTTCTAGATTGGCTGTGAGCCAAATTTAGGGTCGAGACCAGAAGAAAGAATAACAATGAGAAGAGATGGATTCCTGATATCTCCAAAAGAATTTATTGAAAAAGAACTGATTCGACGATTTCACTTTATAATCTGATACTCTACCCGCATATCTTTACTCTAAGGTGCCTAATAGGCACCCGGTGGAAACGTTTATTTTGGGGGAGTAAATATTCTGCCCTACTACTCCGTTTATTATTTTCGACCCCTACTTTATTAAGGTCTCGTTTATTGCATATTGATAAAACCTATTATTATGGCATTATTGTATTATGGAACCTAAGAATAAGGATATTTAGTTCGATGTGAACCTACCTCTGAACTCAGGTCGCCGATTCTTCCTCCTTTTTCTATAGCTATCTATCTATCTATCTATCTATCTATCTATCTATCTAACTAACTAACTCAGCCTGCTGAAACACCGGTTCTCGTACGACCACCGAAGTTAAACAACGTCGATTCTGGTCAATACCTAGATGGGTGACCACTTGTGAATATCAGGTGCTGTAAAGTTGTATGTGTTGGTGGTGTAGTGGATAACGGAATGGGAAATCGGAGAGCAGAGTTCGAATTCCAGTTGGATTCATTATATTCACTTACATGCAAATGTTAGGTTGGTGCAAAAATAATGACGTAATAATGTCGTTTTTTGACGTATTTTTAACGTCAAAAAACGACATTATTACGTCATTATTTTTGCACCAACCTAATAAGTTATGGGAAAGATATGAATACATCTCTTCCCCCAGCTATGAGTTAAATAGTAGAACTTTTATCAGAAAATCATTATTATCTTAAAAAAAAAAATCTTACAATCCCAAAATATTTGCTGGCTTTAAATCACGTGCAAAAGGTTGATAACCCATAAAAAATCCTCAAATCATTCAACAGATCTCAGTTTGTTGATATCTATATCTTTATTTGGATAACCATTTTTTGAAATATTTAACAAGATCTTCATGTTTCTTTTATCATCACTAAAATGTTTCTTAACTCTCATTTTTAGTTCCTTTTTCACATTCGTAGCTTCACGGTAACATATCGATCTGTTCCCTTCCTTAGATCTAACAAACTCACAAAAAAAAAACTTATGTATAAATATGGAGGCTTCTAGAATGGCATTTGTTTTTTTGTTTTTTTATTAGGACGTTACTACAAAATGGCTCCGCGGGGATCATGCTTCGTCTGAAATCGTATAAGTCCGACAAAATATCTCTGGGCGACTACACTCCTCTCAACAGCTTAAAAGAGATCACCATAAAAAATGTTTGAAGGTATTAAATTAAAATTCGCCTAGTTGTTTTCATTCAGATATTTCTTTTTCCGTCTTGAGATGATTAATAGTCTCCCTTGAGTTGAACAGTGTAGTATGTTGTCTTGAGTTCATTTTTCTGCCTTCCATAAATCCAAAATGGCGGTAGGTGTTGAGGAAATTGTTGTGAGGTGTCAAACGAATGGTTATTGATGAGAGAGAAACGTTTGTAAAAGAGATGAAACATCAAGGGATGAGATAGAAAATAAGAAGAAAAGGTGTTTGAGATGGAAAGTAGAAAATCAAGAATGCGGAAGAGAAAGGAAATGAATAAAGATGGAAGAGAAAAACAGAGGGAAAATGGAGGAAGTTGAATAAAGAGACACTTGTGTAGAGAGAAAAGAGACGGAAGAATGAGGAGGAGGAAGAGAGGGAGAGAAAAACAGAGGGAAAATGGAGGAAGTTGAATAAAGAGACACTTGTGTAGAGAGAAAAGAGACGGAAGAATGAGGAGGAGAAGGAGGAGGAGAGGGAGAGAAAAAAGAGGGAAAATGGAGGAAGTTGAATAAAAAGACACTTGTGTAGAGAGAAAAGAGATGGAAGAATGAGGAGGAGAAGGAGGAGGAGAGGGTGAGAAAAACAGAGGGAAAATGGAGGAAGTTGAATAAAAAGACACTTGTGGAGAGAGAAAAGAGATGGAAGAATGAGGAGGAGAAGGAGGAGGAGAGGGTGAGAAAAACAGAGGGAAAATAGAGGAAGTTGAATAAAAAGACACCTAGAGAGAAAAGAGACGGAAGAATGAGGAGGGTGAGGAGGAGGAGAGGGAGAGAAAAACAGAGGGGAAATGGAGGAAGTTGAATAAAAAGACACTTGTGTAGAGAGAAGAGAGACGGAAGAATGAGGAGGAGAAGGAGGAGGAGGAGGAGAGAAAAACAGAGGTAAACGTTAGAAGTTAGAGTGAAATAAAAGAAAGAAAAAGAAACGATGGGAGGGAAGAGAAGAACACAAGAGGGAAAACGAATTAAGAAATGGGGAGCTATATAAAAAATGAAGCGGAAGAGGAAGTAAAGGAAAAGAAGTGAAAATATCACAATAAGAAATGAAGGAAAAGAAAACTTTAAAAAAGTTAAAAAAAATAAAAGAGAAAATAGAGAAGAAAAGCAAATAAATAGAAAAAATAAGAAAACTGAACGATAAAGACTTCAATAGGAGTAGATAGTTTCGCCTATCGCCCGACTCACACAACTTGACGTCTTTTGAACAGAAGTAGAATTTTATCCCTTTTTCCTGCTTAGGATTTGGTTTCTGGTTCCTTCAAAGTCTACTTCAACTCTATATTTCTAACATTTCCGCCTAAAAAGAGAAATTTTATTTAATATTTATTTATTTTTCTTCATTAGGAGTCGATAGATTTGCCTATCGTCCGGTTCACACCCCTTCATCGTCTCTTGAACCGGAGTAGAGATTTTATGACGTGTTTCTTGTATGCGAATGGGTTCCCATTCCTTCTAAATTCTTCTAATTCTATTTCATTTCCAATAAGCGCAGCGTCTTAGTGGCATCATCGCCTTACTTGGGGGGAAATGTTTAAGAACAGAACAAAATAAAAAAGAAAGAATTTTGTGAAGATATAAGAAAGGTGAATAAGAAATATATATATATATATATATATATATATATATATATATATATATATATTTATATCAGATTCTTCCAACGGATTAACTCCTCGAGGTCAGTACTGTGTTTATGAAAAAATAGATACGCAAAATAAGCCTTTCTCTTTGCCGAGCGCCTATAGCTAAGGTGTTAGAATCTCTGATTGCTGCCAAATCGATCGGGCTTCGGTCCCGGCTTAATGCAATCCAATGTCTAGCCACACAGATGAGCCGTGATACACCGAAACAGTCTCTTTGTGGATATATATATATATATATATATATATATATATATATATATTGTAATTTAAAACTATATATATGTATATTTAAATCTGACATATATATATATATATATATATATATATATATATATATATATAGTGGCTTAAAAAGTTACCTGGACATTATCCTTTAGAATTCTTGCAACCAACACTTCTTCTGAGATTGTTTTGGTCGTGTTTTGAAATTTTTCCTCCTTTTATACTATTTACATTGAATCAATATTTTCTCCGTTACACTAAAAGTTATCTTTTTGAAGAAGTGTTGCTTTGTTCTGTAGTATGAAATCGTTGTTTTCACACACACACACACACACACACACACACACACACACATATATATATATATATGTTTCATTAAAGACGACAGACAAAGTACTGTGATTACGGATTTTATTTAGTTTTTCTTGTGTTCGAACAAGTGTTTTCTTTTCTGGACGCTGAGTGTGTAGAAACTGTTCAAATGTTCTGTAATTCCGAGCGCTTTTTAGAACTAACGCCACCTTTTAGAAAAGCCAAATGCAGAGAACTGTTGTGTCACAAAGTCCTCCAATGAATCGATCATTCGCCACCCAAGGCTATAGGACCCATTCTGTCCTGCTATTTACCCATAACTGGAGGAAGGAGATATAGATTCATACGTTTTCCAAGAACATTTTCACGTGATGTAACGAACTTGACTGAAATTCGAACTCCTTTCTCAATTCGAACCACTTACCACTACTCCAGCGTGTCTCTACCACATACATTAATTTTATATGCAACACACGCACACGCCTACACATTATATATCTTCATTCGATTTATTAAATAAAAGTTCTTTTTCAATTCTTCCATATTAATTTTACTGAAGAATATATGTCTATATTTCTGAGATGAGGTATTATGTACACTATTTACACTATTGTCCTCATCTTTGTCGCCATATATATTACAAGGACACATGACACAGTGGATAAAGGCGTTGGCTAGATCCAGTGACCGAATCTAAAGAATGTGAGTTCAATATCCGATTAAGGCAGTTGAGAATATTCAGAGGGCAATTAACAGGATATAACTGATAACTGACATCCATCAAACGTGGAACTAGAACAGTCTACCCAGTGAGCGAAATAAAGGGTTCAGTTCGACATTCCAATTGCCTGAAGGAGTCCGGAGCGTATAACGGCCGAAACGTTGTAATAAATATGGCGACAAAGATGAGAACAATTGTCCGAAGAATGTAAATAGTGAAGAATATATTGTTTTATCTTTTTTTTTTACTACATTTTACCGTTTTTGAGGCAAATTCATAATTTTATTCTTGTAGAACGTTTTTCAAAGACTTTAATTCTTTTTCATTAACAGAATTCTTCAATGACCGGAATTAGTTCTAAATGGAACTTACAATATCTGGTGAATATAGCAATTTTTTCCATGAACATCTCCCAATCAAATGAACAATTTTCACTTGGTTAGCTACGAAATATGTAGTCTATACTTATATAAAATTATGTCGTTCAATTTGTAAGAAAAGAAAGCAAGAAAGACAAAAATAAAAAGAACAAACTTGAATAACGTCCGTCAATTACTATCTACATTTTGCCTAATTTGGAAAATACTTGTTCGAATCAGTCGTATTCTTTTCCGAAAGGAGGTCATAGCAAGATACTATGCAGTTGAAACTAGTTTTATATTACCATCTGTGATAAACTTGGTTGATATTGTCATCTGTGATAAACCTCTAGAACAAGTAAAGCATTTTCCATATCTGGGCAGTTTTCTATTAAATAAGTGAACCTCAGAAAAGAATGTGCAACACAGAATTGGAGCTGCATACGAGACTTTTCGAAAGCTAATCAAACCCGTCTTCAGCAATAAAGATCTGGACAGAAGAACAGCAATTAGGGTCTATAATGATGTTGTTTCAACTTTGTTATATCGTTGTACTCCTGAACTCTATATCATAACGACATCCGAAAATTAGAATGCTTTCTCCAGAAAAATAAGCTTCGTTCAATGTTGAACCTCAAATCGAATTACTTTGTGACCAACGCTAAAGTCTTGGTAAAATCCAACTGTTAAAACATCGAATCGCTGATCATTCAACAACTTCCTCGATGGTCAGGACATGTAGCGAGAATGGAAGAGTCCATGTTTCCACGCCAAGTCTTATTCAGTGAGCTCACTTCAAGAAAAAAAAAGACCACGGAGTTGCGCTCTTCGAAGATACAAGGATCAAATCAAAACAACGCTGAAAGCCAATGGACTTGAACTTAATTCGTTTGGAACACAAGCACAAAACCGTCCCAACTGGCGGTGTTTCATCAGCATTGGAACAAAAACTTCGAAGTCACCAGAAGAGAAAAGGATGACGTTAAGCCACAATTAAAAAAGGTTCAACAAAATCGACCTTGCGCTCCACCAACATTATAATGCAGTCAGTGTCATCAGCTCTTTCGTGCAAGAAGGGTGAAGGTTTCTATGTTAAGATTTATTCAGTGAACTCACTTTTGAAAAGACAACTGAGTTACCCGCATTGAAGATACAGAAACCAACTCAAAATTCAAGGATCACGTCAAAACAACACTGAAAGCCAATAGACTTGAGCTTAATTCGTTTGGAACACAAGCACGAGACCGTCCCAACTGGCGTGGTTTCATCGTCATCGGGGCCAAAAACTTCAAACCCACAAGAAGAGAAAAGGAGGAAATCAAGCGACAAGAGAGAAAAGGCTCGATAAAATCAACTTCGTCCTCCACCAACATTACTATGCATCCAATGTCATCGGCTCTTCCTTGCAAGAACTGGTCTACTTAGTCATCGGCGCCATTTCCATAAAGGTAGCAATCAGAAAGGAAGAAATTAAATAACGCCGACGACGACGTCTGAAGGAAGATAGGTGTTTGCTGAAGATAGTAGTGGTTTATTTCATTTATCTTACCAATTTCTTTACATAGTCGATCAAAGTTTGTTTCAAATAAAAAGGAAAATGTCCTTTATGTTTAAGTGCCAAACCAAAATTTGTGTTTAGAAGTTTTTTTGTGTGTAACTTATGACCGACATATCGAGTTTGTTGAAAATGTCTAGCAACGCTTGATTTTGATTTTGACTATATCTTCGTGTATAACGAATGCATCAAGAAATACCTTGATAGAATGGCTAGCAACTTAAATACTTTGTGTACGACAAGGGGACATTCAATCAATCACTTTCTCCATAAACCGTACAAATATGTTTGTGGGCTGGATTTGTTGAGTATTTTTATTATTTTGTTTAATATATATATATATATATATATATATATATATATATATATATATATATATATATATATATATATTTATAAATTCATTTTATTATTTCTTAAATATATATATATATATATATATATATATATATATATATATTTATAAATTCATGAATCATTCATACAAAGAACAAATATAGAGGTTAATGATTTAAATGGCGAGAATACGTCATCGCAAACAATATAAATACGATACATCAACCCCGAACCTGTATATGAATGATATCCCCGTTTGACAACAGAATAATTCCACAAAAGTTTCCTTTTCATCCTTGTTTAACGTGTGAAAGAAGTGAACAATTTTTTGACAAAATAGTCTGGTCTAATAAAATTAAAATATCTAGATTCAGTAGAGAAAAAAAAAAAAAGGAGGAAATTCTTTTTCGTTAGAAACAAGGAAAAGAGATCTGAAATGTTATGTAATATCAGTCCCCTTATATGGCAGTGAATGCTAGACAATTTCTGTAGCGGAAGCTAGAGTAATGTTCTTCTACAGAAGGATGCTGAGAAGACTGTAGACTGAACATGTGAACAACGACGATATTTTATAGAAAATGCAAACAAAAAGGATACTTATACTTAACAACAAAAAGGTACACTTGACATTTCTAGGACACATACTAGGGAAAAGGGGCTGAAGAACATTTGATACCCACAGAGCGATTGAAGACAAGAGAAGCAGAGGAATAGAGCACATAACCTACCTAACGAGGTTGTGTAAATCGTTGGCAAAACAGGGTTTAGGAGAGATAGCAAAACGGCAAAATTTACTAAGAGCTATGAAAAAGAAGAAATTGTGGAGAGCTATGATAGCCCACATCCTGAAGGAACACGACACATAGAAGAAGAATCTCTTGTAGCATTTAATTAATAAATTGCATTTCTTACTTTCTCGTTGCAACGGTATCAAAAATAAGTGAGATGGCTTCTTTTTTTTTATATATTTTGTGGAAACGTCAACGCTATGTCTACAAATGTGTTCCACAAAAATCATACATATTTTGAAAATGCCAATTTATTTTGGAAACGATATTTAGAGGTTACTTTTTAAGGACTGGTTGTCAGAGTAGAAAAGAAAGAGAAGCAAAATTCGCCGATACGCCAAACACCTACTTGTGTAGCTGCTCAACTTTTGCAGCTCATGACACCTGAAAAGAGCACACCGTGTGAAAAAGAGATTGCGTGGGAAGGTCACATCTGGTGGCTTCTGGAAAAATTAGATTTCAGAAAGTTCGACTTTCAGAAAAATTACAGAGGAGTTACTTTTTTTCTTTATACAAAAACGTAGAAATAGCTACAGTTTTCATTTTTATTAAAAAAAGAAAAAAAAAATCTTTATGTCATATAATGATAAAATAAATGAGTGTTTCAATTTATCCGTAGCCTGAATTTTAATTTGGAACATTTTAAAATGTAAATGTTCGTTCACTGTGATTTATTCACAGCGTTGAATTCGTCTTGGGTATGACGATAAACTACATCCGGCAGCAAGGTTTCTGATCGGGAGGTTGGAGGATTTGAGAAGCGTGGAAGCAACTCTTAATTGCTGTTGCTCCAATGTCCACCCTGAACCGGGGTAGTAGCACCTCTTAGGGTCTAGTCCTGGGTATGACGATAAACTACATCCGGCAGCAAGGTTTCTGATCGGGAGGTTAGAGGATTTGAGAAGCGTGGAAGCAACTCTTAATTGCTGTTGCTCCAATGTCCACCCTGAACCGGGGTAGTAGCACCTCTTAGGGTCTAGTCCTGGGTATGACGATAAACTACAATCCGGCAGCAAGGTCTCCGATCGGCAGGTTGGAGGTTTTGAGAAGAATGGAAGCAACTCTTAATTGCTGTTGCTCCCATATCAACCTTGAACCGGGGTAGTAGCACCTCTTAGGGTCTAGTCCTGGGTATGACGATAAACTACATCCGGCATCAAGGTCTCTGATCGGGAGGTTGGAGGTTTTGAGAAACGTGGAAGCAACTCTTAATTGCTGTTGCTCCCATGTCCACCCTGAACCTGGGTAGTAGCACCTCTTAGGGTCTAGTACTCGGTATGACGATAAACTACAATCCGGCAGCAAGGTCCCTGATCGGGAGGTTGAAGGTTTTGGGGAGCGTGGAACCACCTCTTAATTGCTGTTGTTTCCAGATTCATCCTGACCACGGTATAAAAAGAGATTTTTATAGTAAAACTAGCAGCAATACATTTTTGAAAAAAAAATATTACCAGCAGTACATTTTTAAGTTTGATATGCCGTAGAACAAAATAAACCGAACCAATCAGCGCGGAATTAAGTGCATTATCAAGGTAGGAGATAATAAAAATATAAATAATATCCAAGGAAGAATAGATACTTTTTTTCATTATAAAGCTAGTTAGTTAAGGATCTCTCTACATAAATAACCGCGGATATTAGCTAGGACAAAAATATATCTCTTTTTCTTAAACGGTATTTACTGAAGAAAAACGCTGTACTATAGATCAGTCGAAACATTAATATGACAATCAAAATCTCGAACAGGATTTCTATAACCCATGACGGTCGTTGGGCACCATATATCCTGCCGCCGAAGACATCACTGAGTGTGTCTAAAGCAAGATAGACCAATATCCCTTTTCAATTCATTTTGAATTCAGGATTGTTCTTCTAAACCAGGTAAGAGCGCAAACTATTCTATTATTGACTGGCAGCTATTCCCAGCTGATCGATCAGAAAAAGCGTTCAATTAGAATGAAGCAAAAAGAGCACCATATTTAAATGTAATAGAGTCTTCTACATTTAGTTTAAAGTAGTTTCATTAAAAAAACATTTAATGCAGTTACTGATACAACAGAAGTAGTCTGTATTTATTCAATCAAGGACATGAAGGAGAAAACCAGCCAACATGAAGACCGACTTCAGACCACGATTATTTTGGGGTTTTTGAAATTCAATTTGTCTGTGTGCTACGAGGGACGTAAAAGAAAAAAATAAATTATAAAGCAATTGTTAAGTTTGATGAAAATTGGTTGAAAGATCAACGAAAAATAAACTTGTAAAAATCGCCTTTTTTCGTTATTTACGCGGGGTTTCATTATATGGATGGACTCAATCAATTATCAAGTTAAATGAGTGTTAAACAATCAAATCATTGTTGGCTACAATTAAATGAAGTTTGTATTAGATTGCTTGAAAATTGAGGGAGTTCTTAGTTTGTAATTTGTGTTGAAATCGATTTTTCGTTTTTCGCGGTTTTTATCTAAACACAATGGCGTAGAAAAAATGAGGTATCGTTGAGCTCGTCATGATGCAAGTAACCTACACACCAAGTTCGAACGAAATCGGAGGAAAAAATTTGAATTTATCGATTTTGATCGGCTTTATCGCTTACTGATTTTTTAAAAATATTATCGATTTTTTACGCAGAGAACCTATCTCTTGAATTGTACAATGTATTTGCCAAGTTTGTTCAAAATAGGTTGGATGGATCTCGAGTGAAATTATATCACACACAGAGACACAAAGACACACAGACATCCTCTGTTTTATATATAGAGATAATCGTTTGAAACCAGGGGCCCACTCTGCTGAGCTATTTAACGGATACCAAGATGAACTATTCCTTGGTTTTGTCAGTTCTAACCTTCAAGGCCAGGACCCGTCATGCCACTCACAAGAGGATATTTACCCGATCACAACAATCTTAACCTATTAATGTCAAGGTTTAACAGTTATCTTCCCACCCTATCCGTATGAACTGCCTCTCAGGTGTGACTCCAAGAAGTCGCAATGAAATATTCTGCCTAGTCATCGACCTAGTGGCTGTGTGAGAATAGTCGGAAGAGGCCAGTAGACAGCCTGGGCGTAAGAGTTGCGCCTTAGAGGTCAACGGCGCTACCAGTGGGCGGTGGAACGGAGGGACACGGGGTAACCTGAACATCTCCACTGTAAAAGAAACCGGCAAGCCATTGCACTCTATTGCACTATACCTCGAGTGGCCGCTGGGTCTTGTACAGGGTGAACCGCACTGTGAAAGAAAAACAAAGAAGATATATTCATACCTTTTTCGAGAGGTAATACACCGAAATGAATGAACCAGAGACGAAATTTGTGTATAAACTACGAATTATTTATGCTTTTAAGTGTGATTTCAAATGGAATCTTTGATAAATTCATGACCCCACTGTGTATGTTTTGTTTTACGGCATATCAACACATTGTGGGTCATTTAATACCAAAAATTAATGTTTTTTTTTTTCATAAAGTCTTGCATTTAAAATATATAAAAACAAAGACTAAATTTGAATTAGTAGGTCGAGTGAGTATTCTATTACGATTGCTGTTGTTTGTTTAATGGCATATCAACACTTCATGGGTCATTTAATGCCGAAATTTAATTTTCTTGGGAGCATTAGTAATTTATTTTACAAAGAAGTATTGCTGGTATTATTTTTTCAAATATGTATTGCTAGTATTGCCTTTTTTTACTATGAAGATGTATTGCTGGTATTTTTACTATGAAAATGTATTTTTATGGTTTTATTGTATTTTGACCCCAGTTTAGGGGTTAACTATTTTCCTATAGTTGGGACCTGGGGACAACAGCAATTAAGAGGTGGTTCCACGCTCCTCGAAACCTCACGAACAGAGGCCTTGCTGACTGATGTAGTTTATCGTCATATCCAGGACTTGAGCACAATGTGTAAGAGAATAAGAAAATGTATAGCTCCTCCTTTATTTTAGTTTACAAAATTAAGCAAGACTTTTCAAAATGTAATTTTTCTACTGATGAGGAAAGGTTAACTTCATCAGTATGGATTTTGATAACCAATTGGCCAGATAGACACATTTTGGTAAGCGGACCCATGTATTTGAGAGTCTCACACAAAATTTCTAAATCAAGAACGTTCTCTTTACCAGACACAACTGAAGCTAGACATAAATGTCCGCTCTACTCACAGTGATAAGGAATCTACAGGGTGCCCAGTAAAAAAAGTGGCAAATTTATTATCATTGTTTTATCTTTCAGGAATAACTGACCCGGAATAACCTAGAATAAATTTCTTGAATATTCATCATCTTGAATAATCATTTGACTCTCGTTTAGGTTATTTGTAGACAACTTTCGTCTATCGTTCTGCTCTTTTCAGTTTCTTTTAACCCAGCATGCATTTCGTGTACTTCCGACTCTAGGAGAGGAAGGGGGAAGTTTTGCCAGCTCTCCATCCTCTTTCTAGTGTTTTTGTTTTGAAATAATCCATAGCGTTTATAAGAGAGGAGTAAGTGTTGACCAGGCATTGTCCTTTTGTGTTTTTGTTCATTGAATTTTGTTCTTGTTGTTTGTACTGGCGGGATCCCTTCGCTATGGCGGAAGCCTACCAGGAAATAGAGACATTGGCCACCCAGCCATCAATTTCCGCATGGACGTCTAAAAAGCCCCCAAAATGACCGGATTATTACAAGGACCTGAGAGAGGAGTATAGCTCCTTCATCTCAGGCCAGGAACTTTTATCAGTGCCTTCTGTGATGGCGGCAATTACGGTAGGAACCATTCCCCTGTTGACGGCTAAAGTCAAAACGCGGAAATTTATTGCTGTCAACGGTTAGATGATGGAAGAAGACCTCTAGACCTTAAATATTCGGGCAGGTCAAATGTCATGTGGGATATCCTGCTGGCAACAGAGAAGGGTGCAAAGCCGGTAGTATACTCACCAGTCTTCAAACAGTGTACATGGGCACCTGGAAAACTAGGATTTCCTTACATGAGGTACACATGTACATCAGTGAGGACAATTTGGAGGCCTTCTTCTCGGATCACGGTGTAGTGGATGAGGTATCCTCCATCAGAAGTAAGGCGGCCCTTGCCACCGGCGATTTCAAAATCATGGTAACACTCACCCAGCCATTCAATTAGGTATCCAACGTCAGTACCTGCGGCGGCCAAAACACCTTTGTTGTGCAAGGCCGCCATCACCACTGCTGAGCTAGTGGTGCCGCCGGTCACTTGTCAAAGTTGTGCCCGGGCAGAAACCCGACACCACAGCGTCAACAAAAAACAGATCAGCTCCGGGTGGAAGTACGCCCCTAGTGGTCCTGACGAATGGACTGAAGTACCGAGGAGGGAAGCCAAGGCATTAACTCCGCCACCCCAGCAGGATGTCATCGAAAAAGGCTCTACCAACCAACTGCAGAAACAACGACAGCAGCCGAAACAGGAACAATTTAAATAGCAGCAGCAACAACAACAGCAGCAGCAGCCGAAGAAACTGCAGCAACAAAAGCAGCTGGAGAACCCTCAGCAGCTGCCGGAGCAATAACAGCATTAGCAGTCGGAACAGCAGCAACATCAGCCTAATCTGCAGCAGGTGTTGCCACAGCTGGACATCTACGTGGAGATAGAGAAGATGTCTCCACCATGACCCTCTTCACGGAAAAGAGGCAGGAGAGGATCTGAAGCATAAAGTCTAGTCGGAGTAGGGCTGAAAATGCCCTGGTAGCTACAATGACCCAATCAGCTCCTGTTTCGCCAGCACGAAGTGAAGGAAAAGGAAGAGAGATTTACTCAGAGGGGAGAAAATTTGTTTCATTGACAGAGAGGGCTTCGATAGGAAGCTTTCCTCTCAAAGAAAGACCCTCTGGAGGCTTCTATTCAAATGCACCTCTGTTGACGGGAAGCCAAAAGAGAAACTTTCCTGGTGACTCCAATGTAATTAGCCTTATACGAAACACCGAGAGTAATCTCAAGATTTGGGACCATCTTGCGGGGGCTAAAGATGCCTTCCTGAAGCTCCGGTGGCTCAGATAGTCTCCGGAGCTGAAAAGACTAGCCCAATTTTACTCTGCTCCACGCCTCTTTATATAGGTCTATCAAATTAACACCACAGACGTCGGTGATATTGTCTCAGAATGTTGGATTACGTCCGATGAGAATCCATGTAAATATCAGTTGGTAAAAAGGGCTGATTTAACATGTTGTCCTTATCTATTTTAATAACTGACCAGCGGTTTATGATCTGTTAAAACTAGTACTGTGAGGTCAAGCACAATTGATAGCGGCTCGGAATGCGAAATCGTAGAACAGTCTTCGAATTCCAGTCAGGTTGCTTGCATTCACTTACACTTGGAGAAGTGTTTACTCCATATAGTCTCCCTGGGTTGAATAGCAGGACAGATTGATTGCTCCTACACCCTTGGTTGTTAAACAACTTACCACAGAAAACAACGACAGGAAATCATCTGTCTAGATGATTGAAAAATACATGATCTGCTAAATGTGTATCACGTGAATGTGATATGATGCAGTCGATAACGGCTCGGAATAAGAAACCGAAGAGTAGAGTTCGAATTCCAGTCGAGTTCGTTGCATTCAATTACCCTTGGAAAATGTATGAATCTATCTCTTGTCCATGAATAGCGGGGCAGACTGGGGCTTATAGTCGACTGGCAACTCATCTACTCCCACAAAGAAACGGCCGATTACTGCGGGAGATCTTCTCTCTAGTGAGTCGAAAGCTGACATGATCGCCCATGCGTGGATCACGTATGGCTTTTAACTAACTGAAAACTACCTTTCAATAAGTGTTAAATGCGAAGAACGACTGAAGAATAGAGTCGCTAATAATTCTCGTTGTCCGAAAGTGTTAGATATCGTTTCTGTATTAAGATAATTTTCTGTCAACGATGCGTTCCTGTAATTCGGTACCTAATTCAAATGTTGAAGCATCAAATTCTAGTCAAAGATCAGCCTTTGGATCCAAATAGGCTTAGACTAACGTTATTAGTCAAATCTCTTTAGCCTTTTCGAAAGCTAATAGGCAAGTGTCCGACAACTGTCAAAGGATAAACTGTTTCAGAACATCACGGAATGAAACAGTGATAAGATTTGAAAAGGCTTCAGAATTGATGTAGATTTCTTCATCGATGTGAGTAGAGGCCATTTACGTTGAGCAACAGTTGTGTCCGGTAATAAGAAAATTCTTGATTGGGTAATTTTGTTATCAGGAAAATCGATTTCACTCAACCCAAATTCGTTCCTGGTTGTGCGGCCTACAATACGCGTAATGCATTCCTCCTTTTTTATCATTTCGCCTCAAGCAAGGCAATAAAGCCACTAAGACGCAAAAAGGTTACTGAGTGTTAGCGAATATGAAAAAAATAGAGACACTATTAAGGAGAGACAACAATAAGAGGAATTAAGACAGAAGATAACGGTTGACATTGTATTTAAATTTTTGAAGATCAAAATTGACTGGGAAACAAGAAGTCGGAAGAGAGTTCCTCAAGCGAGAATTTTGATAGAAGAAACTGTTGTCATAGAACATACGGCTGTATCTAGCCAATTCAACTGTAAATAGTTGAGACCTTTCCACCCATCTAGTACTGCGCTTAAGTGCATAAAGTCTAGGTACCATAGAGGAAATTTCATCAGAACAATGACCATGAAAAAGACGCTACGTTTGAGCGGTGGAGAAGCACTGAAGGCAAGATGCCAGGTCAGGAACAATAACATTGCAAATTCTTCTTTGGATGTTATCAAGAATGTCTAAATATATAGAAATTCCTAAATATATTGGCGAGTCTCACTCCTCTGAACGATGTGAGTCTCTCCACTAACCATGGACCTGCTTATGAATTGAAGTATAAATGACCAATATTTACCTATGGCTGGATCAAGTAAATAAACTGGATCAAGTAAATACTTACAGATTAACATATAAATGGCTAATCTTTTGCTACCCGGAAGCAAGTAAATAATTACAGATTAATATATAAACAAGTGATATTTTACCATTTTCGAAAACTATCCTCGGATTAAATGTTTATAGACAGAAATAAAAAAAAAACTGATTTTGATATTAAATAATCCAACAATTTTTGAAGTGACAAACCAACGACACCAAACTAACTTAATGCTAACTAAATTTGATATTGATTAATAACTTCCCCTAATTCTGTAATTTTCAACATATTCATAAGGTTAAAAAAACAAAACAAAAACTACCATAAATCTTGAAAAACACAGAACAGGATCTTTCAAAAGAAAACATAAAATTCATATTAACCAAAATGTGTAAAAATTGCTCCTTTTGGAATATCTGTTTTGCTTATAGAAATTTAACGATCACAAAATACGATGTCAAACTGTTTAATTCCCTCAATTGGGCTGTTATGAAGAATAAACAATATAGAACGCTAATCTAGCTATATATAAAATTCTGGGATTTCCGTTAGTCAGTCCGTCCGTCACACCCTCTAAGATTGACCGATCGAAACCAAATAATTTGTCATTAATTTTTGGAAAATTAAAAATGTTATTATTTAACATACAAAATACTGACACTATTTTAAAAAACAATTTAGTGATTTAAATAACATATTTATTTAATAAAAAATGCAATATTATTTGTTTATGTTTCTTTAATTTTTATATATACAAAAATACAGTTGCCAGTTCGCCCTGATATGAGAGAACTATAAACAAATCGCAAGGCCAAACATCTCAAAAAATTGGAATTTGGCCCCAGAAAGAAATATTTACGTATGGCCATTTGCACGTTGCGTGCTCAAGAGTAAGAAATTGCAAGAATTGATTTTTCGGTGTTAAAAAGGAAAAAAAAAATATTAAAAAATATTGTTTACCATGAAGTCCTATGAAATTAAAATAAATTCAAGAAATCATTAAACCACAAAGTGGGTTTTTTGTCAATTTCAAATCAGCTTATTCAAATTTTATTGACTGATTTTTGGAAGTGAACGAAACGTAGAGTTTGCTCAAAATTTTTTGCGATAACTCCAACAATACTAAATTCTGTGAAGATTCCAACAGGCGTTAGCATGTTTGGAAAAAAAAATCTAGTATTCTTAAAATACTGAAAATCGCCATAGAGCTTCTAAGTTTTAATTGATTTCTGAGACAAAAAGTAAAGTTGAGAAAGTCGAATTCCACCAAACTTCACTGTTATCAAATCAGTTCTCTGATATTGTTATTTATTCCGATGCCGGACATTGTGGACGTGTGAAAACAGTTGGTCTTTTTTGTTACAATATAATGTGTCACATCCTATTTGACAGTCGGACTACTGAAATTCGATTTTCGTGATATCCAGAAATTCTTGCAAGCTCTTCTGAACTGTGAAAGTGAAAGTGAAAGTGAAAGTGTGATCTACAGCTGCTACGTTCAGGGTTACGTTTCTTTTTTTTTCTTTTTTATTGTTTATTGAAAACAACCATTTGATTTAATGTTTGTTTCAGAATCGATTTACTGTTGTCTCTTCAGATCGATCGCTATACCAAAATGATAAAGAATATCTCCCCATCCCCAAACAGACGATCAAAACAGGGTAGATATAAATCAAGATTTAGTTGCATACAACGTTGGACATATATGAGGATAATCGTGTCATTTCCTCCTTGTAAAATAAACTTATCTGAATTTTTTTATTATTATTTTATCATGAAAATGACAGGAATTATTCGTACATAGCTATAAATCTCCAACATGTTCGATCGACAAAGTAAAAAGACAGGCATGGCCGATAATCATAATCTGTGTTCCCTTTCATTTTGCTTTCTACCAAATGTAAGGTTAGGATGTAAGTGGATTACTGAGAGTGAAAGGAAAAGACTTGACGATACAATAACATTATACAATGAAACAGATGATGAATGGTATTGCATTTAAATCTTTGAAGATCTTACTTGACAAAAAAGTAGGGCGAGACTGTATAAATGAGTAAATTGAGGGCAGAAATATTAAAACAGAACATGCATTTACATTTAGCGATTTCAATAATGAAATTAACAGATCTGACTGCTATTCTACTACTGAGCTTGATAAAATCGCGTTACCGAAGAAGATAGTTGATTAGAAGAATTATAGTGAGAATATTTATACAAGAAACACATGTAAGCTACATTACAACGGTTCGAATAAGTGACTAAAGCCGAAATGTCATGTCATTGTCGATTCTACTTTGGATATTTTCAAGAATTTTTTCTTTCTTAGCAAAATAATAAAGCCACTAAGATGCAAGGGGTTACTGAGTGTGAAAGAATATGGGAAAAAGAAAAGATTATTAAGGCGAGAGAACAATAAAAGAAAAGAAATTAAGAAGACAGACGATAACGTTTAAAATTGAATTGAAATTTTTGAAGATCAAAGTTGACTGTAAAGTAAGAAGTGTGAAAAAGAATTAGAAGAATTTTGCGAGGGGAAAGGACAATAAAAGAAGAGGAATTTAGAAGACAGAACATAAAGATTGAAATTGAATTTAAATTTTGGAAGATCAAAGCTGACTCGGAAGCAAGAGGCTGGGAGTGACTTCCACGGGCGTGAAGTTCGAGAAAAGAAATTGCTAGCATAGAAGTTAAGGTTCCATCTAGCTATTCCAAATGTAAAATTATAAGACCTAGATGCCAATCTAGTACTGCACTTAAATTCGTAAAGTCTAGGTACCAAAGAGAAAAATTCCTCAGAAAAATTACCATAAAAATATTTATAGAATGGATTGTATATACGAGTTCTAATCGGGGTCTGGGATGAGCTTTGCTCCCAATAGGCGTTCAAAAGTGGCTTTTTCAGGAGCACAATTGTTCATCATGATAGGTGAAAATTTAGGGCCTACTTGGCAATGGTGGAACGTTTTTAAGTTGGTACTGGAGAAATTAAATACAAGATTCCAGGGTAAAAGGGCAGGGATCAGATCAACTGCCACGATCTAAATAAATAAACAAACAACTTACGTAAATAATAAACAAACTATGAATGCCTGCATAAACACAAGTAAATGTGATAATAATAAACATTAAATAATTAAGTAATCAATAATAAATAATGAGTAAAATTTTAATAAACAATAAAAGGCACAGGGAGGTTATGGTGGTGTGAGTGGGATTGAAGCCGATATGAAATTATCATAAATTATTATAAAATTGCAGATTCTTCTTTGGATGTTATCAAAAATCTTTAAATACATAGGAAGAGCAGCAGACCAGATGTAGCAGCAAATATTCAAAGCATAGATGAATGGTAGACTTATAAACGTTCAGAATTAGATTCTGGCGACACTGTGAATAAACGTTTCTAGCAGAAGACCTAGCAATTTATTCAATATAATCTTTCCATTTCATGTCAGTGGAAAAAGGTCAGCCCAAGAAGTTTCAATGTGTCCCTCTCTTGGAATGTTGATGAAAAGCAAAATTGTTCTCTAAGATGATTACAAGACAGCAGTTTCGTTTTGGAAGCAGTTAGAATTAACAATCCGAGATATAAAGGAAGGAATTTTCGATATTCAATGCATACAGTCCAGTCGTTATCACGTCTGCTTAACACGCAGAAGGTCGAAACTCGCTGAAACCGGCGTTTTATGGGGAGGCACGGTGGTGTAATGGATAGCTGCTAGGATTGAGGAATCGAATTCATTACATTCAATTATGTACTTGAGAAAGGTATGAATTCTCTTCTCCCTCTAGCAATGGGTAAATAGCAGGACAGACCGGGTTCTATAGCCTTGGATAGCAAGTGGTCTACTGCAGAAAGAAATAGCAACCTACTGCGGGAAAAATCTGCATCGTCAGTCGTGTATGAAAAGATACATGATCGCCTAAGCGTGTACCACGGGTGGCACATGACTGATTGAATGCATGTAATTTAATTACACATTTCGTTAACATTAGATTAACTTATCTAATAAAGATCAAAAAACGAGAGTCATTACCACCCCTCATAACTTCATAATTTTACTGTGCTATGGGCAACACTTATAGTTCATGTCTATCAAAGGAACGTTATTGGAATATGTTCAAACATCTGCATTTTAAGTAATCAGTTCATTGCTGCCAAAGTGGATTCTTGTAAATATTTTATTTTTATTTTGATATAATCTTTTGTGTAATTCACTCGCTTAAAATCCTTGCTTGTTTTGGAATATATAGTAAACATTAAGCTAATAAGTGTTACTGTTGAATTAATTATTATTTTGCGTATATATATATATATATATATATATATATATATATATATATATATATATATATATATATATATATATATATATATAAAGTAATCTCTTTAAGCTGCAAGCCTTTGAAAGTTCGGTGAAAAACAATCTTTATTCATAAGAACCTGATAGCTACTAATTTTCTTTGCGCTGATTCTTTAAATAAACGAAGGAGTTCAAATCCGGTATCTTGCTTGCCAGGAGTTCAACTTCGCTATTCTGCTTTTCAAACAACATTCCATAACCTCAACAACTCTCGCCATTTTGAGTCTTATATTTTCTTTTCAATAAAAAAAAACAAAACAACAACAATTGCACAAATTTTAAGTTAACTGATAATTATTCATTAACAGTAAAATATATTTTATAATCAAACAAAAATTACGCTACAGATACAAATATATTTTCTTTTACAATGGTAAATTATGAAAGATAAAAGTGTGAAGAAGGTTAAGTCCATTGGAATTACCTCTTCGCCCAGGTATGGAGTGATATGATCAAAAGGTGTCTCCTGACCGTCATCCAGCGACTGTTAGCAAAAATGGCGTAAAAATGGTCAATCTCTAAACTAAACTCAAACAATAATATCTAGAATCAGAAAGACACATCAGGTTTGTTTGTTTGTTTTGTTTTACGGTTTACCAACCTCAATGAGTTATTTAATTTTTATTGCTGTTAGTATTTTTTTTCCAAAAATGTATTGCTGGTAATAATTTTTTCTTCAAATATTCAATGTTGGTAATGTTTTTTTTTTCAAAAATGTATCGCTGCTAATATTTTTTTTCTTTAAGAAATGTATGGCAGGTAATATGTTTGGAAAAATGTATCGCTGGTAATGTATTCCTGGTAATAATTTTTTTCTTCAAAAATTCATTGTTGGGAATAATTTTTACAAAAATGTATTGCTGGTATTAAAACATATACCTATATATTTTAATACCAGCAATACATTTTCATAGTGTTTTTACCCCAGTTTAGGGGTTAACTATTAACTGGGACCCTACCAGGTGCTACCACTTCATGGGGGGCCTGGGAAAACCAGCAATTAAGATGTGGTTCCACGCTCCTCAAAACCTCCTGATCAGAAGCCTTGCTCTCGGATGTTGTTTATCGTCTTACTCAGGAAGTGGATGTAGTTTATCGTCTTACCCAGGACTCGGATATAGTTTATCATCATATCCAGGACGCAGATGTAGTTTATCGTCTTACCCAGGACGCGGATATAGTTTATCGTGAGACACAGGACAGGAGACAGAAGACGTTTCTTGGACACAAGGAAGAGGGTCTTGGAGAAGTTGTCGATGGAAATGGAAGGCAGTGGGTCAGGTACCTGACGACTTTGTGTAAATGTATGTCAGAATAAGGAGTGGGAGGTAAAACGAGAAACGTTACTAAGGCCTACATGTGATAGGAAGCTGAAGAGAGCCATGATCAATTACTATGACTGATATAGCAATTAATTAACATTTTAATACACTAAACTATTGTCACGGCGTTGGGATAAAAATAACAAAGACAAAGATAATAGTCGCATGTTAAATGATTTAATGCAGTACTTCTCAAAATATTTGATGTGGCGTACCGGCATTTTTTAAAAATTGTGCCAGTGACAGGAGATCAAAGTTTTCCAATCCAACGGGGAAGTCGGGATATCCTATTTCAGTGTCATTTTGAGACTATCTGTACTAAACATGAGGACATGATGCCTTATTCATTTTAAGGCCAACCATCATTCACTTCACAAGTTTTCCCAGTATCCCAGAGAGTGGTACCATATTTGTGCCATATAATTATATAACAACGACCCGAGAAAATATTGTACATTTGTAGTATTTTCATTATGAATTTAAGGAATTACATGCTAATTTTAAAACTTTTTGGCCCAAATCCTCGTAGCTATTACTTTTTTTTTCTCAAAGTCAGACGGATTTTTTAAAGGCCAAATTAGAAATATATATCTATGAAAATGGTCTTTTGGTATTCTTGCGCGTTTTTACAGAATCACATGCTACATAATCACGATGATGTTATCATACGTATTTTACTTCACTGTTTTGCTGTTCATTACATCGTATTCGTTAGTTGTATAACAATGACTTTTAACGTAAGTGAGTAATTGAAAAATATAATAAATATAAAACTAAAATGAAAATATTAAAAAATGAGTCAGTTATACCAGCAATTATTCCGCGGTGTGGAATCTGACTAAAGTTTCTTTGTTTCTAGGAAACTCTCCGCGTACCGGCAGACGATGACTCGCGTACCGGCATCAATACGCGGACCACACTTTAAGTAGCACTGGTGTAAATAATGTCTGCATAGACATTCATAACAATTTGCCAAAACTTTGACTAAAACTACTAATTGGAAGGACTGTAGTTTGATGCGCTCATGTAACATAAAAACATTTCTCTAAATTATAGAATTTATCTTTGCAATATATTTAATCGTAAAATGATTTGCAATTTGCTAAACAAATACATTGTAACGCCTCCAGCAAATTGAAGAAGGCCTGTTATTATTACATGAATTATTCAAATCTCAAACCACTGAGATTTGTTCTTGCCATCATTTTTGTATCGAAATACATATCAAATTACGTTACTATAGAAATTAGTTGCAAATAATATGTCCGTCGAAATACACGTTAATATGATGTGGAGGACAACTATTCTAAGTCCTTGAATTGTTCTAAATATTAAATCCTATCTTTATCATTTTTGAATGATAAAAAATACACTATAAATTTACAAAGACATTGCAAAGATTATATCAATAATTTTCAGAATAGCGTTTCGAACATCACGAGTTCTTCTAAATAATGTGTTCTTTATAATCATCTATTTATAGAAATACGTAGCAAATACAGTTCCAATCTAAATGCAAGTCATTTTTTGATCCATTTAGGTAACACTTTTATAGAACGATAAGTTATTTAAACTTTTGGCATCTTTATTCTGGTTTATTGGTTTTCAAATAAATCAGTATAAAAAGAATTGTGATCAGGAATGAATGCAATCATTACTGATGAAATAGGACTATAATATGTATAATGTAAATTTATTACTAATAATTTTACTTTAAATGCATTGAAAACCAGGAATAAATGGATTGTCAGTGGTCAGTAATGAATGCAAGGATTACTGACATAATAAAGCTATTATATGTAGAATGTCACGGCATTGCTATTGATTTTACTTCAGGAATGTGTTAATAATGAGGAAGAAATTAATTGACATTGGTCAGGAATTAACCTAAACGTTACTGAGAGCATAGGACTATCGTATCTATAATGGAAATGCATTGCTAATATTTTTACTATCAAAATGCGTTGAAAATCAGGAAGGAAGGGATTGTCAGTGGTCAGGATTGAATGCAAGCAGTAAGGCTTGCATAAGGCTATTATATGCATCATGTAAATAAAGTGTTAATCTTTTACTGCGGAAACTTAATTATAAATGTGTTTATTAAAGAAATACATTGAAAATCAGGAAGAAAGTGATTTTCAGTGGTCAGAACTACAATGGAAATAACTGAATTGGGTTATTATATATATATATATATATATATATATATATTTATGTGTGTGTGTGTGTGTGTGCATGCGTGTGTGAGTGTACGAAGACTGTCAGAGAAACAGAGGGAAATGTATTGGTAAGAGAGGGAAGGGTCAAATTAAGAAGAATCCGAATAAAGATAGGGACCGAGAAGTTAGCCAATTTGCAGCCAATGTCTTGGAGTGGGTTTGGCGCTGTAATCCAACGAATTGCGATCAAAATAATCGATATCCTATGTAAGTGGCAGGAGATGCAGATTGGCAACTCTTCTAGTTTTGCTTCTCTGCCAAGACCATTGTCTTTTTCTGTCGTCTTCTTTATTGCCCCGTTCGATCGTCATTCTTCGACCTTCCCCGTTTCTCGTCATCTTTCCAATCTTTCTTGATGTCTTTGCTCTCACGTTAACAGGAATTCTTTGTCAGTGTGTCGAAAGTGTGTCTGGACAAAGAGAAGTTTCAATCACTTACAAAGAAAAAATTATATTTTAAGTAAAGGTCTTACAAAGAAGTGTTCATGAAGAATTTTATTCTTTCATTTTTGTCTAAGGAATCAGTTATATATATATATATATATATATATATATATATATATATATATATATATATATATATATATATTTCAGAGAACTTTACCCCAACCCCCTAAGACGCTGTTTTAACTTGGTAAATTTAATTTTAATAATATTGAATTAATTTTTCAGATGTCTCAGTATTATAAATAAAGCTAGCAAATTTCATTTTTGTAGATAATGAAGTAATCAATTTTCAACATAAATTAACAAAAAAATTAATAAATTTAAAAAAAAATAGATAAATAAATAAACCCAAACAACATATATCCCGTTTTACCTTTGTAGTAATACAGTATAGTCGTTAAAATTAGCCCAAATTAAAGACAGATCTACCTAAATACGTGTTGCTCCAGTGAATCCGCTTTCTATCCACTTATCAGATATTTGAGCAGGCAGGCAGTATCTGCGTCTTATAATTACAGTCGTAAGTGGAGATAGAATTAATGCAATAGTAAGATATTTACAAATTTATATCAGGCACATAATGAGGACTGAATATATAAATGGATATATTGAATATTGACGATAAAAACAAAATACTCATATGTGACGCGTTTCGTCCCAGAAACTTCTTCAGACTAATAATGTTTTTATTAAGCCAGTCTGATCTATCTATCTATGCCAATTCCTATCTATCTATCTATCTATCTATGCCCATTCATATCTATCTATCTAACTATTTATCTATGCTCATTCATATCTATCTATCTATGCCCATTCCTATCTATCTATCTATCTATCTATCTATCTATCTATCTATCTATCTATCTATCTATGCCCATTCCTATCTATCTATCTATCTATCTATCTATCTATCTATCTATCTATCTATCTATCTATCTATCTATGCCCATTCCTATCTATCTATCTATCTATCTATCTATCTATCTATCTATGCCCATTCCTATCTATCTATCTATCTATCTATCTATGCCCATTCCTATCTATCTATCTATCTATCTATCTATCTATCTATCTATCTATCTATCTATCTATCTATCTATGCCCATTCCTATCTATCTATCTATCTATCTATCTATCTATCTATCTATGCCCATTTCTATCTATCTATCTATCTATGCCCATTCCTATCTATCTATGCCCATTCCTATCTATCTATCTATCTATCTATCTATCTATCTATCTATCTATCTATCTATCTATCTATCTATCTATCTATCTCATAAGACGAACTTGCCAAGACATACTGTGCAAATCTTCTGATGTTCACTTTTAGGTGAGGTTCAGTAACCGATGATGTGTCAATAATAATACTATTATTAGTCAATGATAATAAAACTGTATGGAACGCAGTGTATAATCCACAATGTAATGACTGATGGATTGAGTGGCACCAGCGTTGTACTATATTTATTACTATATTTGATTTTTAAATAGAGAAATTAATGCCTACTGCCTTAGCGATCGAACCTCTTAATAAATAAGATTATATATATATATATATATATATATATATATATATATATATATATATATATATATATATATAGTAGTACTCGCTTGGAAGAAACTTAGGTATTTCGGATTGTAGTTGAACGAACCAATATCTAAGGAAAAATGAGGAATAAAAAAAAGAAAGAACTAAGAACATGAAATTCAGCCGAAAACCTCCCAAACGAGTAAAAGTAACTATGTAAAGTGCTCAATATATATATATATATATATATATATATATATATATATATATATGGTTCATCATCATATATCCCTTGCCTTTTGTAATCGTAGGGCGGACTGAATGCAAAAGCCACCTTAACTCGCTTCCAACAACGGTCTATTAATGGCAGCCATTCTGGCATATTCATACCTGTCCATTTTTTGATATTGTCGAACCAGTTTTTACATTAGCGTCTTCTTCTTGCATGTTGGTCTTGCACAGGCTGTTGTGCCTTGTAATGTGTCCAAACCACGCTATTTTTCTACGTTTGACAATGGCGGACACAGGCTGCTGTGGCCCACAAAACTTTCAACCCTTTTCTGCACAAACCCATTGTTTTTTTTTGTTCTCAATAGAAAATGCCAAGGAGTTTTCTCATGCATTTGTTCTCAAACGCTTCGATCCTTCTCTCTGTATCTGCCAATAGTGTTCATATTTCACATCCATGTAGAAGAATGGAGACTACCAGCAATTTGTACTCTCTCTCCCTCTGTATCATTCTATCTATCTATCTATCTATCTATCTATCTATCTATCTATCTATCTATCTATCTATGTGCATATATATATATATATATATATATATATATATATATATATATATATATATATAATTATTTATTTAAAAATATGATTCCAACGCTCCATAAGAGTTCTCATGTTTCAAAGCAAGAGACGAAAACTTCAGTATAATTATTTGAATTAAATTGAATTAAAGTTCTAAGCTCTGTTCCATCTTCAAGCGATATGGTTTGGGGAATAGTTATTTATTTGTACGTTTGTACAAAATGTGGCACAAGGCCAAAAAGGGGGTTGGGAAATTAAGGTTACTATGGTAACGGATAGAGCAATTGTTTAAAGAAAAGGGGCGCAAGAGTCAATAATTTGTATCAAGATCTCAGTTACATTCACAGACGTCAAGTCAGGGTAAGGTTGGGGTGTCTAAATTTAAAGCGGAAGATGACTTCATCTAGACTGATTAAGTGTCCATGGAGATTTATTTATTTTTTTATTTCATTTTTTTTGAAAGGGTTTTGTGTATATAAAAAAAGTCGCTAACAATTGTTTTTTTGACGACTTCATAAAGGGTTATCTCTATTTTTATTTATTTATTTTTTGTGAGGCATTTAAACTATTTATTTAGACTATGGAATTTTAAAAATTATTTTATTGTTTGTTTGTTTTTATGCTAATTATTCAATGCAAAAAACCGTTAACTCATGTATGTTGTTTAATAGATTTTTATTATTTAGAAACTTAATAATGTGTAGTTTTTCATGTAGGCATAAAGGGCATGGGTCATCCCAAGTTTTACAAGTTCTAGTCCTGTTTATAATTTTCTATTTTACTTTTGGTGTTTTATTCATTTCCATCAAATGCCAAAAATATTTAGATAGAGATGTCTGATATTAGTATTAGGACTCTCAATGAGTACATTGGTATACCACAGATTTTACGCGGCATTTATTTTCCAATGGGCAGTCTTCTGGGTTTCTACAATAATTTTAACTATTTTTGTTTAATTTAAGTGTGGGGTTTTTATTAATACTATTCTGGCATGGGGGTTTATTCAGGATTTTATTATTGTGTTTTCTTATTATACTTTCTATATTTTCAGTGCAACTGTAACTTAATTTTAGGGTGTTTTTATTAAATATTTTACTATATATATATATATATATATATATATATATATATATATATATATATATATATATATATATATATATATATATATATATATGCTGCTATTAATGGATTCCTCTTCAATTACGAATTGAGTGCTCATGGCTACTGGCATTTGTATACTGGCATGCGCCGATAGCTTAGGGGTAGAATCTCTGACTGATGCCAAATCAGCCGAGTTTCGATACCGGTTTGAAGCAGTCGGACAACTAGTCACATTGATGATCAATCATACAGTGAAACAGGCTTGTATGTAGATGAATATCTCTCTCTCTCTCTCTCTATATATATATATATATATATATAATCCACTATATTCACTTATGTGCTCATACTCTTGGGAAAGATATGAATTCTCTTTATGCAGCTATGGGTAAATAACAGGATAGACTAGGTTTCATAGCCTTGGTGAGCAACTGATCTACCGCAGAAAAAAATGATAATCTATTTCAGAAAAAATCTGATTCTTCAGCCATGTATCGAAAGATACGTGATCGCCTAAGCGTGTATCACGCATGGCACATAACTGACTCATATATATATATATATATATATATATATATATATAGAGAGAGAGAGAGAGAGAGAGAGAGAGAGAGAGACGGGGGGAGAGACGGGCAAAGCTAGATAGATATATTAATTGGGAGTTTGTGTGTGAGAGAGAAATTAAACATAGTAACATTTTAACGTTGAGCATGATTTGGCAAAAGAGAATAACCAGTGTATATTTTGATAATGTTTAAGTTATTTTCTCTTATTTTCGTATCAGAATTACGCTGTTTATTTCTAGTTAGTGTAAATAGAAAACGAAAGAAATTAATGTATTCATTAAATTCCATCCTTGTTAAACAGAAAAGACGAGTGTACTTAATGCGATACGCAGTCTAAGAATTCTTGCAATCGGTCGACAAAAGATGGCATGAAAATGTCAGAACTGATTTAGAATTATAACATTCCAAACACCAATTTGCCGTTATGGAAAGAAAAACAATTCATCAACCTTTTGTTCGTTCGCAAAATCAAATCATAATTCCTTTCTTGAATATAACCAGTGATAGATTAAATTCTATGAAAGTAACAGTCAATTTTTCTATACGGTGGAACCAAGCAAGAGGTACATACAGTCATTAACAAAAGTTTAATACAACTTATCTGTAACAAGTTACTTTTTTTTGTGTTTTTTTTTGCAGTATCTTGTATCATATGAGATTTCATTAGGCAATAATTTTTGTTAAATCATCATTCATTGTTCACTCATGATTTCTGGTCAAAACGTTTTTGTCATTACGAAATTAGTAGAGACTGTGATCACATTTGTGGAGTGAATTAGAACATGAGCAAAGAATCCTCACTTTCATCTACACTCGTTGTTCAACAAACGGCGAGATAGGACTCATAGGTGCGGCGTAAGAGGATAGCAGGTGAGGCGGATGAGGATAGCAGGTGAGACGGAATAGGATAGCAGGTGAAGCGGATGAGGATAGGAGGTGAGTTGGAATTGGATACCAGGTGAGGCGGAAGAAGATAGAAGGTGAGGCGGATGAGGATAGCAGGTGAGGTGGAAGTGAATAGCTGGTGAGGCGGAATAAGATAGCAGGTGGGGCGGATGAGGATAGAAGGTGAGGCGGATGAGGATGCAGGTGAGGTGGAAGTGGATAGCTGGTGAGGCGGATGAGGATAGCAGGTTAGCCGGAAGAGGATAACAAGAGAGGCTGATGAGGAGAGGAGGTGAGGTGGAGAAGATAGCCTGTGCGACGGAAGAGGATAGCAGGTGAGGCGGATGAGGATAGCAGGTGAGGTGGATGAGGATAGCAGGTGAGGCGGAAGTGGATAGCAGGTGAGGTGAATGAGGATAGCAGGTGCGGCGTAAGAGGAAGCAGGTGAGGCGGATGGGGATAACAGGTGAGCCGGAAGAGGATAGGAGGTGTGGCGGAAGAGGATAGGAGGTGTGGCGGAAGATAGGTGATGAGGCGGATGAGGAGAGCAGGTGAGGCGGATGAGGATAGCAGGTGCAGGGGATGAGAATATTAGGCGTGCAGAATAATTGAAAGACAATTAAAGATCTAAAACCAGTTTTAAAAAAAACTCATATGCCAAAAATTAAACCTTAATTCAATATAATTGTTTTTTATGGATTATTATTGTTATATTTTTGCATTATGTTAGTATTAATGATATCGCAATTAGGCTCCGCAAATTGAAGGAGAGAGTTATCAATGCCGATGTTCTGTCTTCAAATGCGCGGTTATCTTCCTTTAACCCTCTGTTTTTTATATTAAAATATACTTTGTATCATATAAAATTTGGTGAGGCGCGAGCAAATTTTTATTTCGAAAATGCGGCCCAGAGGAAAAAAAAAAAATTGGGAACCACTCACCTGCATAAAGAGGCAGTATACTGGTTCTAAAGTTGAAATTAGTGTAAAGGTAGGTTGCAGTAAAACAGGGAGTATTAACGGCAAGTTGTCGTTCAAGGGTAATTAGTACTGAAGGTGGCCATTTGATGAAGCGTGTTGCTACACAATCCCCAACAATTTATTGTGAGTAGATAAGTACCACTCTGCTTGAAATATCAGTTCTATGAAATGCAAGCGTCTGGCATATGCTAAGCAACATAAAACCGAGACAGTTGATGAGTGGAGTAAAGTTATGTTTTCAGATGAATCTATTCTGTCAGTTTTCTTTTGAGAGAGAGAGAGAGAGAAAAAAAAAGAACAGCATAAAAAGAACGCGGTAACAAGAGATCTGATGAAAAATGTAGAATTCGGACAATGGCATAGTTACAGGAAATAAACTATATTCCCAACACAATTACGTACCCACATAAATAGCATATTAAAACACGGTCAAAATTTATTTTCTACCAAATAACAGACAGTATTTACAAAGATGCCAAAAAGATTCCACAATGTAACATTCAACGTTACGTCAAGTGTATGTTGTTTCGAAATTAAAGTTAGCATGTGAATTATTTGACCAGTCAAAGAAAGCTAAAACCATATTTTTCTTGAGCCTATTTCCGGGGAAAACATTCTGATAAAAACACGCAGATTTCGACTTTCAAAGAGCAGAGAAGCCGTTCAAACACAAGAGATAGCGTGGCTATTCAGCTTTTTGCCTCCCCCAGCGTGTGCACAAAGACACAAGTGTCAGCGACTTCAAACGAATCGTCTCGAGCAACAACAGAAAAGAGGATCAGTGAAACTTCGCTGACGATCAATGTCTTCTCACAACCCCACCTTTGCACTGTGGACCAAGTTCTTAAAAGTCTTGTCTCAACCACAACTTTGACTGTAGACCAACTCAAAATTCTTTTCTCAACCTGCACTTTTTTCTGCAGACAAACAGCTAGAAGTGTTCACTAAACCACAGCTTTAATATCTGCATATCTAAATCTGGATCAGCTGCACCCCAGGAGCATTGATAAATGATGCAAGGTATGTGGTACAACTTCAGGAGAAACTTCAACAGCATATGCACATTCATCAGTGCACAATATTTATGCATAATGGCGTTTCATACGGCCAGTCAAAAATCGTTTGGAATTTTTGGAAAAGCAACAATGTGACTATGGTGGACTGGCAGGAGAACAGCCCAAATAGGAGCAACATCGAAAATTTCTGAGAATTTACCAAAAGTAAATTTGCAGAAAAATATCTCCACCTACCGAAGCCGTGGGAGAGGCAATTAAAGAAGTCAGGACAAAAGAAATCCTTGTAACAACTTAATTCTCAGCATTCCCGCCGCATCTAAGCAGGGTAAATGGGGCTAATACAAAATACTGACCCATGGGATATTTTGCTTGAAATGTAGCAAGGACCTCATCATGTACAAATCTGAGTAAAATGGAGTTGTTTTCGTCCTTGTATTGGTGTGATGAACCCACCCCCAAAGATCGTAAAAGTATTTTTGCTACACATTATATATATATATATATATATATATATATATAACTGAATGGACAAAGTCCAACAATTATTTTATGTTTATACGTTCTTTTGATAGATACAAATATTTAATTAAATACTCTGTTTATAATAAACAGTATTAACAACATTTACCGGCCTGAGTGTCCGAGAAATTTATATAGAAAATATGCGTCCTCCGACAGGAATCGAACCTATATCTTATACGGAACCGTCATATAGCCTGACGTGCTTTTACCGATGTTGCCACAGAGGAGCGTTTCGGTTAGCAAGGTCAATGTTACGGCTTTTAAACCACAATTCTCCATGATTTTCTCTCGTACATTCATATCGGCTCGATGCGTATCCAAATGTAAACAAATGACGTCACACATGAAATGGACAAAGTCCGACAATTATTTTAAGACATTTTTTATGTTTATACGTTATATAAGTTAAGGTAAAAATCCGTTGGTATATAATCCAAGTGGATCCTAGTAATATAAAATTATTAGAACTAATTCACAAAAAGAGCTTGATGTATTTTATTTATACAGAGCAATATAATTAAAAATCAAACAACTCCTTTTCACCCGGTGTGGAATGAGATGAAATTTATTTCTGTAAGGTTAGGGGAAGGGGAATGTAGAAGTTAACTTTGAGGAATTGATATTGGAAGCTAAAGGGTCAACTTAAACCTTAACTTGCCGAAAACGCGTAATAAGGAGTTTACACTTTTGACTGTTTCAGTCAGACGCTAGGCACGAGAGGTGTCAAGGACTATGTTAACTATCTATCTTAAAGGGAAAGAGTTTTATTTAAAAATAAAAAAAACGGAATATTAACCTTATGACGACAAATTAGAGCTATTAGAAGAAAACAATTTTTAAATTAAATTTAAAATTAAAGAAGAAATTAAAAACGAACCCCGAAAAATAAATTGAAAAGTTATATATCTAAAGAGACGTAATGGAGTAATGGAAAGAGAGTTAGTTAGATATTTTAAGTAGATTAAAGTTTATAAATTTTAATTGATATAGTTTAGAAGGGGAGAGATACAACTATGGAAATTAGAATTAATTTTTGGTTTATTATGTCGACATTTGAAGTGTTAGATGAGATGGCAGCCAGTGAGTGATTTTTGGGTAGCTAAACTATCTTATGGAAACTTGAATTTGTTTTTATGTCGGCATTTAACAACTAATTCGTTCCTTTGATTCAATAGTTCGCTTTCATTATTGTATTTTATTATTTTAACTTTTTCTTCTAAGCACAAATTACACCTCTGTCTAAAATTATTCGGAAATTTTGCAGAGCCTATAATTTTCTAAAATATCTGTGGGTTTAACTTTTCGTCCTTCAATTCACCCCAATTTTTTTTTTAAAGATCTGTCTAGTTGCATTCATACAAAATGTTCATTTTGAGTTTCTTTAAAGTGGAATGAAAAGAATATATGTCTATTTGATTTAATTGCATCACGCATACATTTCCATTCCACTTAATTTTCCTCTCCTCCTTCTAAAACTCTACCACACCTTGCATCGTGCGATTATTCTTTTACATATTTGTAAAAAAAATTAACGTTCATAAATTTTTATTTGTTAAAAATAAAGTGTTATGATTCAACTGACAGAAATTGCCCGAAGATGCCGAAAGGTTGGAACCAATGTAGTGGAATCGGTTCATCTCCTAATTTTCTATACCTAAAAGCGCTACATTTAAAATTTTTATCTTTTCATATGCGTATTGAGCACTTTTTTTATTACTACTGCTTTCTGGTTTAATTCAACTCTGGCCATTAACTATATATATAGTGGACTGCGATATTAGGTATACAGTGAGTCTTATTTCAACAGTATTATAATAGTTGTTATATGATTTATTTAATATTAGAATTCATTTAATTGATTAAAATAACTTTTAATATTTTTATTTTCATAATTTTTATTGTAATTTCTATTTCTTAGTAAATAATAATAATAAATGTTTTGCTGGTAAAAAGGTGTGTGTGGATGACGGGGGTAAGCAGTTTGAATATTTGAGGGATTCATATTTTTACTATTGATCTGCTATTAGGTTGGTGAAAAAATAATGTCGTTTTCTCACACATGTTACTATGTGACAAAACGACATTTTTGCGCCAGCCTAATATTATTGATATGTTTGTATAATCAATACGATACATTTTGAGCGCATGTTTTGTTTTTCATTAATATATACCTACTTTTGCCCCCTTATATATATATATATATATATATATTAAAGACATTTTTTTATGTTTAACGTTCTTTTTATAGATACAAGTATTTAAGTAAATGCTCTGTTTATAATAAACACTATTAAATAACATTTAACGGCCTGAATGTCCGAGAAATTTTCATAGAAAATATTCGTCCTTTGACAGGATTCGAACCTGCATCCTATACGGAACCGCCATTTAGCCCGGCGTGCCTAACGATTGCGTCCAGCATGAAACAGCCTGTCACCTCTGAGTGTTGACTTCATGGTCACTTTTATATTTATATACGCTCTATTGCTGATACTGAGCAGTTTATCCAATAAATATAGCACAGGTTAAAACTATATATATATATATATATATATATATATATATATATATATATATATATATATATATATATATATATATATATATATATATATATATATATATATATATATATATATATATATATATATATATATCATATTTTTGCATTGTTGAGAACCAGACAAGAGAATGAATTCTCATGTGCCCTCGAGAGGAAACATTTTTATAGCAATTATTTTATATCTAAATGGACTTCTCTATTAAATTTAAGAGGGGAAAGGGTTTCTACTTGTGTGTTTTTTTCTATAATGAAGTAATGAATATCTTATTACCCGATTCTACAAGAACATCTAAGAATGTCAGTTTCTTTTTTAATTTTTTTTTTTTTTGACTAAGTTTATAGATAAAGTCAAGGACAGATTTGTTTTCAAATGTAGTTTAGAGATTATCAATTTCTCTTTAATCTTCAGCTAAAATAAGAATATTATCTACATAGTGGACATTTATTTTAGATTTAGTAACTTTTTTAAATACCTTGTTTTCATCATAAGACATGTAGTAATTAGAGAAGCACCGTCCAAGTGTATTTATTTCCCATACTGATAGTTTGGGTATAAATGTTGTCAGTATGGTCATAGAAGGGGATTTTAGTTGTGCAGGCATGCAGTAATTTCCTGAGAATATTAGGTTTGATGGATGGAGGTGAAATCAAGTTATGTTTATACACAGTTACAGATTATATCAATGGTTTCATCGACAGGGACATTTGTAAATAAATTTTCTACATCAAGTGATGTTAAAATGACTTTGATTGTTGTTTTAAGGATTTGGAGAAATTCATGAGTAGCTTTGATACCATAATTGGTTGGTAGATATGAAGTAATAATATAATTAAGGAATTTTGATAACTGGCAAATAGGTTTCACCAATGATTTTGTTGAATTTCATGAATCCTACATCAGTATTGTTTAATGTTATAAGGTTGTTGACAGATTTTTTAGAGTCTCTGTGGAATTTTATTTTTCAGGGACCCAGTGCCTTGAGCGCCTATTTGGATTTAATCTCAACCAAGAGATCAAGTAGAATTCGTATATACGATCTAAAGATACTGGAAAATGATCGGTTTCATATACTGCTAACCGTAAGTATCTGTCTCGTAATTTTATATCTTATTTTCCGTTTATCCCAAATTATATTATGTGTTATCTTTATTGATTCCTTTCATGAGTTGTTTCTTAATACTTTTCTAGCAGTTTTGATTATTTCTGTTAGAATATTATTATAATAATTATTCTTAGTGCTCCTTTTAAGCTCTCTGCCTTACATATTTTTACATCATATTTTATACATATCAACAATAAGATCTGATTGTTGACATGTATGCATTCACGAGACATTCACGAGAAATTTTCGCTACACTTCAGATGTTTGAATTTCAACATACAAATGCGTATGTACATAGACAACAGCACACATACACATACATATGTCAAGTCCACATATGTTTATATTTGTATGAGACCTGGCAGGCGAGCGAGTGTGTATGTGTGTCTGCGTACCTCAACGGGTGTACGGACATGCATCAATGTTTGCGTTAGCATGAGTGACATCACGACGACGATTCCCCTCGACTTCCATAATAACACCAGTACACGCGATCTACATGTATCCAAAAGTTTTAAAAAATTAATCAGTTTGTCTGATGATAGCAAGATCGTGAAACCCAGGGTCACAAACTCACATCAATCCAAACAAATATGTTAGCTCATCTCTGATATTGAACGCTTTCTAATAAGTACCGCGCATATAATATATAAATAATAATATATATATTACATTATATATATATATATATATATATATATATATATATATATATATATATATATATATATATATATATATATATACACACTTTACATACACACACATATATATACATGTTTAATTGAATAATATAGACATATTAGTACTTAAGTACTAATATAGTCCCCACTGATCCTAAATTCTCTACTATACTAAATTTAACAAAACCAACTTACTCCTGCGCAATAATAAGTGTCGTTTGTGTGATTGTATCTTTGGCAAAAAGGTAAGCAGCTATGTTGGTTTAACGACAACAAAATCATCAAGACGTCCTACACTTCATTTGTCGGATACAAGTTCTTTTGCACAACATTTAAAATCCCATTCCTGTCCACCTTCGCAATACAGGAAAATACTGGTTGACAACAATTGACCAATTACTATGTGTTATGGGATCGTACCCATAATAATTATAATGAATTATTCCATACTTAATAAATACTGCGCCTCAGTAGTTGGCAGGAATCAGTAGTTCAAGTCAGTCAGTAGTTCACGACCGGCTGATCGGTTGAACTCTCTGCCCTGTTTGTAATATATCTGTGTTATTCCATACCTGTGTTCGAGTTCTTCTTTATTGGTTCTACCTTGGACTATCACCCTGGTACAAGGAACCGGACCATAACAAGTGGCGACGAAGGAAACCAACTCTCTACGCGGAGGACATACATTTTTTTTCTATCTTTCGCGCATAACAAGTGGCGACGTGGAAACCCTAAAAGGGTAATACGAAACTAATTCTAAAAAAAGAAAAAAGAAAACATTTCTTTTTTTTTATATCAAATTTTCACTGACAACAAAGGAAAGTTTTTTGTTGCATGCACAGGCTACAGAATATCAGGTAACACACACACAAATACGTTAACATGGAAGATTTGAAGTCAACCATTATGGAACTTATCAAAATCCAGTTTGAACAACAACAAAGGTACGAAGAGGAACATCTGGAATTGCAAGAATTATTGTTACGTGCAATGACAAATAAGGAGCAAAAATCCGAGAACGAAACAGTTCTTTCACAAGACGCTATTTGGAGTAATATCGAAGATTTCAAGTACGCCCCCGACGAAGATAAAACTTTTGCAAATTACTTCCGAAGGTACGAAGATCTATATGATTTTGACTGCAAAGATTGGTCAGACACACGTAAAGTACGCCTATTACTAAGAAAATTAGGCACAGGGGAATATACCAAATTCGTAGATTATATCCTTCACAGAAAAACAAGCGAGTTAACGTTCAAATAATCCATAAAACTGCTAACGGAACTTTTCTCCATAATACTTCACTATTCCATAAAAGATGAAAATGCTTGAACCTTACAAAAAAGGACAGCGAAGATTACATAACTTTCGTATCCATTGTTAACAAATATTGTGACGATTTCAAATTATCGGAACTCAGCGTGGACAATTTCAAATGCTTAATTTACGTCCAAGGCCTGGTTTCAACCAAAGGCGCGGAAATGAGACGGAGAATACTTACTAAATTGGAGAGTGAACAAGATCTGACACTTCAAAAACTAGCCGAAGACTGTCAGAGATGCATCAGTGTGAAGAAAGACTCAAACAACATAGAACAAGCTGGCATAGCACACGTACGCAAAGTACGAAGGCAAAGAAATTTTCCCTCCTCACAAACAAACCGAACCGATTTTCCCGCCTCAAGAACAGGTAAAACAAAATTTTCTAATTATAATCAACATAAAAAACTACCACCCAGTTCATGCTATCGTTGTTGGTCTTGGCATTGGGTTAAAGACTGTACATATCGTTTTAAAACTTGTCTATCTCGGGGAGGTAAACCGGCCCTGAACCCGTTTATACGGGTTCAATGGGCATATTTTTGGGCCGAGACCACGGGCTCGGAGTTCCCACATTAAATAACCGGCCTTGTGCCACATGATGACCCAGTTGGGGGGAGGGTGAATATCGTCAGTAGTTCAAGTCAGTCAGTAGTTCACGACCGGTTGATCGGTTGAACTCTTAGCCTTCGGGCTGGGAGGAACCCGAACGAGGCTACGCCGAAGGGCGGATTCTCTTTCGGGGAGGTAAACCGACCCCGAACCCGTTTATACGGGTTCAATGGGTATATTTTTGGTCCATCCCACGGGCTCGGAGATCCCACGTTAAACCGGTCTTGTGCCACATGATGCCCACGTGGGGGTGGGGGTGACTAAATATAGTCAGGAGTTCAAGTCAAGTAAGTAGTTCAAGTTGAGTCAAGAGTCGAGTCAGAGGCAGTCCGAAACAGAGTCGCGTTCAGACAATTACTGCAAGACATTGGAATAGTCATACTGGCCGAGACTACATTGTTCTCTCTACTAAACCTGAGTGTTCATACTAACACTTCTACTTCTCTGTATATATTCCTGTTTGTAATATATCTGTGTTATTCCATTTCCGTATTTGAGTTCTTCTTTATTGGTTCTACCTTGGACTATCACCGTCGTACAAGGAACCGGACCATAACACTATGCCACAAAAATAATAAGCCAAAACCTTAAATACTCGAGGCCATCTTTATCAAAAGCAACCAACCAAACCAGAACAAAATTTATAGCGCCTGTAGCAGAAACGTTTTAAAATGCATTTGACCAAAATTTAATGCCATTTTGCATTTTTATCGTTTCTGGTTAGCTTCCTTATACCGAGGCGCCTCCCCCGCCAAAATAAAATAAAATAAAATAAAATAAATAAATTAAAAAAATAAAAATAAAAACAACAACAACAACAACAAAAAAACAACAACAAAAGAACCCCACCCCAAACCCCCCTCCCTAAAAACGACATAATTCCAACGGATAAATTTGAAGTAATTGTTTTAACTACTTCATTCACGCATGTTTTTTTTGTTTTTTGTTTTTTAAACACCATCATAGCGATTATTATCACAATAAGTTTGTCATTGTAATTTACCTATGAGGATGATCTCGGAGGAGATTGAAAGTACTTGGGTTAACGAAAACTACGGCGCCTTCCTTGATGAATTTCATCTTAAGTTGAATTCGATTTTTTTGAATGTTTGAATGAAGATATGCTGCCTAAATATACATATATTACATTGGATCCGAACATATAATTCTGTTGTTAATATTTTGGTCTCTCGCGGTACTAATTAATGACAATTGTCTGCTATTCCGCGATTGTTATCATCGCATAGCAATTTTCTATGTCAACAGAACAGAATATCATCTTAGATGGTTAATATCTTTGTTTAAATCTCCATATAACCACTCTGAAGATCGAGAAAAAAGCATAATAAAAATATATCCAAATGTTAGGCAGTCCTGAAATTAAAGCAATTATACAAAACTTAAAACGGCTCATGATCAAACATAATAGACATTCGTTATATGTTATATTTAACTATATATATATATATATATATATATATATATATATATATATATATATATATATATATATATATACACACAGAGAGACAGAGAGAGTGAGTGAGTAGCAGGCACGGTGGAATCATGGATAGCGGCTAGGACTGAGGAATCAGAGAGCTGAGTTCGAATTCATTACATTTACTTACGTGCTAATACCCTTAGAAAAGGTATTAATCCTCTTCTTCATCCCTGGGTAGCAGGGCACAATGGGTTCTATAGCCTTGGATGTCAACTGGTCTAGGAGACGGACATCTCTGAACTTAAAATGCAGAAGGTTGTTTGGGGGCCTTGTGGCATGTAGTACACCAGGTCTCTGTATTCGGCCCTTCAAAAAGTGGGGTTGCTTCTGCACAAAGCCTTCACCACTATAATCAAATCATATGTGAAGGTGTCTGGGCTGTCGGTTCCTAGGAACAGACCTGCTTGACTTCCACTGAGCTGCTTGGTCGAATACGACGTAAGAGTCCACTCTATATATATATATATATATATATATATACAGTGTAACCCGGATATAAGAGACCCGGATATAAGACAAACCCTGATATAAGATACTTCTTCGGTCCCGACAGCTCTCTTATATCCGGGTTACACTATATATATATATATATATATATATATATATATATATATATATATATATATGTAAGATTACTCTGACGATCCGTTTAGGTGAAACCTAGGTAGGTTTGCCTTGCTCCTTAGGATTGTCTTAGGTCTCTGCTTAGTGCATTGAGGACTTTACTAAAAAGTTGGCTTTTTATTCGCTTTGACTTTATTCCTTTGACTTGGAGCTTGAACACTGGACGATTGTTTTCGCCTTGGTTAATGTTCTTGGTTCTTTTTTTTATTTTTCATTTTTCGAGGGTACTGCAAGTCGAACTATACGACGTTTTTCCAAACGAGTACAACCATTTATATATATATATATAACACCTAATATATATATATATATATATATATATATATATATATATATATATATATATATATATTAGGTGTTCGATTCCTACGAACTGCGTCCTGAAAAAAGATACGAATATTAAATAACGATATCCATCTTGTATACATTATAAGACAATCATGGTTGTAAAATTTCCAATTGTAAATTATTTATCTGTGTAGAACAAAGCTTTTATACTAATTTCCTTGGAGTTTATTACACCCGTATCTTTTGGTCGAAATATGTGTCATTATTGTTAAATTGTTTTTCGATAAAATTAAATTAACTGTTGTGGTTATTCGTGCGCGGTTTTGTTTTTGTACTATTACGTTCAAATTCCCGCCGGCGATCGTTAAATAAACGGACCACAAAAAAGAGTCTGTGTTAAAACCGACACAAGGGACCTGAACAAAGAAAAAGGGTAAACATTCAACACAACAATTTCCTTTCCTCCTTTCCCTAGAGAGTCTAATCGCGCCTAAATGTTTGGAACTGGAAAACACTTATCTGAAGAAAATAAATACAAACTTGATGGAGATAGTAAAAAGGTTTTGCTACTGACCTTCCATTTAACAAAATTCCATATTAACAAAAATTAGAGAACCTCAACCACGCAGCCATTACTTTCAATTCTGCCAGACAACTAAGGTAACACTAGCAGAACTTGGAAGCACTTAAAAGTAAATGAGTGCTTTACATTTTTAATTGTACACTCAATACGAAGTAACTCTTCAGGTATTGGGTAACTGAATGGCTTTCTTTTTGGGAGTTACTGAATGTGGTTTCTGTATGCTCATACACCCAGGTGCAAATGAGGCACCTCGAGGTGGTGTAATGGTTAGAAAGCTTGTCTTTCTAGATCAATTACGACTGAGTAGTGAGTTCGATCCTTGTGCCACATCTAAGCCGGGCTTAGAAAATCACTACACCCAGGTGAAAATTAATTGAAACAAAACGAATAATTCCATTATTATTTTTTCGTATTTTTCCAATAAAACAAGCCCAAGTGCACATGTTAGTACTTCGTATGTCCATTCCACGAAGTCGTTCCTTGCAGATTGACCACAGATTCTAGATTTGATTTAAACCAGGTGAGTTACCGAGCCTTGATTAGCTCACTGGTCAGGGTTTCCAGTGTGTTCGTGCAACATTGCAATTTTCATATGCTTACTTGGAGTAACGTCCACCCTAGACAATGGGTGTAGGACAACTAATCGACACGCGCGACAATAGTGTTTGGGCGTGATGAAAATCTGATGCAATCACGAAAGACGCAATATTTTTCAAGGCCAAACAAATTTCATCATAAACCCCGAAAATAAATTCATATTACTGCACACCACTTCAATTGACCAAATCTGAGAAAAAATAGAAATCAATTACACACTGTCACTTCAGTGGGTCTAAAACTTACTTTATTCGTGTTCAAAAGAAATATAGTTTTGAAGTAAACTTTAGAAGGAACAGGAAACTTAATCCTAAACAGGAAACAAGGGATACATCTCTACTCCTGTTCAAGAGACCGGGAATGGGACGTTAGAAGTATAAAGTGGAAGTGAACTTTAGAAGGAGCCGGAAATACAGTCCTAAACAGGAAACAAGAGATACATCTCTACTCCTGTTCAAAAGACCGGGTATAAGACGTTAGAAATATAGAGTGGAAGTGGACTTTAGAAGGAGCCGAAAACCCAGTCCTAAACAGGAAACAAGGGATAAATCTCTACCCCTGTTCAAAAGACAGGAGATGGGGAATGTGAACTGGTAGAGAAGCGAACCTATCTAATCCTATTGAAGGCTGGTGGAACATTTTTACGCACAGTCCGAACATTGTAAATTATGTAAATTGTGTACCTTATCTAAGTAATATACACTGGACCATATGTTCTTAAGAATACAGCCGACTATATTCTGGGGACTTATAAACCACTGTCTCAATTTTAATATTTTTTACCAAGCTAATACTATATTTTTTTTCCTGCAAATTTGTACATCATTTGTTTTCTTTGGTTCCCATATTGTATTCATTTCTATAATTGGTAGGCTTTGGAGATTTTTACAATCTAGCATCCCACAGGAGTCAGTGATCTCACCTTTTCTTCCATATATAGTGTCAGCTATGACTGATCTTTCTCTTACCCTTCGAGTTACGGCCTTACGTTAATTTGTTGAGATTATTTTTCCCTGAGTTAGCAGTATGATTTGTCACTATGGGGAGATACATGTTCCTCTTGTGTTGTCTTGGATAGAGTTTGTGTATTCGTAAAAAAGATCCTTCCTTGGAGTGTATCAAAAACTAGTTTCAATTATATGTATTTCGTTTACTGCCCTTATCAAATAATTGTTGAGAAAATGCAGATGTACTCAGCGAAACCCTCTATTTATATAGGGAAACTGGAACACACGTTATTTTATGAAACGTTATGAATGAAGCAACGAAATATGCTTATGAATATCTCCTACTGAGGACAAAAATATGTGGTAAGATCTAGAGACAACGATGTGCTCATCATTATAATGCACTTTATAATATCTTGTAATCTGACATGCAACTCTACTGAATCAATTGCTAATTCTACTGCAAGGAAAGTTGGTTCACTGTGTCGTGCCAGAAAAAAGCATGAAACAGACTGTCACCTCTAAGTGTTGACTTCTAGGTTCACTTTATATATATATATATATATATATATATATATATATATATATATAGAGAGAGAGAGAGAGAGAGAGAGAGAGAAAGAGAAAGGGGTTATATATGTATTATGTGTAATTATAGTAAGGAAAATGAGATTAATTTTTAAATTTTTTCCATGAAATTGACGTCAGCTGAATCGAGGGCATGTAGATTCGAATCATTCTTCAAATGTTCGATCTTCTTCTGGCGTGCGTTTGAAGAAGTATCCCTTGTAAGTCAAGTGTTAATATAACTTCCTCGTATCCGGTTTTCTTCAGTTTGCTTTATTTATATGTTGATATTGTGCAAGAACCGATATCCTTCGAGTTCCGATGCAGATCCTACGATATTCTGATGTGACACCGAGTACAAAACTTACTATAGTATCTCTTATGGTGAGTGCAGTACATATTGGAGTCATCTCAGATCAGCTCTTCTTTCATTAATGTTGTTAATGGGTATCAGTTTCGATTCAGGTCAGTTTTATTTCCTGGCATGAATTACAAATGTCCGGATCCAAGCAATTATGTCTCTCCTCCGACTCATTTTTTTAATAATCTATGAACTCGCACGATTCTTTGGAAAAACATGGAACAGAGTCACATGTTTTCGCAGCGGTTTCGAATTCAGATGTGTGCTTCTCAGAAACTGGCTACCCCTGCCCCAAAGCTACATTTCCATATCTACTCTGTTGTTTAACCTATAGCGGTGAGTGGGGAGAGGTGAAATGGGTTAATCTTATTCTTAACGGCATTTGTGTTAAAGTGAATTCACCAGGCAAGGTTGGATCTTGAACTCGGCTCAGTGGTTGCAATTCCATGCTGATAACCAATACGCCACCCTCGTACACTTCTATTTTTAATAAAAAAAAACAATAATACCATATTATTAATTGATACTATTGGATATCATTTATCACCAAAATCTACAGCATTGAAAGTCTAACCAAAAATAGGAATATGTAGCAATCCAAAAATAAGTATAGCCGCTCTCCGAGAAAAGTTTATGCCATTCTTCAAAATAAGTTTATTTTCAAACCAAACTTCATTTCTTTCTTGATTTTCCCAAATTTGTATATAAATAAAGCATGCAAATTTAAAATAGTTTTGATAAAGACAGTTTTCAGTGTGCAGACATTTATTTCAAAATGGCTCCGCGTAGAAAAGAACTCTTTCCCGATTTAAAAGAATGGATTATTTATTTGCACAATCGGAACGACGACGACTAAAACAATGACGATCAGACTTAGGTTAAGCGAAAATACCGTCGCCAAAATTGTACAGAATTTGGAAGGAAAAAGAAAGAATGCAATGCCTGTAGAAAAGAGCAGGCAGACAATGCAAAGCTGATTCCAAGATTTCGTTATATCAGTAGGATTGGTGAGTGAAAGACCAAGAAAATGAAGAAACGAGAAGTCAGAAAATATAAAGCTGATTCCAAAATGCGTTCGTTATTAGAAGGATCGGTGAGTGACTGTCCCAAGAAAATCGACCGCGGATGTTACTAATGAAGTAACAAATATAATAGACGTATGCCGCGAATGTTTCGATTACAACAATCAAATGTTCCCTAAACAAAATCGGCTTACATGGCCGGCGACAGCGTAGAAAAGCCTTACTCAAATTCCAGACACAAAGAGGATCATTTGCACAGGAGAATAAAAAAAAAATCCTAACTTGGGAATAGCACAACGTCGTCAAATGAAGCAAGAATATAACGTTTTTGTTTGATGGCATCGAACGACTTTGGAGTTGATCAATAAAAAAAAACACCAGACTCATGGAAATTCGAGAGGGATTTGAGCTTCTGACAGGAAGATAACGACATAACTCATAGGTTTCATATATATATATATATATATATATATATATATATATATATATATATATATATATACCGGGTGTAACAGCAAAATGTCCAGTTGTTAGATTAAGCATTGAACCATTGTAACTTAGAAATGATTAAAAACATTTTTAGTGGAATATTTTTTATAACACTACTGGACTTTGAGCAATAAGGATGTATAATTACTCTCTAGGTTTAACAGCAGAATCATAATGAAATCAATCAAACGAAAATGATATGTTAATCATTAATTAATAATAGCTAAGGATTGGATGCTTATGAAGGATTGAAATAACGTTCAACTATATATATATTATTGCAGGTTCATTTTCCAACTTATTCAAGATGATCTATCGCCTTCTCTAGCCTTCAAGCTTCCTGTCCTGGGGTAACAATGTGCCTCACAGTATTCACGTAAGATTTAATTTCCAAGTCTTTTTTTAATTATACTTTGGACTGTCATAGCTAAACCCCTCTCCAACGTGACAAATCTTATGAATTGAGTTGGATCTTTTCTAATTGATCTCTGTAGCCATAAATTAAAATAATGATCCCTCTTCCTTTTGTGACCTCCTGATCCAGTTTCCGCTCTACTGTTCCCCCTTTTTAAAACATATTCACCGTCCTCTTGATGGTTATTGAATAGACTTTGAAGATGGAAGCCTTAGTATGAAAGTTGGTATCATTACTGAAGGCCCGAATGATTATTTTTCCTCTCACCATTGCTCGGTTAGAAAGACAGTGAGTCTTACACAAAACGATTTTAACCTGTTCTCTTTTTAGCTGAATAACTCAAAGGGTTTTTCTGTGATTCTTACAAAAGATGGTGTCAAGATGTTTATAAGTGCAATCTGAAAACCTGTAAAAAATAAACTCATTTTATTGTTACACCCGTTATATATATATATATATATATATATATATATATATATATATATATTGTGTGTATTTAGGAAGCAATTCTTTATTGATGGATGTTTCATTAAATTATGTAGACAAGTTTTGTCTATTTTATGCAAATTATTTTCATATTGTCTGATAAGCTTAATAACATTATTATTGAAGGACGAAAGGAAATCACAATATTGATATATGTTTTAATCCAATCTAAGCTTTCGTCTTACATAAGCCATTATCAAAGATGACAATTACATTTCAATATATCGAACAATACACGGACAAAACAATAATGATAGTCTGTTTTTGTTTACATGGAAGATTTCCAAGCAACGACAAACTCATGCATACGAGACGCTGGAAGCGAAAATCGCACCGCAGCTCATGACGTCACACATGACCACGCGAGAGTGAAAACGAGAAGTATTAAGTATGGGTTGCCGTTGGTATTAATCAACGGATTCTGTTATCAATTATAGGCATTTAAGAATATATCTCTCGATATATATATATATATAAGATTAATAAATTTGTCACTTACGTCACTTGTTATATTCAGTATCCCAACTCCAGAGATTCGTAGACGGACCTAGTAGTATTTTAGTAAAAGTTGTGCCCAGTCTTCAGAAGGTATGAGCAAATGACTTCTTCCTTTTTCATTTTTATATTAAGTTAAATATAATTTATGCATTTTTTCCTTCTATATGTTTTTTATATATGTTTGGTCAAATTGCTGAGTGTGCGGCTGTGCATGTATGGTTATTTATATGCAGGCTTTTGGATGTGTATGTGCATGTGCATATGTGTAGAATGTTGTGACTATATATATATATATATATATATATATATATATATATATATATATATATACAGTCCCTTCCAAAAGTATTCGATCAGTAAGACCAATTCTCTTTGTTTTTGAGGATCCTTGAAAATATTTGGCTTTAGGATCAAAAGAGGAATATGAGGCAAAAGTTGTGAATTTCATTTTTTTTTATTTCCTGGTATTTACATTTAGATGTCTTAAACAGACGAGGACGTGCTCCCTTTTATATCAGATCCCCCCCATTTTTAGAAGGGCAAAAGTAAAGGAACAGATAGTTTTAAAGTAAATAATATTTAACATTTGGCAGGTACTTTTTTCGCATTTCAGTTTATAGACAGAAAAAAAAATAATGATTTCATTGCCTTCTGTATAAACAGAAAAAAGATTAAAAGGTTATCTATTAAAAAAACTAGCATATTTTTGCACAGGTTCAAAATTTAATTAAAGCTACGAAAAATATAGTAACATAGATTGATATGCTTTTTTACGGCTTATCAACCTTTTGCAGGATATTTGAAGCCAGAAAATATTTTTAGATTATAAGAATTCTTTTTAGATAATAACGATATTTACGGATACAAGTTTTACCAATTAAGCCAGTATCTTGGGGATGTGGATTCGTAGATTTTACAAGGTTATTTTCGTATGTCAACATAATGAATCCGAGTAGAATTCGAACGCAGCTCACCGATTTTCACTTCCGAGACGTTATATATTGTACAACTTGCACATGCCAGCTTGGAGCCCCCGGCGGTCACCCATATAGATACTGACCAGGCTCGACGTTGTTCAACTTCGGTGACCGTTCGGAAACCTCGCTCTCAGAATAGTAATTCCGAGCCATTATCCATTGTGCCACTTGCACATCCAAGGTTAGAGCACCCGGCAGTCACCCGTCTATGTACTGATCAGGTTCGACGTTGCTGAACTTCGGTGACTGTACGAGAACTCTGCTCTCCGAATTGCAATTCCGAGCCGTTGTCCTTTGCACCACCTGCACATCCAAACTTCTAGAACCCGGCGGTCACCCATCTAGATACTGATCAGGCTCGACGTTGCTCAGCTTCGGTGACCGTACGGGAACTCTGCTCTCCCAATTCCAATTTCGAGCCGTTATTCTTTACACCAGTCGCCTGTTCAAACGCGAGGATATATATTTAACGATGTGAATGTATATTTCTTTCTTCGCACAAACAGTAAGTGTAAAACCACAGGACCCCGGTTTTCTGCATGGCAAAGGAAATCGTCTTAAGTAATAGCATCGCCTCTAAGAAGTCGACCTCGAAGGTTATTCGATGTCATCAGAAGTCAGCGTATAGAACAGCGGCCCATTTATAGAGAAATAAATCAATTACGAAGATGTTGAGATTTAGTGTAAAAATGTTTTTGACCGCTCAGTTGAAAGAGTAGATGAGTTCTGATTTGACCTCCAAGTTCATTAGAGGTCATAGGGCGATCAGTATTTACTGGCCTTTATTGCAGACAACAAAAGCATTGTTGGAGTTAAATTAATATGTGCAAGTAACTTGAACAGAAAAAAAGATGATAGGATAGTTAGTGTCAAACTCTAAAATGACAGGTGCTGAAAAAAGGTCAATTTTCGTGTAAAATTGTCTTTATTCCAGCAAAGCATAAATAAATTAAACGGCATATTATTTTTTTACTATGTAAAACGTTAAGCAATTCTTTAGACAATGGCAAGAAAAAAGCACACTTATATTAACAACAGAAAGAGTATTCTGAAACATATATGAAAAGAAGGCCTGGTAAATTGGAAACTCAGATGACAGGTTGAATATAAGAGAAAAAGAGGAAAGCAACGGATAACCTACCTAACGATCTGGAGTGAATGGATGACGGAGCAGGGCATTGGAGAAATGACACAGCGACAACAGACAGGATATTGAAGAAAAGAAATGAAGGATAAACATTTCCGATAGTAACTCTAAAATTTTCAGGATTCATTTCATTTAAAATGTACGAAATGACTCAGAATTCCAGAAATCACTAGTGTTTCTGAGTGTATCATTCTTGCTCACAAGAATGGGGCAAAAGAATAGTTTAAATCTTTTTCATAAGATTTCTAAACAAATTCAACTACGCAAGTATATTGACACATCTCTGAAGCAAATTGAATTCTCCAGCTCTCTTGAGCTGACATGTATATCTCCTCGCAGGCTTTAACTAACAGTCTGGCCGCCCATCATGCTACTAATCTAATCAACTTCGAATTGGTCAAACATCTCACCTCGCAGCGTCTTCTTTCAGAAAAACAATATGGCCTTCGTTTCTCTATATCGAACGCTGATGTGTTAAAGAATATTGCTGAAAGAATCTGTCTAATTTAAGATAAGAATGGTAAAACTGCGGCTATTGCTTTAGATTTCTCCAAGGCGTTTGGCATACTGATCTTCTTGAAAAGTTAAGCACTTATGGTATTTCTGGGTGAATTTCTCATTCAATCTTCCTTATCTAATGCCGAAATGGAAGTTGTGAACGGCAACTCTTCTAGATCTTCTTGCAACGCTAGAGTAATGGATAGCGGCTCGTATTAAAACAATCAGAGAGCCGAGTTCGACTTCCACTTGAATCCATCACATTCACTTACGGGCTAATATCCTTGGTAAATATATGAATCCTCTTCTCCTCCCTAGCTATGGGTAAATAGCAGAAGAGAGCGGATTCTGTAGTCTTGGGTGACAACTGGTCTAACGCAGAAAGAAATGGCAACCTACTACGGGAAAAATCTGCCTCGTCAGTCATGTATTGAAAGATACATGATCGACTATGCGTGTATCACGCATGGCACATAAATGACTGACTGACTGACGTGCTAATACCCTTGGGAAGGTATGGATCCTCTTCTTTCTCCCCAGATATGGATAAATAGCAGAACAGACCGGGTTCTATAGCCTTGGATGACAAATGGTCTAATGCAGAAAGAAATGGTCACCTACTGCGGGAAAAACCCGCCTCTTCAGTCATATATATATATATATATATATATATATATATATAAAATGAATTCAAAAGCTAAGCATGTTCAATCTTTCTTTACATTTCCTTTCTTAATACTTGTATTGAGCACTTTTTAATACTACTGTTTCCTGGTCTAATTCAACTCTGACCAGTAACATCTTTTATAATTGTATATATAGATAAGTAGACGGAGAAAGATTTGAAAAGACTTAGATATGAACACACTTGGACAGATAGAAAGTAAGAAGAAAATAATAAATAAATAAACTTAGATAGAAAGACAGGTATGAACAAAGAGAAACATACAGACAGATAATGAGCAGAGTGTGATAGATAGATAGATAGATAGATAGATAGATAGATAGATAGATAGATAGATAGATAGATATGAACAGACTGAGATAGATAGATAGATAGATAGATAGATAGATATGAACAGACTGAGATAGATAGATAGATAGATAGATAGATATGAACAGACTGAGATAGATAGATAGATAGATAGATAGATAGATATGAACAGACTGAGATAGATAGATAGATAGATAGATATGAACAGACTGAGATAGATAGATAGATAGATAGATAGATATGAACAGACTTAGATAGATAGATAGATATGAACAGACTGAGATAGATAGATAGATAGATAGATAGATAGATAGATAGATGCCAGAGCTGACACCGTTCAAATTTTGTGAGTTCGAAAATGTTTTCTTTATGATGTTCTATATGTAGATGATCAATATTCGTCATTGATAAAAAGATTATATTGCATAATACATATTGTGTAAAAATCAATGTTTTTCATTATTGGGTTACGAGCTTAATCAATTCAGATCGACGATGTCATATTTTCTTATGTAAAGCAAATGTTTTCACAATAAATTTTGCTATTAACCAACCGATGGTGACATACTCATATTTTGGGGATATAGTTATTTTTAGAATATACTATCATAATCAATTATATCATGCCAACTAAAGCTTGTGTGTCCGTATTAAAAGTTTTATCATATAAAGTGTAGTAATCCAAATATCCTCATTGTCGTCATCTTTATCGCCATATTGTACGCTCCGGCCCTTCTTCAGGTGGTTGGAATGTCGAACTGAACCCTTTATTTCACTCACTGGAGTAGACTGTTCTAGTTCAACATGCCATGTCTAATGGATATCAGTTGTCAGTTATCTCCTGTTAATTGCCCTATCCAAGTTCTTTACTTCCTTAACCGGATATTGAACACACACTCTTAGGGTCCTGGATACCCCTAACGCCTTTATCCACCGTGCCATATGTCCTTCAGGACATCTGTGCATGAATTTCTGGGTTTTATAATCCTAATGTCTTCAGCAACCATTTTTTAATCATTTCTCATATTGTAATTTTTGCTGTTATCACTGTATGTTTTTACCAGAACTCCTACTGAAATTTTTGTTGTTAGCGCATTTCTCTGGCACTCCTTATTACTGGTTCCCATATTGTATTCATTTCTATGCTTGGTTGGCTCAGGAGATTTTTGTGGCCTAGCATATGTACTGATTCCTTAAGTTTACGAATGTTCCAATGGTGTTCTTTCTCTATGATCTCAACCTGATCCCACAGAAGGCAGTGATCTCCCTTTCCTCTCCATATATATGGTCAGCCACGCCTGATTTTTTCACTTCCCCTCGTGTTACAGGTTTCTGGTGTTCTTGAAGCCTTACAGAAATTGTTAAGGCAGTGGAAAAACTTGGAGAGGGGAATTAACAGGAGATAACTGGTAACTGACATCCATTAAACATGGCACGTGGAACTAGGACAGTCTACCCCAGTGAGAGAAATAAAGGGTTCAGTTCGACATTTTAACCACCTGAAGAAGGCCAGGGCGTAGAACAGCTGAAACGTTGTAATAAATATGGCGACAAAGATGAGGAAAATAGTCGGAATAATGTAAATAGTGTACATAATACCTCATCCCACAAATATAGACAGATACTGAAAGGCCGAAACGTTGTAATAAATATGGCAACAAAGATGAGGACAATAGTCCGAATAATGTAAATAGTGTACATGATACCTCATCTCAGAAATATAGACAGATACTGAAAGGCCGAAATGTTGTGATAAATATGGCCACAAAGATGAGGACAATAGTCGGAATAATGTAGATAGTGTACATAATACCTCATCTCAGAAATATAGACAGATTCCAAATATCCTATAATGCAAAAAATAAAGATTAAAGAAATATTTTGGATTATTGTTAATCCAATAAATTGCGTGAAAAAATTGTTTTATCATTTGACATGTTTGTATGGACTGTTTGATATTCTAAAATCTTCAACAATCTTTCAACAATTGATTTTGTTCATTTTTCTGCTGTTTCTACTTTAATATTACTTGTAACGGATTTATTGATTCCTAATGATCTTCGATTAATCTGGATTGATATTTGGAGAGACTGGACACCATTTCATTAATTTGCTGCCCTTGGAGCCTTTTTTGTCAAGGTGATTAATATTCAGTGTTGTAGAATATTAAAAAAAAACATCGCCTTAAATTAATATACACGTTAATTCTTGTATGTGACGTGTGCTACATCAAAAATTACATTCTAAGAAGTTACAAGAAATCTCTCTATTTAGCTTGATACCAATATCAACTTTGAAGAGACCCATACATTTATTGACCCTCCTCCTCATTGTTTTCTTCCATGGAAGATCCAACCAGTAACCAAGCCATCATGTTCATCCAATGTAACTCTTCATCCATGATTCCCACCAGTGGGGCGCATGTCCTACCAGTGGGGCATGTTAATATTTTGGTAGGGCAAGCGTAAGATGTGCACCCTTCGGTTTATTATAGCAATAGATTAAAGGAGAATACGAGAATGAGTTATGAACATTAATTTGTTGATACCATATCCATCTTGATACTTAGCTGAATGTGGTTTTAGCGCTGTAAATAATTGTTATTTAAGAAAAGATGGATATCACTAAACGAGGAGACTTGAGACTTAAGCTGACTAAATTGGTGCCTAATATAAAATCTATCTGTAGCAGGCATGATACACAAGGATCTCATTAACAGTCAATTTGTGATGAGCTCAAATTTCATTTTGCATTATTCTTTCCTGATTAAAATGATTAATGTATATCACAGAATATGCTTTCATTCAAATATTTTATATTTCTGCCTTTCAGTTTTTATTATATGCTTTGAAACTATATTTTTTTAATCGTCTTTTTGTTTTTTTAATGTTTCTCTTTCATGGACGCCATGGTCTTTGAAGGCTTGTTTAGAGACCAAGTTAATGGCCTTTTAAGCTTCCTTCACGTGAATTGCAGTAAAATTGTGAATATGTAAGAATTAAATATTACAGTGGGGCACCAGAATTTTAGAAATACCAAAGTGGGTCATGGCCCAAAATCGGTTGGGAACCACTGCTCTATATTCATAATAAAAAATTCAAATTGACAAATTGGTTTTCATCTGCTTCTTTGCCCAACTTTCCTGTTGAGTTACAAGTTTGAAATTTGGTTGCTTTTATGTATTTAACCAATCTTCTATTCATTCTGCATTTTTTCAGCTATTTTCATTCGCCATATTTTCCTGCTGATCAAATAATTTCTTTTTTGCGATCTTCTTTAAAGTTATTTTTTCTTTGTTTTTACCTGGCCAGTTTCTTTTCAGTCTTATCAGTTTTTATTATTTTATGTCTCCAACTTTTTCAGTTTCCAATGTTGTTTTCACATCACTCAATAACTTTAAATAACTTGTTTACCTTTTGATGTTATATCTTTTCTCGGGTGATAGCAATCTTTATATATCTGAAATTGAAAATTAATATCAATTATATATATATATATATATATATGATAAAATATAATTTTAAGTCATGTTATATTTATGGGTTAAAGTGCTCAATATCAGTGATAGAGCGTATGTAAATAAAATATAAATACAAAATATACTAAGATAAATAAAAATAAGTAAAATAAATTAACCAATAAATAAATACATTAAATAATAAACAAATTTTCAAACAACGAACGCACATATAAACACAAGTAAACGTAATAAAAACAGCCAACAATGTAATAATCAATAATACGTAAGTTAAAAAACGACACTATAAATAGCCAAAAAATGAATCCGGCTCAATCATTATTTTCACTCAATAGACCCTAGTGTAGATCAGATGTGTGTGTTTGTTTGTTTGCCTGTGTGTTGGTAGATGAAATTGTGTAACGCGTTTCTTCCCCTATTAGGTGAAACGCCTTACATAGAATAGTTCCACAGCGGCTACCTCTGCTATTAAGCATTACTCTTCAATTATGAATTGGGTTCTCCGGGACGCTGGCGTATTTCGTATAGAAAAAAAAACCACTTTCTGCCAGTTAGATATCTTACCTAGAGGTAAGATATCTAACTGGCAGAGTGAATTTTAACGTTTTTCCGGTCCCGGCTTGAAGCAATCGGACGTCTAGACACACTGAGAATAACTAGAGTGTTAAGACCCGGGTTCGGAAATCACCATAGATGAGTTGTCAAGGAAGTAAATTCTTCCTGTTATTGGCCTGGGGAGATGTGATTGAAGATGGAACCGTTCGGTAGCCATCATTGTAACCGAGTGTTTGAGCGTACTGGCGTTTAAACTACTGATACTTTATAGGTTATGCTCACTACCCCGAAAACTGCAAATAAAACCCGCTCGGCATAGTTGTAGTGAGAACTACAGGTGGGCTCTGTGCGTGTTGAAAATCACAAATGTGCCGAGCAAAAGAACGAAAGTAGTTGGCTATTTTATTTCTATTTTAATTCAGCTTATTCATCTCTTCCTTAGTTAGCTCTTTACTTAATTCGCACGATTATTATCCTTTGCCAGTACCTCCTAAATAATGGATTGACATATCAGAGACAATACTTGCTTTCAGTGAGAAAATGAATAAAAGAAAAAAGAAAGAAAGAAAGGAAAAAAAAAAAAAAGAAAGGGCTGTTTCAGCGAAATGGAAAAAGTCAATTTCAAATCTTTTCATTTGTATACACTTATTTTAATATATTTTCTGTTTACACCTTATTATTATAGATACAAATATGCTCTATTTATAATAAATATTCGAACTCGCTTCGCTTCCGCTATACAATTCCCTTTTCTTTATCTTTTTCTCCTCCCACCTCCTCTGCTGCCAAATTTCGGTATTAAAAAGAGAGTTGGAATGCACAAAAAAAAAAAAAAGTAAACAAAAACATCCACCTTATGAGATTATATAATCGAAACCGGTTCGGAAAGGCACTGTTCGATATTACAATATATATATATATATATATATATATATATATATATATATATATATATATATTGTGACATGGACAAAGTCCGACAATAATTTTAAAACATTTTTTTTATGTTTATACGTTCTTTTTATATTCTTTTTTAAATTTTTTTTTGATATATTTAAGTATAAGGTTCGATTCCTTTCGAAGAACGCATAATTCTATAAACATTTCTCGGACATTCAGGCCGGTAAATGTTGTTTAATACAGTTTATTATAAACAGACCATTTACTTAAATATTTGTATCTATAAAAAGAACGTGTAAAATTTGAATATATAGGTCTGATGAATTGGATTGTGATTACAATTCCAATGTAATAAGTTATAACCATGAAATATTAATGTTTGAGCCCTTTATATATATATATATGTGTGTGTGTGTGTGTGTGTGTGTGTGTATTTAGGCAGCAATCCTTCTTTCATGCACATTTCATTGAATACAACAGACAAGGTGCTTTGATATATTTTTTATACAATTTCTCATGAGATCTAATAATTTCGTTCTTTTCAGATGCCCATTAAGGGATTGTATTCCTAATCAATCAAAATTCGTAAATAATTATAGTTATTTTCTAAGCGTAGCTTAGATGCGGCATAAAAGTATGGGGTATCTAGTGAGGATCGAACTCATTTCTCAGTTATAACTGATCTAGCGAGTCAAGATTGCTAACCATTACATATGCCGAGGTGCCCATCGTAAATAATTATATAGGCCACACTACAACATGTTTGACACGCAGACTCACTCTCCACCTTTCTGACCATAGCTCAATTAGATCTCATTTTTATATTCATGGAGAGCTACTGGACACTATTCGTAACATACTTGGTGACAACACAAATATAATAGCGTCATCTACATTTAAAAAAAAGGCTAAAAGCAATGGAACACTTATTAATAAAAACAAAAAAAACAACACTTTATAATATTAACTATGAACATGGACACAATATCTTAACAGTGTTTTGAAAATGAAAACATTATATAAATACATATATGCAACAATCTGTTTCTTATTTAACAGTTGAAAATATTTCATCCTTGAAAATGGCTAAATGTATAGCCGAAAGCGCTCTGATTCGGAAAGATTTATAATCTGAAAAGTGTATATATATATATATATATATATATATATATATATATATATATATATATATATATATATGAGGCTCAAACACTAATAATCCATGGTTATAATTGTTGCAGTGGGTATTTCTGTACTAGTGAGCTAGCCTAAATGAGCTGACTCATTTTATAGTTCACCAATAGAAGGATTAACGAAGCAGAAAGATCAAAATATTCAACGCGACGTGTATAAAGGCAACCATTTTTTTTTCTCCCAAATTGTCTGCACTGTCAACCTGATATCTAAGAATTAAAGAATTACTTAACAGCCGCTACTTTCTTTGAATCTTCAATGCCGACATCTGATATTGAACAGATTACGGACTTCACTGGATTCCATAGTCAGAGACTACGGCAAACATGGTCAACAATAATTTATTACATTGGAATCGTAATCACGATCCAATTCAACACACCTACAAATTAAAAAAAAATACTTTAAATTTGTTGGTTTGATAAACTGGATCGTGTTTACTATTCCAATGTAATAAATTATAACCACGGAATATTAGTGTTTGGACATTTTTTATTATGTTCTTACTCTGTCCTGGACACTGAATTCTACCTGGATTCTATCCTCTTGGAAATATATATATATATATATATATATATATATATATATATATATATATATATTGACCACTAATATTATATATATATATATATCAATCTGTTCATTATTCCTCTGAAGCTAAATGGTATAGCACGTCAGGCTATATGGCGGTACCGTGTAGGATACAGGGTCGAATGCTGTCGTAGGACACATATTTTCTATGAGTTTTCTCGGACATTCAGGCCAGTAAATGTTGTTAATACTGTTTGTTATAAGCTGAGCATTTACTTAAAGATTTCTATCTAAGAAAATAACGGATAAACAGAAAATATATTAAAATAATTGTGGGACTTTGTCCATTTCATAATATACCCCTACTTAAATTTATTAATAAAAAGGCCTGCAAGACAGGTTTTCGGCTAGTATATATTAATACTAAACATCCCTAGAATCACAATAAAATTCAAACTTCTGTAAATAATATAATCTAAAAAGTATATTTGCTATGATATGTAAATGTTTTAAAAATTGTACCAACATAAGTTGATTAATATTGATTTTTTATGCAAAAACATTGACTTCCATAATAAATCTTGACACAGTAACGCGATAGAAGTAGATATAGACTAAAAAAGATATGAGTATATATCTACATATGTGTGTATGTTATAAATAGGGAAACCTGAAACAGTCTGCCGACTTCTCACGCTGAAATATGCTTGCTTCGTGCCCGACACCCAAATGAGATAGATGCAGTGTCCTTTGCTGCAATGCATTTCCCAATCCTTGTCTCTGTGCAAGGTGCAAGGTGAATAAGCTGCAGTCAGTCCACGTGAGAATGGATGGTGATTGAATGGGTCGCGTCATCTCTTCGAAGAAAGACAAACATGTCGAGTATTTCTTCCCGGCCTTAATGCAAGCTGACATCAGTTTACTGGCCATGAGTAAGGTTCAGAGAAAATGTCAAATGAAATTTGAAAATCCACAAAGACCATAAGAATGAACACTTAAGATCATGCATTCTTAGGGAGATTTCTGCTGAGGAATGTGTTTTGTCTTTGATGAATAAACGGTAAGTAACTGCTGGCTCGTCCCTTTGACAATGATACCGACTTTAAACGGACACGTTACTACTACTACTACTACTACTACTACTACTTTGACTACTACTAATACTTCTATTAACGTTATTCCATACATATGAACGTTTACAACAGATGTTACGTGGTTATTGCTGAAGATTGAGTGATATCCTGTCCCCTCATTACCAGTAACTTCCTCAGTAACACAGCAGATCCCAATAACGAAGTTCTATGTACAATCATCCATTCCGAGGACTTCCAACTAATCCAATATTATTTGTGATGCTTCCGGCAGAGTTTCAAGTGAATGTACTGCAATAGGTATGAATCTAAACTTCATATTTCGTATCTCACTCATCTCCCGAGGAAGGTCCTGGTAATCTAACTTTCTTTCATTTTCAGTCTGTTGTCAACCGACAAAACTACGATCTGTCAGGTTCTTTTTCCCCTTTATTCGCTATTTTCAGATTGAGTTTTCTTATTTGTATAGGATGGGGATATGATTATCGAAGTTTCGTATTTTATTATTTTTATTCTCAAAGTTAATCTCTGTTAATATTAATCTAGATGTTTGAACTCCATTTATTTGCACAGTTTCAAATGTATTGCAAGTGCCACCCTGTCATGTATTATTATTATTATTATTATTATTATTATTATTATATGTTCCCAGCGGATATGTTGGTTATCGATGGAGAGTGCTTGGAAAAAATCCTTGTTAAAAATCCATTTTTGTCAATATTCGAACTGTTTTCAAAAAAGTATTACGGATTTCTCGAATCTTCCCCCGATTTCCAAAACCCTGAACCTTTTTTAATAGACGTATCGAGATCGTTCCAAGTGTTCCAACAGCGACTGGCACTACCGTTATCTAAATCTGGTCCAGTACTCTCTGATCTACTAGACTAGAGAATCCAATCCTTGACACGATTTTTCTTCTTCAAGATAATCACGTAAAGTCTTCTCGCCTACTTTCACTGAACGATTTGAAAGTTCTTCGAGATTTCCTGCTTATCATTCTCTTAGATAGATTCTACAATATGCATAATCTATTGGTCTCTGTTCTCAAATCACACCGATCCCAAGCCATTTTGGGATACCGGGAAATGACAGGATGCAATAACAAACACAACGCTTTCATACTGCGATTATAAGACGGTTGTACAGAAAATTATCATTAAAAAATGGCAACAGCCTTGGAATACAATCATTAATAACAAACTCCAAAACATTAAAGCCACTGAGTCTGTCTATATTTCTGAGATGAGGTATTATGTACATTATTTACATTATTCGGACACATGGCACAGTGGATAAAGGCGTTGGTTAGATCCAGTAACAGGACCCAAAGAGTGTGAGTTCAATACCCGGTTAAGGCAGTGGAGAACTTTCAGAGGGAAAATTAGCAGGAGATAACTGATAACTGACATCCATCAAACATGGCACGTGGAACTAGAACAGTCTAGTGAGCGAAATAACGGGTTCAGTTATAGAATGGAACTCAGAATACAAAAACAGAAGAGAACAGATTGTGCTGACCCGCCTTCACGTAGGCCACACCTACATCACCCACCATTATTTACTAGAGGGCACAGAATCCCAAATTTGCATTACATAGCAAGAGAAATTTACAGTGAAACTGTTAGAGTATTTAGATTTTGATTTAGTGAGAACAAAATATTACCAAATGAGTAATTTAAAAAAAAGAAAAAAAATACGGAAATAAAACCACCCAAGATTGTAAATTTCCTAAAAGAAGTTGGATTGTACTCAAAAATATGAGTAATTGAAAAATAGTTCAAATATCTATATATACATACACACCATTTTTTTTTTTTAACAAACTATCGCTATGAATCTATTTCAAAATTTTGTTGGCATTAAATGACATAAAACAAAAACAACCAAGCAACCAAATCACACCCTCTCTGCGGGGGATGTCTTTTGGTTGACGCTGTCGATTCCATAACGAAACTGCATTATTCATTCTCGTCCGTCTTCTAACGGTCTGGTGTCGAAATGTTTTTAGTAACGAAAATGTTGTATAGTCCCCTCGTTCTCTAGGTCTCTTGGGAAACGGTCTCAATTGATACACTGTTGTATATCTTCTCTCGCTGCTGGGGAGGTATTTTGGTTGACAGGGTCGATTCCACAACAAAGCTTCATTGTTCTCTCCCGGTAGGGTGATCGTTAGTTGCCTTCCTCTCTTTTCTTTCTTTTCTCGGTCGAGCGATCGCGAGTTGATTTGTTCGGAGGTAAAATGAGGACTTCAAGAAAAGGCATTTTCAACTTATCTATTTTATTTAACACGTCGACGTGTACATTTTTAACTAGCCATTGGTGTCACTCTGTCATCCTCACTGGAGAGCAAGTTCCCCAAGACACAAAATAATCACGTCTAATGTGTATGAGGTGTAAAACTTAACTCACTGAAAACACTTTCTAACTTTAACATTCCTACGTTCGGCTCTGACAATCAAAATCGACTTCCCTATTTTGTCTACCATCTGACCCTAAGGTCAGCCTTAGAAAGCCAGAGCCAAATACACTGCCACAAAAAAAAATAATAGTTTGAAACTATTATTTAACATTCCTTATCTGACCATAAAAAATAATTTATGAATTTTATTTCAATTACATTATATTCTCAAATCACACACGTTTACACAGTTCTCAGGAGATCGTCCTTCCTATTCTGTTCAATTGTGTTCTTTTTCAAAGTTAACATGTTTCAACTGATTAATGTGTCCCATTTTAGACTGCATCTGCTACTTTGCTGTCTATCCTAGTCTTTATAATACTATTATTATGGCGTTGTTCTTGACCGGCATAAACAGTGATAAAGTTTCTTTATTTAGACAATCTCAACGAACTTTCTTACATGAAGCCTTGTCAATTATTATTCATTTTTCACTAGGATTTCTTTCATCTTATTTCTCTTGCTTTTTATTCCACTAGTAGTATTAGATGGAATAAGATTTTAATTTCTTACATCAAGCCTTGTCAATTATTATTCATTTTTCACTAGGATTTCTTTCATCTTATTTCTCTTGCTTTTTATTCCATTAGTAGTATTAGATGGAATAAGATTTGAATTTCTTACATGAAGCCTTATCAATTATTATTCATTTTTCTCTGGGATTTCTTTCATCTAATTTCTCTTGCTTCTTATTTCAGAAAATGTATCAAATCCAATAATATCGTTAATCTTTATTCATTTTTGTTCTTTTAATCTTTGCTGCATCTTAGTTAAACTGAATTTGTGTATTATTACTACCGTGTTTGATACTACTAGATGCTTCAAACCCCTGGACTTGTGTCAGACTAAGCTTAATAAACAAATGTGCACCTCAGACTGTGTTAATAATTACCGACACACACGTAAACAAGCGAAAACGAACAGACTAGTGTTTATACTCCGGAATTATCTGTGCAAACACGCAAATTCTCGATCAAGTGTCGTTTTATTAAAATTTCATAAGCGAATGATATAAACATGCGAGAAAAAATATTCCCCTTAATTATTTTAGGATGAAAGCTTTTAATAAATATAGTCATCGATTTTATACGTTCAAAAAAGTTTCATTAAATTTCATTTTTTTAAAAATGCTGTTCTATCATGCGTTTAAATTCTATTTCAGTAAATTCTTCAGAGTAGATAAAATTGAATAAGAAAAAAAAAATTCAACCACTAAAAACGAAATTCCTGTACATTGGAAAAAAAGGGAATCTTTATATCAGAAACAGTTTTCCAATGCCGCCCAAATGATATCATTTTGTTGTTATATTTTCTTACCCTCTTTATAGTTATTTTCTAAGCGTAACTTAGATGTGGCACAAGGCCGAAAGTATGGGGCACCTAGTGAGGATCGAACTCACTTTTTAGTCGTAACTGATCTAGCGAGACGAGGTTGTTAGCCATTACATCTCGTCGAGGTGCCTCTGAGCCTCTATATAATAGATTACACGCACATTCAATTTTACAGTGCCCACGCGGTCACCCATTTCTCTACTGACCAGTGTCGACGTTGTTTAACTTGTGCCACATTTTGTAAATAAATTACAAATAAACATCGCTGTTTGCTATGGTAGCTAGACATTGTGAATTAAGCGCAGTATTAGACTCATTAATTTACAGTTGAGGTAGCCCGATGTAACCGTAATCTCTATGCTAACAGTTTCTTTTCTCAGACTTCTCCCTTGTGGAACTCCCTTCAGGCTCCACGTTTTCCAGCCAACTTTAATCACCAAAACGTGCAATGTCAATCGCTATCTAGTGTCCTCCTGATTACACTTTCTCTTCCCGCTCATTATTAATGTTTCTGATCCTAATTTTTCCACACTCAGTAACTCATTGTCCTAGTGGCTTTACTGCCTTGATGGGGTGATAGCGATTAAATATATCTTATTCGTAGATTGGAAAAATATACTTAAATAGACAAACCTAGTCAGTTGAATTTACCAAAGTGTGTTCCTATATATATATATAATTAATATAACTAAAATTTTGACATTTCTCTAATTGATATTACCTTCAGTATCCCTACTCTAGAGATTCATAGATGAACATTTTTATAATTGTTCCGTCCGCTCGTCAGGAGTTTTTGGAAAATCGATTACCTATTTCCTCAATTTTCGTGGTCTTTATAAGTTTCGGATTTTCTTATTATTGGTGACGGTTTAATTTTTTTTATTTCTGTGTGCACGTGTGCGTGTATGTTTGTGTGTGTGTGCGTGTATATGTGCGGATGAGTCAAATGTAGTAATTTCTCCTTTTCATGTCTTCTGAAATGCTCTCCCTATTATTTTTCTCTCTCTATCAAAGCCGCTACCACAGATATATATATATATATATATATATATATATATATATATATATATATATATAAGACATTGTTTATACATTCTTTTTATAGATACAAATATTTAAGTAAATGCTCTGTTTATAATAAACAGTATTAAAAAATCATTTAGCACCCTGAATGTCTGAGAAAATTTCACAGAAAATATTCGTCCTCCGACAGGATTCGAACCTGTATCCTATACGGAAACGTCATTTGCCTCTACGTGTTTTAAAGATTTGGCCACACAGGAGTTTTCGGGTGGCATGGTCGAATATATATTCAGGCCGGCAAATGTTGCTTAATACTGTTTATTTATAAACAAAGCATTTACTTAAATATTTGTATCTATAAAAGGAATGTATAAAAAAAATGTCTTAAAATAATTGTCGGACTTTGTCTATATATATATATATATATATATATATATATATATATATATATATATATATATGCGTGTGTTTGTGTGTGTGCATTAGCTGAAATGCGATCGAAAATTTTGCCCTCTAAAATGTGCATGATTAATATTATTTACCATTGAATTAAGTGCATTTACAAGAAAGTAAATAATTTTATCAATTGTTGTTATGTAATATGAATGCCTTTTTTCATAATAATCATACGAATTTTGTGGCATTCCCATATTTACTCTATTTCTACGTACATATATGTATACACACACACACACACACACATATATATATATATATATATATATATATATATATATATTGACATAGGAATCTCACTGTGTGATGGCTTTCAGTTTTCGCTTCAAGGCGAATTTCGCATTAATTCAAAAATATCAGGAGACTAGTCCGAGTCATTCAGTGTATAGAAATAAGAATTCCTCATCTCAATGTTCAAAGGTTTTGTTTTGTTTGGTTGATTTTGTTTAGCGGCAAATCAACCCTCATGGGATAGCCAATGCTGAAATTTGAACGTAATCTTCATGGCTTCAGCCACAGACACCCCGTACAGATTACCTTACAAAAAACTTATTTCTATATTTCTCCAGTGCCGTACCCACTGTCACAAAAATGCATTGTTGGTCCCTACAAAAAATGCACTTCTGGCAGTTCTACAACAAAAGACTGTTAATTTTTGTTTTAGAGTTCACTATTTGCCTCTCTCGAGTCAGTGTGAACCTGGTTTTTATTGTTCCTATGTGAACCTGGGATCAAGAACAATCAAGAGTTGGTTAAAGCTCCTCAAAAACTCCAAACTCCAGATCAGAGGCTTTGTTGCCGCATGTAGTTTATCGTCATACCCAGAATAGACAAAAGTTCAGACGTTGTTACTATAACAACCAAGATGCGATTGCTAACCGAGTAAAGGCCAAGAGCAACTTTGCATTTCCCAACTCCCATCGATAGTGGAAATAATCGATTTTTTATGCTTCTACGACAGTTTTCATGTAGTTTGCGGCCATTTTCTACTGGCCAGAGTGAGAGCCTATAGCTGGCTGTCACAAATAGGCAGGAAGATTCTATTGGAAAGCGTGAGAGCCAACATCTGACTGACACGAATTTTAACTAGTATGCTAGCATGCAAAAAATATCGATAGCTGCATTCGTCACAAGTGGGAAAAAATTTAAATCTGCATGACACTTTACTCCAATTGGCTCATTCGCTTGCTTAAACTCAACTTTGATTCTGATTCCGCAGAACTGGATTGGGTGTGAAAAAGTATTTGTTGTTAATATTCTTTTTTCATTCGGTTTTTCCAGTTACGAGTCCTTTTTTAAAGCTGATCGTTTTGTGTTCATTTTGTTTAGTTCTTTTTTCGTAACAGATTTAATGTTTAGTATAGAGCTTAGAAAAAATTCGCAGTGTGGGATAGGCAAGAAGTAAGGCATGTAGCAACATCAGCCCCGCAAAGGGCACTCTTTTAAAGGCAAGGAAGGGCAAAAATATTTTAAGTCAAGTGATAGCAGGTGCTGTACGATTTTTGAATCAAGCACGGGCAACGCCAGGCCATGCTGTGTATTTTTTTAATTATACTTTATGTAAAAAAAAAAAAAAAAAAAAAAAAAAAATCAGATTAATCTACAAAGTTTACATTATATACACAAATTTTTCCCAATCAAAAATAATTTAAATATTAATTTCATTTTTAAAGAAATTCAATAAGAACAATTGCTCACTTTCGCTTATTAGGTATTAAATTGCATCCTCCATAATTCGCTTAAACCTTTCAGTTAACCTGATGAATATTTATGACCTTGTAAATTTAAAAAAATTGAAAAACTAACATTTTATTTTTGTTTATAAATACTTAAGTTTAAAGAATTGTTTAAGGCAAATGGTGTTCTGTTGCCTTGGAGACGAGATTTCTCATTCATGTACATCCGTGGTTGCAATCTTTAACGTTTACTGTGTATTACCTTCAAGGTTTAGCGTGAATTAACTGATATTCATATCGTAAGCAGGCATATATGATTTTTATATACAGCCACGTGAATGATAATGGACGCGAGGTTGCACGGCTGTATCAGATTGCATTTCCAGACCGAAATTTCCTGTTTATCGTCGCGTTGACAAGACAGAATCCGTAGCGGTTCAAACTAAGGATCTAAGACGACCAAGATCCTTTCCAAATGACTGACCAAGAAGTACAGATGCTTCTGGCTGTCGGAGATGACGCAGGTATCAGCATACGTCAAATGATACTAGCATATCGTACATCTTATAGTACCACATGGAGGGTACTTCAAGAGCAGCTCCTGTATTCCTATCATTTGCAACGTGAGCATTGGTCTTTCGCCTTTTGATCACTAACCGCGGGAAAACTTTTGTCGATGATTTATTGCACAAACCTCCGATCTGTTTCTTGTCTCTTCCGTCTTGTTTACGAATGAGGTAACATTTGGAAAATTTATAGAACCAACATTTGGGGACGGATCGGAATCCCCAGGGTACAATAGAGGTTAGAGGGCTGGAATTGTAGATAGGTCCATATGTTCTCCCACACGTCTTACAGTTGTCTACAGGGACTTTATTTCGAACGCACATCCAGACCTGCTAGAGGATGTACACCTGCTAATACGAAGACGCATGTGGTTCCGGCATGATGAGGCTTCAGCATATTTTAGTCACGTTGTTCTTGATGCACTGGTTGACATCTACCATGAAAGATGGATAGGTAGGGGAGGAAAGGTTCCTTGGCCGGCACGTTCTCCCGGCTTGAATTCTTTGGATCTTTATTTTTTTAAAAATGCAGAGACGCTTCATCATGGGGTCCTACGAAAAACATTCGACACCGGTGTATCTGAAAAGGATTCGCTAGTCAATGATCCGATCGGTCGGTCCATGTGTGTTTAGGAGCAAGCGGAGGATATTTTGAACATTTGTTATGAGTTTCTGTACAATGATGACTTTTCTCCTTGTTTTGGTGTGAGACCCCCCCACAACAAATGTTTGTAAAAATATTTTTGAGACTCACGGTATTTATAAAGATTTGATAAAATATATACATTGTTTATACACTTTTAAAGCGTGATTCTTTCAATTATGTTTTCGTAGTCAAAATAAGACTCATGACAGGGACATGGATAGGTTTTTTTGAAAGTATACAATTCTTGAATCAAGATTTGCCTTATGAAGGCTCACTATTGTCTTCACATGTTGTATATAACATTCTTCATTTTGATTTCGAATTATGAAGTCATATCGCATAACACCTCGAGTTTTGTGTTATTATTCTGGAATAAATCTTTTCTCAAGGGAATTCTTAAGTGAGGAGATGAAAAACTAAACAGTACATAGCTCATTTTGAAATACCACCGGATGTAACTGATATCTGAGGATGGTTGAATGACGCATCGACCAAAAGTATGTGAAATTAGGAACATATTTGATATTGTAAAGCCAGAAAGTACTATGGAATTTGGTTGACTAAATAGTTTGCGTGTTATGTTTTATGAAATTGTGAAATATTTGAAAAATAAAGGAAGAAATTGATTTAGTTAACACGTTAGTAAAACAAAAATAGATAAAAATAGGTTTGGTCTGCACGAGAGACGAAAAGCTAGATATATGTTTGGTTTGTGTGAGAATCAAAAACGTGGAAATAGGTTTGGTTTGAACGAGAGTCAAAAAAGTTGACAGGTTTCGTTTGCAGGAGAGACAAAAAGGTAGACATAGGTTTGGTTTGCATGAGAGTCAGAAAAGTTGACAGGTTTGGTTTGCAGGAGAGACAAAAAGGTATACAGGTTTGGCGTGCAGGAGAAACAAAATGTAGGCATAGATTTGATTAGCACGAGAGTAAAAAAGATAGACTTGTTTGGTTTGCAGGAGAGATAATAAGGTAGACATAGGTTTGGTTTGCACGAAAGTCAAAATAGTAAATATAGGTTGGGCAAAAAAAATATATATTTAGGGGGAGCCCCATCTCCCTGCACGTGTATTCCAGACCCCAACCGGAGGAGCAAAACCTAATCGACTGAACCCGATGTTAAATTAACTCTGAAATATCTATAGGATGAAGTTTCTCAGAAATTCAAACGATAAAAAATGGTTGAAGAATATATCGGCCGCCATGTTTAATGTGTTTAAAAAGAAAAATGAGTAGCCTAGTGAGAAAAATTAAATGGCATGACGAATTGTTCCAATTCCTAAGAGTGACCATCGTAAAGGAGAAAAAAATGTTTTTTCAAGATAATATATTTTTCGGATAAGAAATCAAATATAGGTGGACTTTTCTTCATCTGGATTGATATTTCTTGCAGGTCTTATTTCCCGCCTCTCGTCCACGTATCAACGTCTCATAGACTGGCGTATTTTAGGTGATGCTTGCCTGATAGTGTACAAACATTACTGACTGTAGCAAGCCATAGACAACATGCAGAAAACATAAAACAAAAACAGGAAAAAAAATTACAACCATCTTCACCTTTTTCACCTCTCCCTCTGTTTTAGTAATAATAATAATAATAATAACCACCATGATATTAATAATAATAATAATAAAAACAATATTAACAACAATAATAACAATGATAACAATAATAAGAATAATTTATCCTTGCTGCACAGGACCAATGCAAACTAGGAATTATCAAGCACATATACTAAAATATTGTGTTAGCCCAAAATGCAGATTCTGTGATAAATATCCAGAAACAATTGATCATCTTGTATCAGGTTGCACGATATTGGCACCCACTGAGTATAAAACCCGACATGACAGAGTGGGCCAATATCTGCACTGGAAAATTTACAACTTTTACGGGAAGGAAACTGAAAGAAACTGGTATGAACACTATCCAGACCCGGTTACGGAGATAGGACCTGTTACAATTCTATGGGACTACACAATACACACTGACAGAACAATCAAACTCAACCGTTCAGACATTGTTATTAAAGACCACAAACAAAACAGTGCCTCCTTATTGATATGGCAGTCCCTGCAGACTGTAATGTATCTTTGAATATATTCAAAAAGCTGTCAAAATACTAGGACCTTGAAATAGAAATCTCGAAATGTGGCATATGGGAACCTCAACAATCCCTTTAGGACTGGTTGGAAAAGATTGCAGTAGACTAATTGAAGGGATTCCTGGAAGTCCATGCCTTAAGAAGATAAAAAAATTGTTCTGACAAGTACACCCAACACTTTACGAAGGGCTTTATCTATGTAATTTTTTTTTTGTCAGTGGAAAGTGTCATGATGCCATTTCTAACCTTAGGTCTTTAGGCGGGACCCGGAAAGAAATGTGTAAACGCCAGAAGTCAAAGATAATAATAATAATAATAATAATAATAATAATAATAATAATAATAATAATAATAATAATGGGCGGCAGGTGAGGGGTTCTATTAATATAGTGTTCAACATGAAGATACAAAAGTTACAGACTTCAATAAGACATGAGATGGAAAACAATACAGACCCCTGTTGCTATGTCTCACGCTTATATTCAAGTGGAAACTGTTGTGAGAAATTGTTATCATCTTGGAGATGGCACCTCATCGTTTGCTTTCCTCCCTGATATCTTTACTTGCGTATTACAGATATTTTCTTTCTATTTTTTGATAAAATTTTATTTCTTTCACCATTAAAATGTTTCTCATCTTTTTTCCAATGCCGCCATATTATTTCTTTTCTTTGTTCTTTGAAAAACTGAAATTTTCATTAGAAAAAGCATGAAACAATTTGCCCTTGTTTTCAGGCATTATTATATATATGTAAGCGTTGCATTGATTGTCAAATTCAACCGGGAACACTTAAATATACATAATGGCCATCTCATCTTTTATCCGTCTGTTAGGGCAACTAGCCAATTCCTGTTGCAGACATATGCTCAGGCACATTTGTGTTTCTTCAACACCCACAGAGCCAACGTGTAGTTTATACTGCAACTACGCTGAGCTGACCTTAGTTACAGTTTTAAGGAGAGTGTACATAATCTGTCATGATCAGAATTTTGAGCAACAACAGTACGCGCAAACTCTCGGTCACAACGACTTATGACTTCGGGCACTGACAAGGCTTTAGTCAACGTATACTATGTTTATCTGAAACTTTTCAAAAGTTCCGCATGCTGGCATCATCTCTAGAAGACCAATAACTTGCAATCGTTACCCTTCTTGACAAATCGACTTCCGGTGAAATCCAAATCTGTGACTCTCATGGTCGGTAAGCGAAAGTTCTTGGGTTGGGCAACGGGGTGCACAAAACAAGTGATAAAAGTACAAACCAGAGAGTTTCTTTGAGATTAGATGAAGTGAAATTGTTTCAATAAACCATTATTATCCCCCCCACCCAAATCTGACAATCGAAAAATATTTTCTGGCTTTAAATAACCTGCAAAGAGTTGATAAGCCATAAAAAAACCGAATCCATTTATTCTTCATATAGTCAACATATTTCACTGGTAGTTTTACTAATTCCTTTATGTGTAATGTACTATGTAAGATACTTTGGATATTATTCCTTGTGCAATGAACAATACTTTTCTTTTGTCCCACTATATTTTTCCATCCTGTTCAACATATGGAAGGTGATTAAAAAAGAGGGGAGGTTTTTTTGGAAAAAGCTTAATTTCGCAGATGATTCAGAGTGAAATCGAAGAACAAAGAAAAACGAGACGAATGTCAGTATGCTACGTTTGTTGTGTTTTTTAAGCATTTCACTCCAAGCAAGGCAATAAAGCCACTAAGACGAAAGATGTTACTGCGTGAGCTCTTTGAAAATAGATTTGAATGAATAATGATTTCTTTTAATCATTTCAGAGATATCCCTTTTATCTTCTATCGACGTTACTAATGGTAACCTCCAGAAGAGTGACTTATTGTGTCTTCTCGGACTAAAGGTTTTAGTAGGACATAAAGTGGGTGATTATAATGAATCATTTGCCAAGTCTGAAGGTAAGAAAGTTGGCTTACTATGTCGAACAAGACAAATTTTCTCTATCTTTCATATTTATAAGTCTACCATTCATTGATGCATTGAATATTGCTGCCACATCTGATAAAGTGCTCATGTCATATATTCAGAAATCCTTGACGAAAACCGAAGAAGAATCTGCGATGTTATTGGGCCTGACTTGGCATCTCGTCTTCAGACACCTTCTCACTGCTGTAGCATAGATTCCCTCTGCCTTTTTCTATAAATATTTTCATGGTAATTGTTCTGATGAACGTTCCACCATCGTAGCTAGACTTTATGAATTTACGCGCAGTACTAGATTGGAAGTAAGGTCTCATCATTTTACAATTGAAATGGCGAGATGTAACCGTAAGTTCTATGTTAACAGTTTGCGGAACTCTCTTTTGGTTCCTTGATTCCCAGTAAACTTTGCTCTTCAAAGATTTAAATGCAATGCCAATCGTTATCTTCTCTCTTCTTAATTCGTGTTCTTTTATTGTCCTCTCTCTTTAATAGTAGTTTTTCCCATATTCCATAACACTCAGTAACAACCTTGCGTTCTAGTGACTTTATTTCCTTGCTCGGGGTGAAATGATTAAAAAACAGACTAGGCATAAAAAATAAAGTTAAACTTGATAAATACAAATAAAAAATAGTCCAGATTCGAAACAGCAGAATTAGGCGAAGATACGAAGATACGAAGATGATATTCTAGTGATTTGAAGAGACTTGACACGAACAATGGCTACCAAGTCCATTTGGTATAAAAATTGATTTAATAATATGGGGGACATCTACAACTCTCTGCTCCTTCTGTTGCCATGGTTATTATTACTTATATTTCTCTGCCTATAAGAAAAATAAAAATTCTATTTAATTATCGTAGAGTCTTTATCTTTTCTGAATTTAAGGAGAAATTATATTTTTTCGAATCTCCAAAAAATAATATATTTTAATTTTAACTGAATATTGGTTAAAAGTTATATCATAATTTAATATAATTCGCGATTATTACGTATTTTTGATTTCATTTATTATTTGAAGTTATATATGTATTGTTTATTATAATTTTTTTTTCATTTTTTCCACAGTTGCCATGTTTTTCTATATTAGTATTTTTGTACAACTGACCCGAAGAACATTATGTTATTTTTACTTTCTGTTTTTTCTTAACTAAAATTATATTTATCAACTTTGCATTGTTTATTCTTGTTAAACTTTTATCAGTTGATAGTTTAGATGTTATGTACCATCAAAAATGTAGTATACTTTATTTTTATTGTATGTTATAAATAATGACTTCATAATATCGGAGTATTTTAGGTTTTTATATCAATTTATATTTTCCATTTTTCCCCCCCTTTTTTTTCTACGGTTATCAAACATTTTGATATTTGTGTTTGTTTATTGATGTAAAACTCTTGTGTAATTTGTCTTGTTTTCTAGAGTCTTTTATTTATCTAACGATATATATATATATATATATATATATATATATATATATATATATATATATATATATGTGTGTGTGTGTGTGTGTGTGTATGTATATATATATATATATATATATATATATATACACACCAAGTATAGGATTGGTGTATACGGAATAAAGTGCTCAATACAGAGTAGAGCAAATATAATTTATTCAAAATTTATGACATAAATATGTTATAAGATCACTACAAAAATAACCATTTTGTTTCAACACTTCTGGTGTCTTATCAAGTGATGGTGCTGAACTACATTCAACATCATCACTTGGTATATATATGAATTACATAAAAATGAAACACGGTTGTACCCCATTTTTATGGCCATTTCCATCCTCGGGATAAATGCCCTGCAGCTTTTCAATACTAAATTGTTTGATTTAGTATTCGCAAGCTCTAGGGAATAAAACGTTTTAGTATTGACAACCTCCGGGAAATTTATACCGAAGAGTGAAATGGCCATAAAAATGGGGGTACAACTGAGTTTTATTTTAAGACATTTTTTATGTTTATACATTCTTTTTTATAGATACAAATATTTAAGTAAATGCTCTGTTTATAATAAACAGCATTAACAACATTTACCGGCCTGAATGTCCGAGAAATTGTCAGAGGAAATAAGCGTCCTCCGACAGAAATCGAACCTGTACCCTATACGGAACCGTCATATAGCCTGACGTGCTTTTACCGATTAGGCCACAGGAAAGAGTTTCAGTTAGCAAGGTCGATTTTACTGTTTTTAAATTACAATTCTCCATGATTTTCTCTCATACATTCATATCTGCTCGACGCGTATCCAAATGTAAACAAATGACGTCACACATTAGGAAATGGAAAAAGTCCAACAATTATTTTAAGACATTTTTATGGCTCATAATATCATAGTGAAAGTGGGGAAAACTCAGGACAAATTACATGACGGTAAATCAGAGCATAATTGATTATAACAACCTGACTCAAAAGGAATTAACGTAAACAGACTTGACAGAGCAAGAACACTCAGATCCGAAGAACTGTGCAAACAATTTTAGTATGTGGACACAAACAAATGGGATCAGCTCAAAATCGGTGTCGGTTATAGAAAGCGTAAAATGAAGTGGAATTTTGAAATCCAATGTGATTATCCAAATAAAGGAAGAAAACGTGATCTTATAAAGAAGGAAAATATCTACCAGAATACACGCAGATGTGGCTGTGTCAATAGGAAAAAAATAATACGAAAAATCTAGATCTAGATCTGAGAACAATTCTAAAGTCCTACCCATAATAATAGTTGCACTTGGAATCGTAACAAAAACACTAGAATCGTGATTGGATAAGTTTGATATCTGAGGACAATTTGAAACTGAGATCATCTGCAGAAATCTTTACTAATAAATGGGAAAATTTTCTTCGTTAGTGTTAAGCAGAGAATGAGAGTTGCGGGAAAAATGCTTTGATCACATGGGCTTCAGAAAACTGACCATTTTCAATGGCCTGCGTGGATCTACTTAATAATAATAATAATAATAATAATAATAATAATAATAAATGTACATGTTTGCTAATCTCTCTCTCTCTTGTACATGTTTACTAATCTCTCTCTCTCTCTCTCTCTTTATATATATATATATATATATATTGAATGTACGAGTATATATGTCCACACTGACAGGGATCATATTGTATTATATCTGTGTTTTCTGTTTTTATTTTTTATTTTTTATTTTTTTTCATGGCTACAGGTGTAATTTTCCTACAATGCTCTGCCCTTTGTCTATCATCTCTTTGAGGGAAAATTTTAAAACATATCTTTCAGGGGCAAGTAAGTTGAGAGATGACCGGAAAAGTATAACTTTTATTCCCTTGCTCCTACCCCTTTGTTGAATGAATTCTTCGATATTCCCCCCTACCAATCTGTAGTATAAGTCCAGCCTAAACCCATAAAATTTGATAAGTATCTGTCGTTGGCGACGGAAAATTGAACATTTGTGGAAAGTCACTTGTGCCATGCAATTCACCTTTCTTTTTAATTTTTTTTTAATTTTTTTTAATTTTTTTTTTTTTTTGTCTATATACTGAAATCTAATTATCCCACTTGGAGGTGTCACTCGGACTTAAAACTTAGTATTGTCTACCCAAGTGAATGACATACACTGTTATGAACTTTTAACTTCGATATATTAATAAACCCACTATCTCAAATCTGGGCTTGCTCTTGGACCTTCTTCGAGTCTCGTCCTAAAGCTGGTAATCTGAGCAAAATTACCCCTTGGCGGTCAAGGTTAAAACGCATCTCTACCAATTTCAATGAATACGAATAATATCTCATACCGGATAGGCCGTCAACCGGGACAACAAGAGAGGAACCAGTCTGAGGACGAAAAATCTGTCACTGGAACAAACTCTTCCACACGCGAAGAGACACTAGGTCACCAAACCCGGATTATCGCTAACCTTGGACCAAGTGTCTCAATGCCAAATCGACTAGTAAAAATGAAACGAATGAAATGGAGCTGCGAAGAGTATCGACAAGTTATGACATCCTTCTTCAATGCACTCGAAAACCCAGCAAAGAACACCACCAATCAAACATACCAAATATGGAGAAATATGGTGGGAAATGATATAAGACCTAACCTCAATCCAAACATGCTTGCCAATGTCCGCAGAGATATCATGCGAAACAACAGACTCTCAAAGGCAGAAATAGATAAGATAAAATTAGATATAAGACAAAATACTATGACCCATCACTCAAACTCTATTGAGACGAATGTTGAAATAAAGAATGCGACAGAGGATGAGGTGGACGCTAAAGCGAATGAAATACGAAATAATCTCCCAGGAAATGAAACCGAAGATTCTACCTTAGACACAACCTCTAGTTCTCCAGAAATTGTCACTGAAGATGACTCCAGGTACATTAATTTAGAATTCCTTGAAAACCACGAAGCTGAAATCACGGAAGCGAAAAATGACGTCATCCAAGTACTCAGCAGAGTAACTTTCATACAATTGCCAGACAGAGACCAGCTCCCGAAAATCCATATGACAAATCCCAACAAGCACATCGTGAAAATATACAATGCTGCACTGGAAACACTGTTAACAGATAAACCACCGGGAAACATCACAGAAGTTAACAACGTCATATACGCAACAGTTCTAGCAGCGACACGGAAGCTTGGGGTCAAGACAATAAATAAAATTAACAGACACAGAGAACCAGCTTGGAAAACCAAACTGATACGAGAAATAAAACAAATCAGATGTGAGCTGTCTATATTAGATGAGCTCACCAGAAACCCTAATATTTCCACACGTAAATCCAAAAAGATCAAACGGAAATATAGCATTAAATCCCTAATTGATATTCCATCGATCAAGGAAATGCTGAAACAGAAACTTCAGCTAAAAGCACAGAGAACAAGACGATACGAGAAACGTTGTAGATTCTATCGCCAAAATAAAATATTCCGAACAGATCTTAAGAAATTTTACAGGGAAATTGGAAAAACGCCTATACATGTCGAAACGCCACCATCGATTGATAATGTACAGACATTTGGGGAAAATATTTGGAGGAGGTCAAAGGAATGTAAACCAAATGCAGAATGGGTACGGCGTGAAGAAGAACGACTGCTGGATACACCACTGCAAGAATGGGAAAATATATCCACAGATGATGTTAGGCAAGCACTAACGAAATCCCAAAAATGGAAATCCCCAGGAAATGACAAGTTGCCCAATTTCTGGCTGTATCATCTCTCATCTACCCATGGCATACTTGCAAAAACATTATCAACGCTTGTAAATAATCCCAATAAAATCCCGGAATGGGTTACTGAAGGTATTACATACATCATACCAAAAACAACTGAAACAGACGACCCGAAAAATTATAGACCGATAACATGTCTCTCCACAACGTATAAGTTGATCACGTCTGTACTGACGAACCGTACTTATTCCTTTTTCGAAACAAACAGCATTCTCCCGCTGGAACAGAAGGGATGCAGTAGAGGTTCATATGGCTGCAAAGATCAACTTCTGATAAATAAAATGATCCTCGAAAATTGCAGGAGACGACGCAGAAATCTCAGTGCAGCGTGGATTGATTATCGTAAAGCCTTTGATAGTGTTCCACATTCTTGGATCCTTAAGACTTTGGAAATGTACAAAGTCTCCCCTGTGGTATTAAACTTTCTTAAGCACAGCATGGGGATGTGGAACACAAAACTATACCTTAGGCACACCGGGGGCACTGCCATATCCAACCGTCTGAATATCCGACGTGGAATCTTTCAAGGAGACTCTCTGTCACCCCTTCTGTTTTGTTTATCCTTAACCCCTCTTACACATGAACGGAACAACAGTAGCTATGGTTACAAAATAAATAAGAAAATATTCAATCACCTACTATACATGGATGATCTCAAACTCTTTGCCAAAGACGACAATGAGTTGAAAGGCCTCCTCAATATTGTAAAATACTTTAGTGACGACATAGGTATGGACTTCGGATTAGATAAATGTGCAAATGTAACATTCAAGAAAGGTAGAATTACAGAAACACCCTCAATAGATTTAGATTTTGTCACAAAGATTAGGGAATTGGAGCATGAAGAAGCTTATAAGTACCTAGGAATTAGCGAAGGAGATGGCATACAACACCCCCAAATGAAAGAAGAAAAAATAAGAAAAGAGTACTACAGGCGTGTACGTATGATACTAAATACTGAACTAAACTCAAAAAATAGAATATCAGCTATAAACACATTGGCTGTCCCAGTGGTGCATTACAGCTTTAATGTCCTTAACTGGACAATAGCTGAAATTAAGCGAATGGACGCCAAAACGAGAAAGCTTCTCACTTTCTATCGCATGCATCATCCCAAAGCTGATGTTGATCGTCTGTATGTGCCCAGATCCGAAGGAGGCAGAGGATTAGTTCAACTAGAACTGTCCTACAAAACTACAACAATTGGCCTCCAAAGATACTTGGAAACTACAGAAGACTGGATGATGGTATGCGTCAAGGAACATGAAAGTAGTAAGCGTCTTTACTCCGTAATGAAAGAAGCCAACAAATTCAAACTGGAGCTTCAAATGGGCGTAGAGATGCAACTACAGCACAATACAGCGGCTGAAACTGCAAAATACTTGAAAAAGACAGCAAAGACGAATGCAACCGACCAGATACAGAAGCGATGGCAAGGTAAACCGCTTCATGGCCAATACTCTGCCCGTATCAAAGAAGCTGATGTAGACAAAACGCGTACCCATCAGTGGCTACGCAGTGCAGGGTTGAAAGCGGAAACTGAAGGCTTTATCCTTTCTGCACAGGACCAATGCTTGCTAACTAGGAATTATCAAGCACATATACTAAAATATTGTGTCAGCCCAAAATGCAGATTCTGTGATAAATATCCAGAAACGATTGATCATCGTGTATCAGGTTGCACGGTGTTGGCACCCACTGAATATAAAACCCGACATGACAGAGTGGGCCAGTATCTGCACTGGAAAATCTGCAACTTCTACGGGAAGGAAACTGAAAGAAACTGGTACCAACACCACCCAGACCCGGTTACGGAGATAGGACCTGTTACAATTCTATGGGACTACACAATTCACACTGACAGAACAATCAAGGCCAACCACCCAGATATTGTTATTAAAGACCACAAACAAAAACGGTGCCTCCTTATTGATATGGCAGTCCCTGCTGACTGCAATGTATCTTTGAAGATATTCAAAAAGCTGTCAAAATACAAGGACCTTGAAATAGAGGTCTCGAAAATGTGGCATATGGGAACATCAACAATCCCTGTTGTAGTTGGAGCCCTAGGACTGGTTGGAAAAGATTGCAGTAGACTAATTGCAGGGATTCCTGGAAGCCCATGCCTCAAGGAGATACAAAAAATTGTTCTGACAAGTACAGCCCACACTTTACGAAGGGCTCTATCTATGTAATTTTTATTTTATTTTATTTTTTTTAATTTTTCTTTTTTTATTTTCTTTTATTTATTTATTTATTTTTTTTGTCAGTGAAAAGTGTCATGATGCCATTTCTAACCTTAGGTCCCTGGGTGGGACCCGGAAAGAAATGTGTAAACGCCAGAAAGCAAAGAAAAATAATAATAATAATAATAATAATAATAATAATAATAAGAAGAAGAAGAAGAAGAAGAAGAAGAAGAAGAAGAAGTGGAAGAAGAAGAACAACGACAATCTAAGCTAATTTCTCAGACATCGTAATCAATGAACACAAGAAGACAGTTTGCTTTATTATTGGAGTCACTGCACATTGTAATGTATCTTTGAAAATTTAAAAAAAATACAAAAACAAAAAAAATATCAACATACAAGGATCTTGAAGTGGAAATCTAATAAATGAGGTACATGAAGACATCAATAATTCCAAGTTTAGTTGGAGCCCTCGGATAGATTGGAACAAGTTCCGATCGAGTCATTGAAGCGATTCCTGGTAACCCATGCCTTAAAGAAATACTAAAATTGTATTCCTAAGTAAGAGCTTTGTAAAATGTCTCTGATCTTGGGCTTTTTTTTACAAAAAATGATCAGTGGACAATGTCATAAAGGCATTTCCGACCTTAGGTCTCTGGTTAGGATACGGAAGAAAATGTGTATACAACAGAAATAATAATAATAATAATAATAATAATAATAATAATAATAATAATAATAATAATAAATATTACTGCTATAAAAAGCGAAAAAGCGAGGTAAAAAAGCAAATAGAAAGAAGCTTGAAAGAAAAACCTCTACATAGGCACTTCAGTACCCGAAGCGAAAATATCGATGTTGATCAATTCACAAGTGGCTAAGGAGTTCAGGACTTAAAAGCTGAGATTTAAGGGTTTTTGCAGCATAGAACGAGGGCCTGTTTACACGTAATTACCAAGCTAATACCTTGCGTAATGGTACGGCCCATGTGTAAGCTCTGTGATCAATACATTGAAAGCATTGGTCATCTTATCGCAGAACGCTGAAAACTCGCATCTAATGAGTACAAAATCCATGATGTGAGTATAGGTCAGTATCTGCATTGGAAGATCTGTTATCACTACGGGATAAAAACAGTTGAAGACTGGTATGAATACCATCCTGGGTCTGTAGATAAGGGAGAATATGTTAACATTCTCTGGGATTATTCTGTCAACATATATTGAACAACACAAGCAAATTGCCCAAAAATTATTATCAAAGATAGGAAAGAAATATTGCACACACTGATTGAGTTCAGCGTACCAAATGACAAAAAAACATCTCGGAATGTTTTTGGAAAAAAAACTAAGCAAATAAAAAGAGCTGAAGACGAAAATAGAAAAAAATGTAGCACTTAAAAACTAAATCTGTTCCTCTTGTGGTTGGAGCTCTGGGTCTGATAACGAAAGGAATTCAAAAACGAAACAATAAAATTCCTGGTTGTCTATATTTCTGAGATGAGGTATTGTAACTATTTACATTATTTACCGTTCCTTTCATTTTAGTTTACACATTCACTACGTTTCGGCGGTTGTACGCTGTGGCCTTCTTCAATCAAACCCTTTAGTCCGGTGGTTGAAATAATCAAGGGACTTGATGCGAAAGAGTTGTAAGTTCAATACCTGAGCACAGCAACGGTGAACAAAAACTTGGTGAAGGGAGTTACTAAATGGAAAAAAAAACTGACACTGAAATACCCGAAAGAGGCATGGCACGTGGAACTAGAACAATTTACCCCCCCCCCCGTGAAGGAGATAAAGGGTTCGGGTCGAAATTCCAATGACCTGAAGAAGGCCGGAGCGTACAACGGCCGAAACGCCGTCAATAGGACAGCAAAATTGAGGACAACAGACAGAACAATGTAAATAATGTAAATAACATCCCTGGCTTTGCAGGAATTCTAAGAAATTGTTCTCACAAGCAAAACTCACATGTTCATCATAAGGTGGGCCGTATGACTAAATAAATCCATAGCATTCTCTTGGAAAGTATGCCAGCCATTTTCATTATCTTGAAGAAGATACGGATAAATATGTTCTTTAGAAATGATGAAAGGTTGTTTTTTTTAAGAAAGAATTTTTCTATAACATTGTGTAATAGGATTTTCTGTTATTTTATATTTGCTTACGCTTAGAAATTAAGAAAAATGGCTAATATTTCCTTCAAACTTTGGTTTTGTGACCAGGATAACGATATTTAGGAAATTTCGCTATTCCCGTTGGGAAAACTGGTAAATGCGAACATTCTCTTTCATGCAAGCAGGAATAAAACGAGATATGATTCTAAAGTAGCATTTATAGACATAGCAAAATGCGTCTGCTGGATACTTACAACTTCATGATGTCATCTGTGACGAATGCATCTATCAACGACGACTTGACAAGCAGAAGAAAACTGTTGAGCTTATGTTCCCTCTATTTATAGTGCCATCTATGCTGTCAGAACGTTCTATAAATTATTGAAACTTTTAGAAACCTCTCGAAAGTTCTAGAAACCTTTAGAAAGCTGTTGAAAATTCTTTTAGGAACGCAGCGCTAAATATAATGGAAAATAGGTTAGTTTCAAAACATCGATGTCCAGGTTACAAAAGCAAATTTTGAAGGGAATACTAATTATTTCTTTCAGGCACAAATAATAATTCCTGACCAAAGGACAAAAAGTCAAAATTTTGTTACAAAGCGTAACTAGAGAATTGAATCTGTCTATATTTCGGAAATGAGGTATTATGTACACTATTTACATTATTCAGACTATTGTCCTCATCTTTGTCACCATATTTATTACATCGTTTCGGCCTTTCAGTATCTGTCTATATTTCTGAGATGAGGTATTATGTAAACTATTTACATTATTCAGACTATTGTCCTCATCTTTGTCACCATATTTATTACATCGTTTCGGCCTTTCAGTATCTGTATATATTTCTGAGATGAGGTATTATGTACACTATTTACATTATTAGGACTATTGTCCTCATCTTTTTGCCATATTTATTACAACGTTTAGGCCATTCTTCAGGTGGTTGGAATGTTCTCCACTGCCTTAACCGGGTATTGAACTCACTCTTTGGTTCCTGTCACTGAATCTAACCGACGCCTTTATCCACTGTGCCATGTAACCTTGGAGATGAGAATTAACAGGAGATAACTGATAACTGGCATCCATTAAACATGGCACGTGGAACTAGAACAGTCTACCCCGGGGATCGAAATAAAGGTTTCAGTTCGGCATTCCAACCACCAACGGCCGAAGCGCTGTAATAAACATGGCAACAAAGATAAGGACAATAGTCTGAATAATGTAAATAGTGTACATAATACCTCATCTCAGAAATATAAACAGATAATGAAAGGCCGAAACGTTGTAATAAATATGACAACAAAGATGAGGACAATAGTCCGAATAATGTAAATAGTGTACATAATACCTCATCTGAAAAATATAGACAGATACTGAAGGGAAGAAACGTTGTAATAAATATGGCGACAAAGATGAGGACAATAGTCAGAATAATGTAAATAGTGTACATAATACCTCATCTCAGAAATATAAACAGATACTGAAAGGCTGAAACGTCGTAAAAAACATGGTGACAAAGATGAGGACAATAGTCCGAATAACGTAAATAGTGTAGAGAATTGAAGTTATGCTATAATATTATCTTTGATATTTGTGATTCACACATGTAGCAGAGTGTGATTTGTTTCTAATTTATTCATTTCAAAAGACAAAATAAAATATCACTAACAAAGAGATAATCCGTCCTGATGCCGTGTCGCTTTGACGTGGTAAGATGGTTTGCATGCTACAACAACCCCCAGAGCTATGTAGTAGGACCGTTAGTAGGCCCAACCAAGTTCAACAGGTTTGTAGGGTAGGAGGCAGACGAAAGACAGGCCCTGGTCTTCCGGGTTGGGGGTTGTGCACTAGGCTAACAACCTACTCACTTAAAAACTAACATATTACAGAAACCTTAACAATATCTTCAAGCAACGACATGGCCGGGGAAGAGTCATCCAAAGTCTAGCGTATGACGCGTGCTGGTGAAAATCCCCCGGGAAGACAGCCGGTACGACATGGGCCAAGCTGAAGAGGATCGCCCGGAACCACGTCCGTAGGAGAGGTGTTGTTGCAGCCCTATGTTCCACAAGGAATTAAGAGGCATAATAATAATAAAAAAAGATGTGGAATATGAAGGTAACAGTCGTACCAGTCGTTATCAGAGCATTAGGAAATGCTAGAGGAAAAGGAAATGAGCTTAGGTATCGGTTTTGGTTTGGTTTGTTATGTCTTACGGCATATCAACCTCAATGGGTTATTTAATGCCGACAAGATTTTTATTGCTGGTAATATTTATTTTCCAAAAATGTATTATTGGTAATATTTTCCTTTTTTAAAAATGTACTGCTGGTAATAATTTTTCCCAAAAGTATTGCTTGTATTAAAACCTTTTTTTTTTATACTTTCATAATATTTTGAGCCTTTTGGATGGGGGCTAACTATTTGCACGTAACTGGGACACTGACATGTGCTACCACCCCGAGTTAGTGTGGACCTGGGAACACTATCAATTAAGAGGTGAATCCATGCTGCCCAAAATCACCTAACTAAAGGCCTTGCTGCCGGATGTAGTTTATCGTCTTACTCGGGACGCGGATGTATTTTATCACCATACCCAGGGCGTTTAGAAATCAGGACCTTCCAAAGGACAGCGTAACATTAAAAAAAAGGTCGAATATTTCTAGAGACCTATTGTCGATTCATTTCCAGTATACGTCTCTAGTGTGAATGAGCGGGTAATAATAATAATAATAATAATAATAATAATAATAATAATAATAATAATAATAATAATAAAATGATGATGAAGAAGAAGAAATCGACACATAAAATAAACAATATTCTGGTTTATTTAAATGGAAGAAAGATTATTCCTTTGCTTACAAGATAAATTTGTATGTCACTCTAGCAACAAAGGACGGGCAATTCAATGCAGCAGCCGACATTTGCAGAAGAGTCGTTTCGGTAAAAACTCATGCCATATTTTATACCTGCCCTGTTCATTTCATGTGCATTTCCGGTGGTTAACGTGGCCTTCTATGATACGCTTTGAAAAGGTCGTAATGGCTGAACGTAGACAAAAAGACTGCAAACAGAATATGAACGTTTTCCTGGGGAATAAATAGGACGCGTGAATTTCTCTTGAAAGATGTCAGAATGGACATTTGACGGCACTCAGAGTTAAAGAATTACCGTGTGCTTCTTTTGCTATCAGGAATAATGAAACAAATTCAAAATGGTAAACTTTTGGATACAGTGATTTTTAAAAAATAGTCGATACCAAATTAACAAAACAGAGAAACGTGATTACATATTAAGATATTTTTATGTTTATATATTCTTTTTTTATAGATACAAATAATTAAGTAAATGCTCTGTTCATAATAAACGGTATTAACAACAGTTACCGGCCTGAATGTCGGAGATATTGTCATAAGAAATATGCGTCCTCTGAAAGGAATCGAACCTGTATCGTATACGGAACCGTCACTTAGCCTGACGTGCTTTTACCGATTGAGCCACAGAGGAGGGTTTAGGTTAGCATGGACGATTTTACGGTTTTTAAACTATAATTCTCCATTATTTTCTCACGTACATTCATATCTGCACGATGTGTATCCAAATGTAAACAAATGATGTCACACATTCTGAAATATACATTATGAATGTACGTGAGAAAATCATGGAAAATACGGTTTAAATATTTCTTTGAATAAAAAAGAATGTATAAACATATAAATGTCTTAAAATATGTCGGGCTTTGTCCATTTCATAATATATATATATATGTATATACTTATGCATATATATATATATATACTTATGCATATATATATATATATATATACTTATGCATATATATATATATATATACTTATGCATATATATATATATATATATACTTATGCATATATATATATATATATATATATATATATATATATATATATATATATATATATATTACTTACACATATGTAAAATTCTAATAATTTTTTTCTTTGTTACCAGGGCGTTTTTTGTAAGCGTTAGCGCATTTGCGGTTCGCCCCGGTGGTGAATTCAAATTTTCAGTCATAGTGGGCCAAGACATTACAACTGCACATCAAAAATTTCGCTTTTTTTGTTTATGACTTATTTACAAAAAATAAAATTAAAAGAAAAGTTTTCTGAAAAGTACAAGCAAAACAGATAAATGAACAAAAATTAAGGGAAACAACAGTTTACGAAAGAAAAAAAAAAGGAATAAAAACGAGTACAAAGTGCCTCTTAAAAGTACGTATAAACCAAAAAACAAATAAAAATTAAAGTTATATATAATTCAACGCAGAAGAAAAGGGTAAAAAATATAAACGAATAAAAAGTGGACGAAAATCGGGAGGAGATTAAAACACGAACAGAAAATAAACAAAAAAGTCTGATTTACAGAAAGAGAACCCGAAAATAAAATGCTAAAAAGTTCAAAAAGGGTTGAATAAATAATAGAAAATAAAAACAACTTAATAGTTCTTATGGAAACAATCCATAATTCTCGCTGGACCCGAAAAAATGCCACCAGAGGCTTTCCAAACAATAGAAAAATATTCCTCGTGTTAGTTAATAATTGTATATATAGACAGTAATCATTCTTTTATCTAAGTTTCATTAAAACCATAAGACAAGGTACGGCAGTCATTTTCCTGTTAACTGCCGTGTCATATAATTTAATATTTGTGCATTTCTAATACATGTATTGTAATAAGGATATCCAAAATATATATCTGTGGGTCTATTTTTATATTGCTTGCTTGGTTTTCTTTTCTGTATCGTCTGTCATGGTAGTGTATAACTTTTTGAGTAGGTACACATCTACTTATCATCTCTCAGTGGCGTCTCTGTCTTTGGATAGAATGCGCTCAGGGGCTTCTCCGTCAAAGGACAGGGAGGAAACTGAGAAAAT
>OZ010607.1:7950064-7952564 GCA_963932145.1 Acanthosepion lycidas | reverse complement strand
GGCTTTCTAAGGGTCAAGGCTTTTGATAAGTCGAGAGACTTTTCGTGCTGTGATGGTAATATTACTGAGATTGTTCTCATTGTGACATGGATGGGGGATGATCTTTGAGGCAACGATCGAGGCTAAGAACTTTGCCTTGTCTGTCTCTCGGGGAGATTTATAATGTTAGACGTAGGCGTTTTATTTCTGTTCATGATTTAGTTGGGAATCTTCCAGAATTCGAGGGATTCAATTTGTTTTTTTTATCATGGCCTGGACGTCTTGTGCATTTGGCGTTATGTAGAAATACTTTCGTAGCGATTGCTGGTAATACTGAATGCAGTAAGGCTCAAACTACATCGCTCCTTGCGATAGATATTGAAATAGTGGTTCCGGTGAGTTATGGCCGACTGTTTGGGTTTTGCTGGAACGTCTTGGGGTTATAAAACTCTTCATTCCAGAAAAGATTCATTCAGAGACAAGGGCAGCAGTTTTGAAGACAGCATGCGCGAAGAAGGTTGAGAGGTGATCTTCCGCCATGTTGAATCGAAAGATGTCCCAGTCAGCCTTCGCGTAGCGAAAAATTATTCTATGGAACGGTAGATCAGGGGAAGCCTTAGGTTTGGCATCAATCGGGACACTGTTTAGGGAATTGTCTGACATGACTAAGAGGATAAAACTTTTGTCAAGCATTCATCAGGGCAAAACGTTAAAAAGACGTCGATGAGGTTCGCCTGATGTCCGGAACGAGGGTATATATATATATATATATATATATATATATATATATATATATATGTGTGTGTGTGTGTGTGTATGTATGTATGTATGTCCTGGGTATGACGATAAACTACATCCAGCAGCAAGTTTTCTCCTTGGAAGATTGGAGGATATGAGGAGCGTGGAACACCTTTTAATTGCTGTTGTTTCCAGGTTCCCCCTAACCCGTGGTGGTAGCACTTGTTAGGTCTCACCTATGGGAAAATAGTGCCTACCAGGGCTGACCAAGCTCTTTAGTGTTATAGAACACGACTGATCTAGGAAATGGAAAACTCTTACACGAAAAGCCTGAGGTATATTGTCTGCTTGGTCTGTGGCCTTCTCCACTTTAATCAAATTCCTTGTGTGGGTTTTCTACTGGTTTACCTTGATCCGTTTATTCTTATTCAGACAGTTCACTTGCAAGGTCCGCTGGCGAGAGAAGGAAGGCGACGTTGTAAGGTAAAGGATATTACTGGAATGCTCTAGCTGGAGCTCTACACAGTGGCAGACCGATGGGTGATGGCCGTTCTTTCACAAACACATGAGAAATTGTGATGTTCGTGTCCTCCATCACTGACAAAGCAGCCCTATTTAGAATTTGCACTGCTTTCCCTATTATGGGGAGGGGGCGATAAAAGGAGTTCTAAACATTGCTTGCTCACACACAGACTTGGCAGCCCGCTGCAGCTGTTTGCTTATCCAATAAAGCAGTTGAAACAACAAGAAAGATCAAAAGAAATATAAAAATAATTTCCATTTTGGATCCTGGAATGTTCGCACTCTCCAGGAGAATGATTCTGCACCATAGCGTAAAACAGCTCTTCTTTTTCTCTCAAGTTGAAGAAAGATAACATCGACATAGCGGTCATTAGTGAAACACGTCTGGCTGGTAATTTTCAGCTTAGGGAAGCAAAAGGTGGATACGTGTTTATATGGGCCTGCAAGACTGGGAAAGAGCCACGCCAGTCTGGTGTTCGCTTTGCCATTAAATCAGACCTTGCTAGCTCACTGCTTTCTTTACTTAAAGGTGTATCTGATCGTATAAGGACATTAACCCTCAATTTGGAGTGCAACACTCGTGTGACGATCGATACCTACTACGCGCCAACCTTAGGTAGCTCAGATCAAGAAAAAGATGATTTTTACAATCTCCTTCGGTATGTCATCTCCAAAGTCCAACATAAGGATAATTTAATCCTTAGAAGTGACTTCAATGCTCGTGTTGGCAATGATTATCATTCTTGGAAGGGCGTTTTAGGTCACCATGGTATGGGTTGTGTAAATTCGAATGGATTACGCCTTCTCACTATCTGCAAGGAATTTGACCTTAGTATCACTAATACCTTCTACCAGCAACCCAGCTGTCGTAAGACAACGTGAATGCACCCTCGTTCGAAAGACTGGCATCTGATCGACTACCTCATCCCCAAAAGACGGGACATAAAAGATTTGAAGATAACGCGTTAGTTCTACACAACATGCTATGTCAGATCACGCTCTACTTCGGAGTAAAGTTACACTGCATCTGCAAAAGCGAAGGATTATAAAATCTACATTACCCAAGCGCATTAACGTACTGCCTCTTAAATCGACTGAAACTAAAATTGAGCTCTCTGTCAGACTTAAGGTTGCACTTGATTCTGTAAACATTACCAATGATATCGAATCATCTTGCAAGGCTCTGCGGGATGCAACACATTCTACATCCTTGGAGATTCTCGGCCTGCCACATCGTAAACATCAAGACTGGTTTGATGAC
>OZ010607.1:7882564-7945064 GCA_963932145.1 Acanthosepion lycidas | reverse complement strand
TAAAAAGTGAAGCGTCCAAAATTAAAGAACAAACATTGTCATTTTTATTGATAGAGGAACCCTAAATAAAAAGAAAAAAGCCCTCACACTCTACAAAAGACATCACGTCGAGTAACCGTGGCAAATTTGATGAATCACACAGGCATCCCGTTGGTAAACGGAAGACTCGGGGGATGACCAATTCTTCTAATGATAATAAAAGTAAATAGAGTGACATTTCTATGAATATTGAAACTTTATGATGACATTGCCTCCTTTAAGTCACCTAAAACACCAGAGTAAACACACAAAATGACTCCTCAGCACAATCAGGCAATTCCAAAATTCTCTATGGTACCTCGTTTTCAGAGTCCATCATTCATCTTAGACAACGTCTTTTATTTTTGACATTTTTTACACACACACACACACACACACACACATATATATATATATATATATATATATATATATATATATATATATATATATATGGAGAGAGAGACAGAGAGAAAGAAATATAAAATAGCTTACAGTTAGGCCTGGTGGTAATAAAACAGTGTTTGATAAGAGACCCTAACATTTAATACTACGTGGCAATCGCCAGGCATAAATTTGAAATTTGTAGATGTGGGTGGTGAATATAGATCGCTAATTAGCTAGCTAGCAAGATAGATAGATAGATAGATAGATAGATAGATAGATAGATAGATAGATAGATATGAACAGAATGACATAGATAGACAGATACGAACAAACTGAGATAGATAGATACGAACAAACTGAGATAGATAGATACGAACAAACTGAGATAGATATGAACAGACTGAGACAGATATGAACAAACTGAGATAGACAGATATGAACAGACTGAGATAGATAGATATGATCAGACTGAGATAGATATGAACAGACTGAGATAGATATGAACAAACTGAGATAGATAGATACGAAAAAACTGAGATAGATAGATACGAAAAAACTGAGATAGATATGAACAAACTGAGATAGATAGATACGAACAAGCTGACATAGATAGATACGAACAAACTGAGATAGACAGATATGAACAGACTGAGATAGATATGAACAGACTGAGATAGATAGATACGAACAAACTGAGATAGACAGATATGAACAGACTGAGATAGATATGAACAGACTGAGATAGATAGATACGAACAAACTGAGATAGATATGAACAAACTGAGATAGATACGAACAAACTGAGATAGATAGATACGAACAGACTGAGACAGATAGATACGAACAGACTGAGACAGATAGATACGAACAGACTGAGATAGATAAACAAACTGAGATAGATAGATATCAATAAACTGAGATAGATAGATACGAACAGACTGAGATAGATAGATACGAACAAACTGAGATTGATAGACAGACAGACAAACAGATAGATAGATAGATAGATAGATAGATAGATAGATAGATAGATAGATAAAGTGTGTTTATAAATCAAGAATTCATACAAATCACCTTCCTTAACTTCAAGCTAATAGGTAGGTCTATTTAAGTTTTATGGTATTTTTCTAATTTTCGAATGAGATCAAGATACACATCAGTTTAAAAATTGCAAAAAATACAGTAAAAAATGTAACTAGATCTCTGTTATAAAAATGACGAGATTTTCTTAGTTTAACAAAAAATTTTGCAACATCCACACACACACATCCACACACACACATCCACACATATATACACTGCGTGCCAAATTATTATTGAGATAACTTTTTTCTAATATTTCAAAAACCGTCCAAGCAATTTTCACACGATGTTGGCAACACTGAGCTGCGCAATCACTGAAATTTTCGTACTGATATGCGCAATGTAAACAAACTGGCACCATATTTGTTATCAGCACAGTGATTTGAGCGTGCCAAATTATTAGAAAAGTATAAGAATTTAGTGAAAAGATGGGTCGTAAAAGCAGTTTAAGTGATGCTGAAAAGAAAACTATTACCTCAGAACTCTCAAAAGGTAAATCTACCCTAGAAAGTGTCATCAAACAGTGAAAAATTCTCTGCTGACCCTGCACAAGTATGCAAAAGAGCATATAAAGTAAGCCGAGAGTTATTTCACGTCGTCCCATGTCACTACTTAAACGAGAGGCCATGAAGAACCCTAGACTTACCAGTCAAGAGCTTTTCAGTCGTATTGGGGAAACTACTGTGTCTAAAAGTACTCGGTGTCAGTATCTGAGGGAGATAGCAACAACTGTCAAACCTGTATCGAAGTCTCCTTTGACAAGAAATTACATTCAAAATCGATTGAAATGGGCCGAGGACAATATGAAGATTGACTTCTCTAAAGTTTTGTACACAGACGAAACTCGAGCAACACTTGATGGGCCAGATAGATGGTGCAAAGGCTGGGTAAAGAACGGACAGAATCGCCATCAGCGTTTGAGACGCCAACAAGGCGGTGGAGGCATAATGATCTGGGGTGGTATTATTGGAAACACATTAGTGGGCCCATGGAGAGTACCAGATGACGTCAAAATGACTGCTGATGCATACATAGCGTTTATGAAGGAGCATCTTGAACCGTGGATGAAAAGGCAAAAAGTTGCCTTCAGAAGGGTCATTGTTTTTTATGCAAGATAATTCTCCCCCACATGCTGCTCACAAGACTACTGAATATTTGAAACACTTAGGCTTCGATGGACCTCGAAAAATGAAGAAGCCAGCAAATTCTCCGGATTTCAAGCCAATCGAAAACCTTTGGAGCATCATGAAGCGAAGACTACGCCAACGGACGACAATTCAGGAGCAATGCTGAGTTGTGGGAAGCAATTCTTGACATATCTCGCGGCATTGCAGCAGATGACATCCTACAATTAACAAATTCTATGGATCATCGACTTCTTCAAGTAATTTCAAAACAGGGAAAGCACATTCCCTATTAATTTGTTTAAAACTGTGCCTTTGTTTGTATCTGTTATTATTTGTTTGATTATCTTATTTATTAGCTTTTTTTGATCATAAACATTCACGTGCAACATTAATAAACGTTTTGTTTGCTCAATTCTGGGAATTTTACTAAACCTTTCTAATAATTTGGCACTCTCAAATCACCGTGCCGATAACAAATATGGCGCCAGTTTGTTTACATTGCGCAGATCAGTACGAAAATTTCAGCGATTGAGCAGCTCAGTGTTGCCAATATTGTGTGAATTGATTGGACGGTTTTTGAAATATTAGAAAAAAGTTACCTCGATAATAAATTGGCACGCAGTATATATACATACATATGAAATGAGAACGAAAACGAATCGATTATATATTTGATTATACATTCCAACCTTCATAGGCTTAAAGAAGACTCAATACAATCCAGTAGTAGAACAATATTCTTTTTTTAAATCTAACACCTGATGAGATGTGCTGATACACATCGAAACATGATTGCATTTACGTAGCGTTATTTTACATGTTTGAATGTAATATCCCATAAAAAAGAATATTTCTACAAAGCTTTCGTGTTTCAATACTTTGATAACACTTCTTCAGGCGATGGTAAGTAAAAGTTGATTAAATTATTTTCAAGAAAATTTAAAAACAAAGTGTTATCGCTTTTCCGAAATTTAAGAGGGGAAAATATAAGGTGAGAATTAAAAACAGACTTGTGGCTATGTCATGATTAACCAATTAAATGTCAGATCTGCACTAAATGGAAAAGTAAGTTCAGAGGGTGGAAGTGGGTGAGTTATTTTTTCATGTCATGATAAACCAGAACATAGACAGGTCATAATTGACAATTACGGAAATATATAATCAACAAATGTATCGTGATTGCAGAAAAATAATATATTGCTCTACTCTGTATTGAGCAAGTTTTTTTTTAAATTAAATGCTACCAACTCCATCTTTCTCTCATTTGGTTATATATATATATATATATATATATATATATATATATATATATATATATATATATATATATATTGAAAACGACTGAAGTTTTATGTTGATTAATTTTAATGTTCGATTTTTCCAACTTACGAAGCATCCTCATCAAACAGGGAGAAAATTCCGTTAAGAATTGTCCAATGTTCAATTCTGAAGAAAAGGTAGCATTAATATGGTCCAAACTTTCGACATTCTTAAGTAATCATCATTGTTATATTATTTTCACATTTTCTTTCAAGATGAACTTTGAACTTAATGGAATTTCTCCCTTGTTCATTGTTTGAGAAGGATTGTCATTTTGAAAATTCACTCTTTAAAATTAATCGCCAGGAAATGTCTGATGATTTCAATAGAATATGCCGTAAAGAACCTCTGCTGTATAAATTCATAGTATATATATATATATATATATATATATATATATATATATATATATATATATATATATATATATATGTATATATAATTTAAATAAAAGGAGACCACTATAAGGTTTCATGTAATAAATTATTTCACCACAGCCCTTTTAAAGGACTGCGGATCATCAGACTTTACTTCCAAACAAAAAATGAAAAGAAAATTTACACATTTTTGTCGGGCCGTATTAAACATATGTAAATTAACGAAGCGAGGAAGTGAGGGCGGAGAGAGAAGACATGAGTGAGTTAGAGACAATGACATATTTAAACGGTTAACTTAACGGAAGTTATATATTCATATCGAAGGGGTAAAGAAGAAAAAACCCATAGAGAGAAAAAGAGAGAAGGAAGTTATGAGAGAAGATGTCACTAATTTTCTTTGTAAAAAAAAAGGCTAGAAACAGACGCTGTTATTTTGTTTTACTTTGAAAGTGTTATTTTGGGGGTTCATAAAGATTATAACTTCCTTTCCTTCCGTAATTTAGGCGACAATTTATCCAAAGCACCTTATGCATATATATATATATATATATATATATATATATATATATATATATATATATATATATATATGAATAAAGACTAAAAGAAAACCGATTTTAACCTACGCGTTTCGTCCTCTGATGGACTTTATCACGGCATGCGTAAGGATTTTAATTTGCACTAATTATTTATAAACAAAAGTAAAAATGTTGTTAATTTTGTAAAATTTTCAAATTTTAAGACATGCTCATAAATATTCATCAGTTCAAGTGAAAAGTCAATGTAAATTATGGAAGATGCTAAGTGACATAATTTAATGTCTCATAAATGAAAGTGAATAAATGATGTTGATTTTTAATGCAATCATTATTTAAATTAGTTTAGATGGGTATAATTTTTTAAATTACAGGAAGTTTTCATTTTTTAACATTTTATTTTGTATATTGCCTTAGGATGGGAGTAATTATTTCAGGAATGGAGATATTTGAATTAAACCGTGGTGTAGTTTTACATTTTTACAAGATTTGATGTCGATATTCTCCACAATTTTGTAGATAAACTAATCAAAGTCGAATATACGATAGAATTTATTTATGAAACAGAAACAAATAATACTTAATCTTTCCGAAATATCACGTTGCCCGTAATGAGAATAGCCTAGAACTAAGTGTACATCGCAAATCAACCAATAATAATGATCTTATGAATTTCTATTCTCACCATAACAACACAATAAAATCCGGAATAATCATTTGAACATTTACGAGCACTCATAATTTGCAGCCCTAAATATTTACATGAAGACGATAAATACATTGATAACACTTTCAAGTAAATTTCTGAGATGAGGCTTTATCATTATTTACTTTATTTATATTCGGTCTGTTGTTTTCATCTTTGTTGGGTGAGCATGTTCACCAGTGTTCCTACTGATGGGGCCCTGACAGTGAAATTAGAACTCCTCCTTGGGAGAATGTACGAACATTCCAATAGATAATCTTATGGAAATATTGACGTTCTGTGGACAGACATTCTTCCAACAAAAGTTTTCACATATGCCAACAGGAGGAAGGCTTGGCTATGGGTTCGCTATTGTTACCGGTAACAGCAAACATATACATGAAATACTTTGATGAAACGACTTTAGAAACAGCACCACTAAAGGTAACATTATAGCTAAGATACGTAGATGACACCTCCATACACTGGCCATACCAGTAGGTTGTACAAATACTGCTGGGCCTTGTGAACTCAATAAGATCTTTGATCTAGTTCACAACGAAGAAGAAAAAAAATCAGCTAGCCTTTCTGGATGTACTAATAACTCGTACAGAGGATGTGTTCAAAACATCGGTGTATTACAAGCGAACGATCACCGATTAATAGGTCAACTTTAATTCCCACCATCAGCACAGTGTGAAGAAAGTGGTCGTTCGATGCCTACAATAGAGGGCAAAAATCATAGGTGGCGACCCAAATACATACCCACAAGAAATAGTCAGCATCAAATTCCCCCTTCAGAATAACAACTACCCGGCAAATGTGAAATCAGCGAGCAGAAAGGAGAACAACCACAGATTTCCCACGATCTGTCTCTCTAATTTCGAGGGCTTATCGGAAAAGGTACAGAAGAAATACGGCCCATACAACATCAGATCAATATTCAGAAGCAGTTCTAATCTACGGAGAAATCTCTGCCGAGTAAAACCTAAGATGGTGGAGAATATAGCCAAGAATTGCGCGTAGATGAAACAACCCACCTCCTAAAGGTAAGGCTGGAGGAACATCGAAAATCTGTTTGTGAAACGATGAAATCGGGCATTGTTGATCGTATGGAGTGAAGTGAAAATACTGAACAGGGAAGAGCATTGGAGAGTTAGATGGCTATAAGGATCTCCTTAGTAGGCCTAGCATAGATATGAATACAATACCGGAACCACTAATAAGGTCAGAAAGATAAATGAAAGCAAGTATTCAACCGCAACAGTTGCAGTGATAATAAAAAAGCAGCAGTCAAACGATGACAGACTAGTAGCAACAGCAGTGTTAGCAGCAGCCTAATCAGCAGTGAAGTTTAGATTTTAATCTCTATGTTTACTCCAGTAATTGTCATAGAGGGGAAAAGCTTTGCTTTGTGAATTTGGTGATATAGTGGTTGTGAGTTCAATCTCTGGCCAGGGCAGTGTGTACTTGAACTTAGTAGAAACGAGACCAGCAATAACTAAGCAGTACTAAAAATAAGAACAAAACGAGATATACTTAAACAGAGGCAGTAGAATAAGGACAGTCTACCCCTGGTCATTAAATAAAGGGGTCAGTTCAGAATCCACTGTACATTACTCTGTACACTCTAGGAAGACTGTAGAGCACAACGGCTGAATCGCTGTAATAAAAGCAACAAATATTGGGAAAATAATCCGTATCTAAATATTGTAAATCAAAATGTTGTTCTACTGCTCATTACTAGGGATATCAAATCGCTCTTATTTTATTTAGCATTTTCTGTTATTGCTCGCCCGCGTCTATTGACTGCAAGTACGCACTGCCCGGCCTGGGGATTGAACTTACAATTACTATGTTACTAAATTCACGAAGCCACGTTTTACTTTACTAGGCTATTTTCTCACGTGAATGAAGATCATAAACCTTAAACTGCTTGGTCAAGGTTAAGACTTAGGTTTAGGGGTTAGGATTGCGAATAACAATGAGCTTTTCCAGACACAAATCCTACTATTTAACCCATAGCTGGAGTGAGGATACAGATTCATATCTTTTCTAAGGATATTTTCGCGTAAGTTAATGTAACGAAACAGACTGGAATTCGAACTCAGCTCTCCAATTAACCGGGATTGAGTCTCTTCCGTAATTATTACAGCCACTGGAAATAGGTCCCTTGACAAAAATGCATTACCTCACCAGCAGTATTTACCTAATTGAATCAAATTTTATGCAAATGTTCTTTGAAATTGCCGTAATCTTAGGAGACATATTTGAAAAGCAATTTATTTTGTAGAAAAACACTCTAATACGATTTAAAGTTCGTAGCAACAACAACATTTACATTGTTTTTATCAAATTTTATCATACTTAATAATAACATTATAGTGTTCATTTTTCAGCATTTGTAGATTCTTCAGTAACAATAAAGAATTTAAACCAGTGCTTCCCAACCGATTTTGGAGCCATGCCCAACTTTGGTAATTTTAAAATTCTGGTATCCCCTCTCCGTAGTATTCAATTCTTACATATTCAAAATTTTACTACAATTCACTTGAAGAAACGGCCATTAACTTGGTCTCTAAATAAATCTACAAATACCATGGCGTCCATGAAAGAGAAACTTTAAAAAAACAAAAAGACGATTAAAAAAATATAGTTTCAAAACATATAATAAAGAACTGAAAGGCAGAATTATAAAATATTTGAATCAAAGCTCATTCTGTGATATACATTAATCATTTTAATCAGGAAAGAATAATGCAAAATGAAATTTGAGCTCATCAGAAAATGACTGTTAATGAGAACATTATACGTCATGCCTACTACAGATAGATTTTATATTAGGCACCAATTTAGCCAGCTTAAGACTCAAGTCTCTTCGTTTAGTGATATCCAGTTGATTTCTTTTCTTCAATAACAAATCATTTACGGCACTAAAGCCTCATTCTGACACACATCGTATTTTATAAATGATCTGGACGACATTCATGACGTTTATATGAGAGTTTAGAACTGAAAGGCAGAAATATAAAATATTTGAATGTAACTTATTCTGTAATATACTTTGACCCTTTTAATCATGAAATAATTCAAAATGAAATTTTAGCTCACGTTGCTATAGTAAACCGAAGGGTGCACATCCTACTCATGCCCTACCAAGATACTACCATGACCCACCGGTGGGGCATGCTCCCCACGTTGGGAATTATTGGTCTATACAAAAATAGCAAACTATATATCCAGTGAAAATAATTCCAGGCACAACTGAACAGGTCTAAAATTTGGTTTGAAACAATCCTAACTTTGACAGAGAACTGGTGACCTTATCTTTGTTGTTGTCATGATAAAGTTCCGGCCGTTGTGCCCTGCGGTCTTCATCAGGTATACGTCGATCCGGGTAACCCACACGGAATTCCTAACTAGGCAGTACTAAAAATAAGAAGTAGCCGAGATATCCCTAGACATAGGAAGTAGAACGAGAACAATCCACCACTGTAGAAATAAAGGGGTACAGTTTGGAATTATCTATAGGTCACCCAGATTGACATATTGATGAATGAAGACCACAAAGTACAACGGCCGAAACTTTGAGATAACAACAATAAAAATGAGGAAAATAGACCGCATGGAAATAAGGAAAACCGTTTTAGACAGAATTTCAGGATATACAATATGGCTGATGAATGGTGGAAGAAAGACTGAAACTTGCTTAAAAGAACAAAAATGCGGAATACAATACCGGAAGTACATCAACTAAGAGTTTGATCAAATTTCTTTGAAGGTCAAAGAATATAGTCGAAAATATTTTCATAACAACAAAGGTGAAGATTATTGTCGGAATAAAATGTAAAATACTAAAAATATTTTATCTTAAAAATCCAAAATATTCAAACAGACAAAAGATCTCAGCCGAAACGGTGCGTGAAAAAAAAAAAAAAAAACAAAAAAAAAACAGCAATGAAGAAAATCGGTGAAATAATTAATTAAAACAGAGTCTCTTTAGAAAACAACAACAACTACGCCCTTAGCTCACATGACAAAATCGCTTTTGCGATTTGGGAAGAAGAATAATGGTCTTTTTGCAACAGATTTGGCCGTCAAAAATAGAATTTTAAATCGAATTCAGATAGACATCCAATTTTAAACAGACTTTTTCTAGAGTCTACCAAAAAGTAAGTAAAAAAAAAAAAATCAATTTTCATACATCTCTTTAGAATAAATCTCCAACGTTCCAAATACATTGTCCGAGAAAAAAGCCACACGCCCAGTTAACTATAAGAAAAGTCACCTTTCTAAAATGTATCTTAGCAGTAAACATGCGATAAACAGAATTGTCTAGAAAACCTTTTGTCATTCGATAAAATGATCTATTTTTGAGTAAATTATTGGGTACGATCAATACATCAAAGCATTTTACTGAAAATAAGAACTTCAAATGACCCTTTATATACAATGCCGATGGTCAAATCATGCTAACAAACATAACAGTTCTCATTTGATCAACAAGATTAAGCAATGTCGAGTCTGGTCAGTATTTACATTGATGACTGATTGGAAGCACTGGGTACTGTATGCAATCGTGACTGAAATGGGGCAACCAATCCAAGAGAAGAAAACTCCCTATTCAAACCGGATCAGACTATCCTAAAAAGTGTATACATGCGGCTGGGGACAATTTTGGAAACTCCTACTATGGAGTCGTGAGTATGACAATAAACTGCATACGGCAACAAGACCTCTGATCGAAATATTTCCAGGTCTAACCTGACCTGGGGTGGTAGCACCTGTTAGGGTCCCAGACATGGGCAAATAATGAACGCCGAAGCAAAAACAAAAGACTATGAACATATAAAAATACATTTTTATAGTAAAAATACCAGTAATAGATTTTTATAAAAAAAGTACCAACAATATAATTATAGTAAAATTAGCAATAATACAACAATCAACATGAAAGAAGTCTTTCATGATATAAATCCATTTAATATCCTACAATTTCTTAAAAAAATGAAAATGTATTCCAAAAAACAACATAAAACACACATATCTCCGCCTCGAGTAATCATGTCCACACAAACATACATATGCACAAAAGCTGAGTATCATCTACCATGTATTCAATTGTATAGGTAGAATAACATATTATCAAAGCTCCCATGAAAATCAAATTTTGGCATTAAATGACCCATGAGGAGTTAATATGCCGTTAAACAAACAAACCAAATCTACCTATTTGCACGTCTGAATGAATACGATCTCTGCTACACTTGGTCAACTTTCGTTCGAATGCAGAGAGTTCGTTTGACGGAGATGGCTCAACTGATCCCGCGTGTATACCGCAAAACACACTGGTGCAGAGAAAATTTATGACACACACACACACACACACATATATATATATATATATATATATATATATATATATATATATATATGCATCACCTGAAAAAGTGACATTTCAACGCGTCTACCTATAAGTGTGCATTTACAAAATAGAGTGAAATCGCATGCATTTTCGTCATCCGATGCTCTGTTGTGTCTGGAAAAACTTTAAAAACACACATACACACACACACACACATATATATATATACGCAAGTATAGGATTGGTGTATACGGAATAAATTCCAATAACTAAAAAACACTATTATTAAAAGAGTGCTCAGTACAGAGTAGAGCAAATATAATATATTTAAAAATATGTTATAAAATTACCACAAAAATGGTCATTTTGTTTCAACACTTCTGGTGTCTTATCAAGTGATGGTGTTCAATGTAGAACGAAAGACTTTGGCAAGCCTTGAGCAAACTCGGCATACCAGAAAACGTGCTAATGGTCATCATCTCCTTTCATGAAGGAAAGAAAGCTAATATCGAGTCTGATGGTATGATGTCGGAATCCTTTCATCTCACGAACGGCACCAAGCCACGATGCATCATGTCCCCTGTCCTTTTTGCCCTTTTCTCGGTGATGCTGAAATATGCATTCGTAGACACAGAGAGCGGTGTGAAGTTTCAGTGGACTCTTCAATCATCAGCGCTTCAAAGCCAAGACCCACTTTCGTACACAAATTATTTGTGATTTGTTCTTTGCTGATGATGATGCTCTTGTTGAGCCATCCTTTGAGGAGGCCCAACATCTAATAAATCGTTTCTCTGCTGCATGTAAAGACTTTGGTCTTATACACTTAGCATAACGAAAACTGAAGTAGTGCACCAACCTTGTCCTACTCCAAAGCAATTCTGTGGTGAGAAACGAGAAACAAAAAGCTACAGTCTACAAATTTCCAGAGAGATCATTGAAAGTAGAAGACAAAGTCCTGAACTAGGTAAAGTCTTTGACCTATCTTGGTAGCGAAGTCAATTACAGTGGAACTTTAGATGATGAAATCATGCATCGGATTTCTAAGGCTATCAGTGCTTTTGGCAAACTTTGCCATCGCTTGTGGAATGAGCGGAGTATTCGAATGGATACGAAAATTCGGGTTTTACAGAGCTGTTGTCCTTGGCATCCTTTTGTATGGCTCAAAGTCGTGGATTCCATACAGGTACCATATACGCCACCTGGATGTATTCCATAAGAGCTGTCTGTGTGCCATATGTGGAGTTAACCTTGAAGACAGGACATCAAATATAGACCTGTTTAACAGGTGTAATATTGGAGGAATCGAGGCTTTCCTCATAGAGTCTCAGTTGCGGTGAACTGGTCATGTCTTGAGAATGTCTGATGACAGGATACCCAAGATTCTAATGTACAGCCAGTTGGTTCAGGGCTACACTAGGACGCCCATGGTTAAGATACAAAGACAGGCTGAAGAGCATTTCTTGCTCCATATGTGGCCTTCTTTGTAAATCATTAGCGGGTGTTAATTGCTACTTAAGATTATCGCACAAAATTTCATAAATAAATCAATTAAGTTGTCAGATCGTCATACGTTGAAACCGACGGGAGAGTCCATTATATATATATATATCTTTCATGGAGATGGTGTCATCGCTGGGAGTAATGTTCATATGAATTTCGCGAGGTTCAGAAGTGGAAATTCAAGATTGTTTCGAGGCGCCTGATGTCGCTGAGATGACCAAATCTTGGTTGCACGACACGAGGCAATGCAGTAATACTTTACATATCTCATACGAGCGTTGTAAGTTATCTGATGACACTCCAGAAACTGAATCTCGACGATGTTTGGCTGCCTCACTATTTAACGTAACACAAAAAACACATTTAAAAACCTTTTACTATTTGTGATTCTTTGTTCAAACGCAACAAAAAGGCCAACTTTTAGAAAGAACAATCAAAGGTGAATGAAATTAGATTCCTTACAACAATGTAGAAGAGAAAATGTCATAGGGAATTGAAATAGTGGACTCTCCCGGCGTATTCGTCGTATGAGAGTTAAGCAGCTCAGTTCCTAGGACCCTACAGACAGACACCAGCATGTATGATTTGATTATAGTGGTGAAGGCTTAGTGCAGAACAAATCACTCTTTTCAAAGGGCCGAATACAGAGACCTGGTGCACTACGAGCCACAAGGTCCCCAAACGACCCTCTGCAGGTTTTGAATTCAGAGTTGTCCTTCTCCTAGATCAGTTGCCATTCAAGGCTATAGAACAAGTCTGTCCTGCTATTTACCCATATCTGTAGGGAGAAAAAGACTATTAATGCCTTTTCCTAAGAGTATTAGAACGTAAGAATGTAATGAATTCGACTGGAATTCGAACTCGTCTCTCCGATTCCTCAATCTGAGCCGCTATTTACTCAATGGAGAAGGAATGTAAATAAATCAACATTAACAGCTCGGCCCTTCAACCGAAAAAGGTAATGCTGTGTGCCAGCAGGGATTAGAAAAGGCCTTTTTGTATTACGAACTCGTTACAAAATTAGGGCTTGAATTCGGACAAGTATCTTTCCCATTTTGCCGATTAAAGGAAGGAATCAATGTGAAACGCCTTGAATTGATCGATCGGAAAGGCATCATTCATCCTGACAATGGCAGACCTTATCTCTCTTGGCCTAGCCGTCAGAAAATTGGCACAGCTTAGCTACTTCGCCTGCCATACTTACCTGACCTTGCATTTTCATTTTACTACTTATTTCAACCCCTACTAAATTCTATTTAATTCTATGGAAGCCTGTAAAAATCACCTAGAAGCATCCAGAAATATGTCAAGTTCTTGAAGGACCGAGTCATGAACCTAGCTACAATTTCTTGGAAAGAGCGTGTTATCTAGCGTTGTCAAAAATTTGAACAAGGCTAGAACGCTATCGATGACTTGTGGCTTCGTGCTAGTACAGCTATGGACGGCCCCCAAGAGTTCCGTCTACCCAGTTTCTCTCGCAAGGATTAGGTCAACATGTGGTATAGTTTTCATACACTTTCCAAAGGTGTCGCACGCTCTAGGATCGGTCCCTCCCGTTCGAAAACATCAGGAAGTCTCCTGACAAATTGACCATGGTGAGATTTGAACCTGGGTCTTATGATCAGAATGCGAACGTTCCACGATATGTGCTTAAATAATTTATATAAAATATCCGTATATTGTCTTCTAAATTTATTTTTAAAAACCGCTACGAAATTTTTCTCGATCCGATCCGAAACCCATAAAGAAGATTCAACAGAACGAAAACAGACGAACTTATAAAAAAGTCTACATTACAAATTCCCCGTTAACTCCTGTTTTAAATATCTTCACGTAGAAATCAACAAGCCAAGGCCCCCTCTGAATTGTCAAACCTCACGGAAAATCTCCATTCTTTTAATTCCGTTAATGTCTGGTTGAACCACTACTTTTTGAAACCAACTCCCAAGTGGGTGTTTCAACGATCACTACTATCTTAACCTGCTGAAGTCTAGGGTTAACCATTATCTTCCCTATATATCCTCATAAACTACGCTTCTTAATCTGTAGCCGTCTATCTCAAATGGCTCTTAAGTCTTGTACAGGCTGAACAAAAAAAAAAAAATGACAAAAAAGACAATGAAGTTCACCTATACCAAATAAATTTACAATTGTTGTAGAAAGTAGTGATTTTCCAAGTATAACTTAGATGTAGCACAAGGCCGAAATTGGGGGCGTACCCTGTGAGAATTGAACTCAATACTTAATCGTAATTATTCTAGCGGGACAACTCGCTAACCATTGTGATTTTCCAAACATAGCTTAGATGTGGCACATGGCCGAAAGTATGGGGTACCCTGTGACGATCGAACTCACAACTCAGTCGTAATTGTTCTAGCGAGACAAGCTTGCTAACCATTACATCGCCTCGAGATGCCCAAATTGTTAAAGAAAGTATATGCAGGAATTATAGTGTGTTTTACACCTTCATCACCAACGAATTTTTTGTGTGGTTGATGTATTTTTGCGACAAATGGGGATTTCCAAGAGACTAAATGAAAATGCTATTATTAGGAGAACAACATGAAAACAAAGCGTGAAATTCAAGAAGGGGACGTTTTGTTTTTAATGTAGTTTGGAGCTTAAGATACAATGTAGCAAAAAAAAAATTATTAAGTCTCTTGGTGCTGAACACGTTAAACATCGTGTAAAGCGTTGATTCTTCCAAGTCTTTTTATTCCCATCAGATATGATTGATATTATTAAAGCCCTCTTTCACATTATTTTGTTGTGTATTATCATCCCACTTGTTCTACTATCCGTTCACCCCAGAGTATCTCAACCAGTGCACACGAGCACACTAATGCACACTGAGAGGTGCACCTTAAGTTAAAAGAAGAGTAATTTATTCAGAGTCTGTCTATATTTCTGAGATGAGGTATTATGTACAGTATTTACATTAGTCGGACTATTGTCCTCATCTTTGTCGCCATATTTCGGCCATTGTACACTCCGGCCTTCTTCAGGTGGTTGGAATGTCGAACTGAACCCTTTATTTCGCTCACTGGGGTAGACTGTTCTAGTTCTACCTGCCATGTTTGATGGATGTCAGTTATCAGTTATCTCCTGCTAATTTTCCCTCTGAAAGTTTTCCACTGCCTAAACCGGGTATTGAACTCACACTTTTTGGGCCTGTCGCTCAAGGACACATGGCACAGTGGATAAAGGCGTTGGTTAGATCCAGTGACAGACCCAAAAAGTGAGTTCAATACCCGGTTTAGGCAGTGGAGAACTTTCAGAGGGAAATTAAGAGGAGATAACTGATAACTGACATCCATCAAACATGGCACGTGGAACTAGAACAGTCTACCCCAGTTATCGAAATAAGGGGTTCAGTTCGAAATTCCAACCACATGAAGAAGGCCGGAGCGTACAACGGCCGAAACGTTGTGACAAATATGGAGAGTAATTTATTAATTAATTTTATATTAAAAAAAAGTCTTTATTATTAAAAATCTAGAGACACCAAGGACATCGCCTGCATGTCTAAGTCAAATTTGTCATTTGATATTTTAAACTGGATGCTAATTTTTTTTTAAATTCAATAGATCAAACATTAAATGCATCGGCGACAGTGTGGTTATTATATATAAAGTCAAAGCACATCAGATTTCACACAAGCATACTTAAATATACAATATGATGTCTTAAAAGTCATCATCATCATCATCATCATGTCAAGAATTCTCTTGACTCGTTCCTTTCAACCATTTCTGTGAGACATCGCTGTCAGCAGGTCCTCCAGATGGCATCCAGAGTCATCTACAAGTTGGTCAATGTAGGTTTGATGAGGTCTTCCAACCGATTCTTTGCCGCGCAATGGGTTCCATAGGAGGGTGTCACTCACAAGTTCTGACTTACTTCTCCAGGAGTGACCAGCTAATCGAAGCCTTCTCTCAACGAAACTGCGATATAAGGTGTCCATACAGGCGTTTCTTTGTTGGTTGTTTCTTCCAGAAGGTTACTTAGTGCAGAGGTCGGCAAACTTTTGCTGATTATGTGCCGACTTAAGATTTTAAAATCATTCAGTGTGCCAACAACATAGTATTTTTATACAAGTCAAGGTCAATATACATGTTCTACAATATGTTTAATATAGTAATATATACAATAATATGTAAACCACATTAACAGAAATAAACCTTTTTTTAAAAGTTTGTTTTTAAAGTTTTTATTATTAATTGGAGTCCAGTGAGTGAGCAGTTTTGAAACTGCTAAATATCTTTGCGTTGTAGCAGTTATTGATTGGTTCGGACTTCGTGATATCATTTGCGGCTGCGTACCATTGGAAATTGTTTGGTGTGGCACGTGTGGCACGCGTGCCGTAGATTGCCGAACCCTGGCTTAGAGTACCCGGTATTCCAAATCGGTCACTCATCTAAATGCTGACCAGACTCGACATTGAGCGTGATTTGACCGTTGGCATTGTAAATATAGGTTTACTTCAAGTTCCTATTTTCCCTCAAAATTTATCATTGCTTTCCTGCTCTGACGATAATATTCTCAGCATCTTTCCGGTTTTTCAGATCTATTCTTCATCTCAGAGGAAATTGTTCACCTTCCAATTGCCATATTGAAGATTAGATTTGACATAGCAGTTCAGCAATCCTTTCGATCTCTTTATACTTTGCTGAGCTTCTGACGGGCATTCTTCGCTATACAAAGGCTCATGGTTACATCACATAGAAACAACGGTTCTCGACAGATCAACGAAGTTAAGGAAAGCCGATCCTGGTCAGTACCTAGATGGGTAATCTCTTGGGAATAGCAGGTGCTGTAAGGTTGGAAGTGTGGCTGGTGTAATGGTTAATGGCACGGAATTGGAAATCGGAGAGTCAAGTTCCAATTCCGGAACGTCTTAATTAGATTTCCTTACGCACAAATGTCATCTTCAACCCAGCTAAGAGTTAAATAGTAGGACGTCTTAGTGCTGACCAGGCTCGACGTTGCTAAACTTCGGTGATCGTACGGGAGTCGGTCATTCAATGTGATATAGCTATGAGGCTTTTACATCACCCTCAAATCCAATCTTACAGCATTTAGCATTCCCAAGCGGTCACCCATGTAGGTACTGACTAGGATCGAAGTTGCTTAACTTCGGTGACTGAACAGGAATTGGTTTTCAACGTGATGTGGCCATAAGCTTTTGACACCACCCACACATCCAAACTTACAGCATTTGGCATTCCTTAGCGGTTACCCATTAAGGTACTGACTAGCATGGACGTTGTTTAACTTCTGTGATTGTACGGGAATTGGTTTTTCAACGTGATGTATCCGTAAACCTCGTATATCTTTTAGTTTCCCTAGGATCATGTCAATGTCTAAGATAAATAAATCCGGCGAGACAATGCATCCTTGTCTTGAATGTTTTACCATTTGTTTGTATTCACTGAACTCTGATGTTAATCGTATTCAACCTGTTTTGTTTCCAGCAAATGTTAGGAAGAATTCGATATCTTCGCAATGTTAATCAAGGTTTTTCAGTATTTCAAATAATTCTTAATATCAAATGTCTCTATAACTTCTATCATGTGTCTACAGGAATGAGAACAGATAATGATGCTTAAAAATTGTTTAAAGTTTGGCAGTATTTCAAATAGTTCTTAATATCTGCTTTAGTTCAATCTATGAAAATTCGATATATCTTTTCCTATATTTGTTTTAATCGATCAGATAAAATTTTCTTCACAAAAATTGCATTTCTTGTTCCAGTGAATGTCATCATCAACCACAATTAAAACGGAATTTTATAATGACCACAACGGTAAAATATGCGCAAAATATATGATAATGAAACATTTTTAAACACAAAATCTGGGATCAAATGTCGCTATAAATTCTCTTCTGTGTCTTCAGGAATGAGAAATATTTAAAAATTTGTTTGTTTAAGGTGCACCGACTGATGTCAAAATAAATGCCACAAGAAATGTTGAGGAAGGCGTTGATTGTTTGTATTTCGACGCTATTCGGTACTTATCGCAGTGGTTGTTCCATTTGGCACGAAGACTCGGAACTGAGAAATCTTTTATAGCTTTTTGGGGATCAAAAGATTTTTTCCTTTTCAGAAGCGGGTGCCCGGGAAAGTCTTTCATCTCTAGCTCCCAGCATTAGCAAGTGCCGACAAGGATTCTTTGTAAATGAAGACATATTTTTCTTTCTTCTCATCAACTCGTAAAAAACAAATAAAATACTCGTTATTATCGCCTGTTAGTATATCTATCTATCTATCTATATATATATATATATATATATATATATATATATATATATATATATATATATATATATATATTTAAATCAATAACAACAGGTTCAACATTGAGAAAAAAAAGAAGATACATTCCAGTCGAGAAGTTACAGGATGGTTAATTGTAAGTGCAGAAAATTTTAAATACTGAATATTTTGTTAACGTCTATAATAAGCATTTATGAATAAAAAAAATAGATATTGTAACAATTAATATACTAATTCCTATAGGGATCTTGGAAAGCGAAGAAACACGAAACTCGGAGAAGATCTGTGATAAGTATCGTAAACTAAATACTATACTGAACTGAATTATATATATATATATATATATATATATATATATATATATATATATATATATATATATATATATATATATACACCCAAGTATATGATTGGTGTATATGGAATGAATTCCAATAACCAACAATTACTATTCTTTAAAGAGTGCTTAATACAAAGTAGAGCAGATATAATTATTTATTTAAAAAAATTTGTAACTACAAAATAGCCATTTTGTTTCAACACCCTCGGTGTCTTATCAAGTGAAGATGTTGAAATGTTTTTAAAATAAATAATTATATATATATATATATATATATATATATATATATATAATTATTTATTTAAAAATTATAACAAATATGTTATAAAATCACAACAAAAATAGCCATTTTGTTTCAACACCTTTGGTGTATTATTAAATTATGTTGAATGTAGATTTGGTCTACTCTGTATTGAGCACTCTTAAGAATAGTAATTGTTGGTGATTGGAATTTATTCCGTATACACCAATCATACACTTGGATATATATATATATATATATATATATATATTGCTTAAAAAGTAATTATTAGTGGATACTCGTAATTGAAATAAACGCTTAATATCCATTATTGTAACTTTTGAAGAATAAAAATATCGGCAAAAAGTTTGAAATAAATAAAAATGGCCGATTATGAATGAAATCATTAATTCTTTATATATATATATATATATATATATATATATATATATATATATATATATATATATATACAAACACACACGGATGCGATGGATAAATTGTCGTCTAAATGGCTCAAAAATTAAGCCCAGATGACTTCGGAATCTCTTGCAACTCATCTGGACGAATTCTGTCATAATCGTTGCCTTCAGTTTATCTTTGGTGCTACAAGGAGTTTTGTTGGTCTCTCGCTCAACTGTGCTGCACACTAAATGTCAAGGGGTTTTCAGTTTGGGGAATTAGGTAGCCAGATGCAAGGGTTGATGTGGTCGAAGAAATTTTCTGACAGCATGACTGGTTTCTCCTGCTTGTGTGGCATGGCGCAGAGCCTTGTTGCAAGACGTAGGCACTTCCAGCACCCAGCCTCTTGATCCGGAGTAGTACTACCCCACAAAAAAAAAAAACACTTAATATAGGACTCCATTTTGAGTTTGCGACCCTGTGGAAAGATGAATAGAGGTATGACCTTACCATTACTAGTGACCTCTTTCGTAATCACCATTAGAATCAACCAACTCTTTCCGAATCCCCTGCACTCTCCTCATATTGACGCCCGAACACGCTGATTAGTTCGTATTGGAATTTCCGGTATGAATGCCAGGAAGTGCAACATGCCGTTGGCGTAGTGAATTGAGTCATGGTGTTCTTTTTGTCATAGACGGTGCCCAATTGACCCTACTATACTGTAAAATCAACAAAATCAAAAACAAACAACGCGCGAAATTGAAAGTATAAGCTGGCGACAATTTACCCATCGTACACTGCATATATATATATATATATATATATATATATATATATATATATATATATGAGAGAGAGAGAGAGAGAGAGAGAGAGAGAGAAGAAGAAATAGTTATTCCCCTTAACATATCTGAAGAGAGTTTATTAAGCATAAAATGCATTGAAGTTTCACTGATCACCGAATTGTCTACAGAGAAACTTAGAGCGGGATCTTTATTCCCTCCTCGTCATATTCCAGTAACCTTTTCCCACTCACTAGTCTGTCTCTCACTGAATAGCTTTTCCCCTTTATCGTATTATACTGGTCTAAATGCTTTTTACAGGCTTTTAGAGAAGTTCTTACCATTAAGAGAATTTGTTTCTGGATCAAAATAAATGATAATCCGAAAGAAGCTATGTCAAATGAATACGCGACTGTAAAAGGACCATTTTCTGTTGCTCTGATGAAAGATGGCGCAATTGCAAACACTTTTCATTGATTGCTGCCTTCAGTTGATCCATTTGGGAACAGGGCTTGTTTAAATTCAATGCCTGACATTGCAGTAATACAAAACGCCGCTCCAATTTACATATCCGAGTGTTTCAAATGACTTACAAGGCTCGTGTGAGATATATGGAGTATCTCAGCGATGGCCCGTGTGGTGTTAATTGGATTCATTTTAATTATCATTTCGAGTTGGTCATCGTCAACAACGGATTCTGAAGGCCTTTGAAATACAACGGAGGAAACCAACATCAATAAATGAGAGCGTATATTGAAATATGTATAGAAAGAAAATAGAAGAAAATCACGTACACATTTAGTTTGACTATTTGTAAATGACCTCACTTTCAAGTGATATTGAAATTGGGTCCAGCAAAAAAAGTCTCAGGAGTAGCAGCATATATATATATATATATATATATATATATATATATATATATATATAATATAAAGTATAGGGAGGGGTTAATTTTAAATCTAAATTAAATTTAGATTTAAAATTAACCCCTCCCTATACTTTTCTGTTTAACTATCACTCTCAACCCCCTCTATTAAATTACAAAAATTATACTACCCACCAATTTCTAATCCCATTTTTCCTCTCAATTCGTTGTTGGAAGTTTTACCTGATGATCCTGAATCCTTAAAAAAGGATTTAGGTGAAATAAATTATCGTAATGGTACCTTAAAGTGGTTTGTTTTTCATTACATATTAGCTCTGTCCTCACATTGAGCTCTCAGGATTTCATCCTCTTTGGATTTACCAATTCGGTTTACCAAGTTCCTTATAACTTATATATATATATATATATATATTACAATAATAAGTATACTAGTCCGGAAAAAGCTTAGCATGTAAATGTACAAAGCAATACCCAATATATATATATATATATATATATATATATATATATATATATATATATATATATATATATAAAAGATAGTGCTAAATACACGAAGTAGATCAAAACCTAAGATAATCCTAAGAAGCCAGACAAACCTACCTAGGTATCACCTAAATGAAATTTGGAAAGTTAACTAATTGCATAAAACAACTTAGTCGGGAGTAGGAAAAACTTTTCAGTAATGTTCAACAAAATGTGTTTACACCTCATTCATATATAAAGAAATATAGTTTTAAGGTATGCTATATTTATGGGATAAAGTGGTCAATATCAGAGATAGAGCGTATGTAAATATAAAAGAGAACATTGCAGTCATCACTCAGAGGATAAACGCAATCATCAGGTCATATATATATATTATATATAATATGGCCTGATGATTGCGTTTAGTATGAAATACTATGTCGCCGCTGAGTGTTAACTTGAATGTTCACTTATCTCTCTCTCTCTCTCTATATATATATATATACAGTTGTATAGATATTAGTTTGTAACCCTAATAAACAAACTTATATATATGATCGACTCTCCCGTCGAGATTCGACGTATGATGGTCAAGCAGATCAGTTTCCAGGAAACCGACAGCCCAACACCGGCACATGAGATTTGATTATAGTGGTGAAGGCCTCGTGCAGGACCATCCACACTTTTTGGAGGGACGAATACAGAGACCTGGTGCACCGAATGCCACAAGGTTCCCAAACGACTCTCCGCAGGTTTTGAATTCAGAGTTGTCCTTCTCCTAGACCAGTTGCCATCCAAGGCTATAGAACCTAGTCTGTCCTGCTATTTTATCCATAGCTAGATTCATACCTTTTCCAAGGGTATTAGCACGTGAGTGAATGTAATGGATTCGACTGGAATTCGAACTTGGCTCTCCGATTCCTCAATCCAAGCCGATATCCATTACCTCCTTTATATATATATATATATATATATATATATATATATATATATATATATATATATATATATATAAAAGCTTCATTAAAACAATAGATACTGCGGTTAAGTATTTTATTTACTTTTCCTTGTGTTATAATTTTCTTCTATAATGGACACAAGAGAAATTAAGTAAAGAACTTAATCGCAGTAACCTGTCTGTTTTTGATGAAACTTGTCTAAAAGAAGGATCTCCCAAACACACATGCACATAGACACACAAACACACACACACACACACATATATATATATATATATATATATATATATACATGATGAAGAAGAAATATCGAAATGAAGAAATAGTAAAGGTTTAAAAGTTTTAAATCACGTTTTAAAGTGAACATGTTTGTTCTTTATTTTGTCATACTGTCCGATTCCAAATCCATATTTCATCTCATTATATATATATATATATATATATATATATATATATATATATATTAGATACACGTTTCCTTAAATATTATAGACAAGTGTTGTCTATTTTATGTAAAATTTTTTCGTAACATCTGATAAGTTTAATAACATTATCGTTGAACGAAGAAAGAAATTGACAATATTGATCCATATTTTTTTTAATAAATTCTAGGCTTGCTTAAGCCATTATCAAAGATTTCAATTACAACATATTAAACAATATACGGACACGGCAGTGATGATAGTCTGTCGTTGTTTACATAGATGATTTCTAAGCAACGATAAACACGTGCATAAAGACGCTAGAAGCAAAAATCGCACCGCATCTCATGACGTCACACCTGACTACACGAGAGTGAATTGAGAAGTATAAAGTATGGTAAGCTGTTGATATAAACCAATGGCTTCTTTTACCAATTATAGACATTTAAGTATATTTGTAGAGATGCCATATATATATATATATATATATATATATATATATATATATATATATATATATATATGCAAAATACTGACATTAATATTTCTATATGTGTATGTCCCTGCGTATGTGTGTGTATGCATATACACTTATTCTTAACTCTATAATCGGTTGTACCTGATCGCTCGTTAAGGCATTCTGCTCATGCATTGACTTCTTTGTGTTCATCAGATTCACATTGATTAAATACCACTTTTGCATCCTTTGTAACACTTCTAATTTATTTCTAGATGTTTACACAGCGCTGTGTTATAAACAATGTAATGAACTTATTCGGAAATCGGTTCTTTGTTCTATAAATTACCTTCGTTTCGTAAATACTGAAAGTAAAAACCTATTTTTTATTTAGTTTTCACTTTATTTATTCATTTCTTTATTTTGATTCATTTTGAATAAAGAGAAAAGAGTCAGGCTGAACGTTTTTGCATAATGTACAATAGAGACTGGTTATTTTTTTTATGTTTTATTTTTGGAGATTTAAAAGCCTGTCGATTGTCCATAATGCAGTTAAACAGGTAAGACGTTAAGTGAGGTGTGGTTGTGTAAAAATAACCAACTTCAAAATCTAAAGTTGTCTTATATACATACATACGTACATACATTCACACACACATACATACATACATATATATATATATATATATATATATGATTTAAATAATAGAGAATTCTATGTAAATATATAGCACAAATGTTAAGAAGAAAGGGTTGAAGTAGGAAACGACTCTCGGTAGAATGTGTTGAAAACTTCTTTATTAAATCACGCGGAAACTTTTCGGTAGCTGGAGAGAGAATAAATCAGACAGAGGCGGGGAAAACGGTGCTGAACGAGTTCCACCGGTGTATTCTAACCAAGGGGACCCAAAAGGGAAAAGACCCGGAAAGGGAAATAACTGACTAAAACAAATGCCAGGATTAGCGCAATCATTTTTATCTTTATTTTTATTTCTTCTTTGTTTGTGCTAAGTAAGGAACAAGGAATTGGAAATGTTAGGGCAGTATATAATCCTGAACGTGTTTTGAAACACGGTGATCACGAACAGGATAGCTATGTTGGTTCTGTGTCAGTGGTAATGTTGGGATATTGCTAAGTGTTTCTTCCCCAGCACAGAATGAAGACGGTTCATGAGCTCCGTGATCAAAATTGGCAGGCTAAGATAAGATTGGTGATATATCAACAGGATTAACAACAGTCTTTTGATATTCCTCCGATTCCTCGTCGAAACTTCCTGCGAGGTTAGTGGTTTTTGGTGGTAATATTCCGCATAGGATGCAATAGGATCCTGCTTTCTTCATTTTATACGAACCTGCCCGGATTTGTCTGTCGCCCTCCATCGATATTACAATGTAACGACTCCATGCCTTCGGCTTATCACGATCGTAGTATAGGTAGACAAAGTCGTCAACATGTAGTGACATGTAGTGACTGCCCCTTTACTTTGAGAATGAGTTAGTTGTGTGATTAGCCTCACGAAAGGTGTGTTTAGCTGTAACCGCTTCTGGTCTGGATGCAGGTATCTGTTAATTGGTAAATTGGCTTCGTTGTGTCCATAGTTTGCAGATAGATAAGCCAGCGAAACGGATGCAGGCGAAACAGGGCAACAGTTAACGACAATTCGGACACCTGGGCCCCACTGAGATTCCCCAGTTCTCAATGGCTTTCTCTGCAACTGGGTTTTTATTAATATTTTCACACGTCCTATTTCTAGAGTTAATTGAAACGTACGCAGTATGTTATCGTTCTGTCGCCGGATCGTCAAGAATTATGGCTAGGGATCAGTCAAGGGGGATGCAGGTCTAATATTATTGTCAGAATAGCCACACACAGTGTTTCACCCTTCTCATCTGGTATAAGACGAGGATGATACACATTCCCCCAAAACAATTATCAGCTGTCGATTGCGTCTCAGAACATCAGTAGCGTAGAGGCATCCGTGGGATATTCGGATGACTGCTGTACCAGCTGATCTGGGAACTTTTTCAACGAAGAACATACATGGCATGCTTCAACAGCTTTTCCAAGATCAAGATCAAAGCATCAGAAGATATCAATTGACATTACATTTAAATTTTTGGAGAGTATAGCTATTAAGGAAACAAGTAAGAGGAAGGGAGTTCAACTGTCTGGAAGAAGCGAAAGAAGAAGCTGCTGGAATAGAAGAGGCTTTTACATCTAACTGTTTCGACAGTAAAAAGGTGGGACCGAGATGCTAATCTAGTAACACACCTAATGCTAGTTCGTATGATGTATAATTCATTTGCAAAAAATGTAAAACACACACACACACACATATATATATATATATATATATATATATATATATATATATATATATATATATATATATATATATATATATATATATATATAATTTATGAAATGGACAAACTCCGACAATTATTATGTTGGTGCAAAAATAATGTCGTTTTCTTACATAGTAACATATATCAGAAAACGACATTATTTTTGCACCAACCTAATATTTAAGACATTTTTTATGTTTATGCGTTCATTTTACAGCTATATGACGGTTCCGTATAGGATTCAGGTTCGATTCCTGTCGGAGGACGCATTTTCTATGAAAATTTCTCGAACATTCAGGCCGGTAAATGTTGTTAATATTATTTATTATAAACAGAACATTTACTTAAATATTTGTATCTATAAAAACAATGTATAAACATTAAAAAATGTCTTAACTATATATATATATATATGTGTGTGTGTGTGTGTGTGTGTGTGTGTGTGTGTGTGTGTGTGTGTGTGTGTGAAAGTTCTAAGAATGCACTCATAAATATTCCTCCGGTTAAATTACGTCACTTAGCATCTTCGAAAATTTGAAAATGTAGCAAAGAAGAGCCATCAAATTCAGTAAAAGACATCATGAGGAAGATTTTCCTCCTCATCAAGACAATTTTAAACTCAAGGTTTTGTAAGTGACGGCTCCACCTGACCCCCCCCCCCCACCTGACCCCCCACCTGACCCCCCCCCTGTAGCCACCAACTCCCACTTGTGAGTGTCTCTTTTATCCATTTTGTGAATTAACGCATTTAGTTTGTTTTGTAAAATACGGTTTTGCTTCTTAATTACATACATACATACATATATATATATATATATAAACGACATTTTTTATGTTTATACGTTCTTTTTATAGATACAAATATAATATTTAAGTAAATGTTCTGTTTATAATACACAGTATTAACAACATTTACCGGCCTGAATGTCCGAGAAATTGTCATAGAAAATATGCGTCCTCCGACAGGAATCGAACCTGTATCCTATACGGGAGCGTCATATACCCTGACGTGATTTACCGATTTAGCTACAGAGCAGCGTTTCGGTTAGCAAAAATGTCTTAAAAATAATTATCGGACTTTGTCCATTTTATAATATATATATATATATATATATATATATATATATATATATATATATATATATATATATATATATATATATATATATATATATATATGACATATTTTGAAAATTATATATATATATATATATATATATATATATATATATATATATATATATAAATTTAATGAAAAACAGACCACTTTAAAGTACCATTACAATAATTTATTTCACCAAAATCCTTTTTAAAGGACTCCGGATCATCAGGTAACACTTCCAACAACGAAATGAGACGAAAAAAAAGGGGTTAGAAATTGATGGGTAGTGTAATTTTTGTAATTAAACAGGGGGTAAGAGTGGTAGTTAAATAGACAATATAGAGTATAAGGAGGGGTTAATTTTATATCTCTCTTAAGCACGCTTTATATTGGGGTAGGAGGAGTGACAGAACAAAAATGCAAGAATGCACAAATATAGGAAGTGAACTCAGAATATTACCTAAATGTGCATGATTAGCTCAGAAGTGAGTTCCTTTAGAAGTTTTGCAAATGACTGCGATTTGACTACGTAAGCCAATGAAATGGTTTCTTACTGTTCTTACGGGCATCCAGTTCAATTGAGATGAACGGATCTGGTAACCGGTGATCTTTGCGAAGCAAATATCTGTTTGTGGATGCTGCTATTCCAATACAAAACGAGCAACAGGAAAAAAAAAACTCTGGATTTTGTTTATAGAAATTCAATAATGTGGAACGTGACAGCGACAGTTGTACTCATCATTAGCGGCACACTTTGAACAGTGGAAAAACAAAATGGAAATTTCGAAACAACCGAAACTAAAATCAACTAGAATAGTGACGAGAAGCACAGATTTCAACACAACCGTAGTAACACCCCGCAAAATAAAACAAACAAACAAAAAAAAAAAAACAGATTTTTATATCCAGCATTAAAAAAATCTAAATAAATGATATATTGATATTGTTATCATTTCAGTTTATGAAACTATTTAGAAGTTATAAAATCTAGAAATTTAAAATCATTGCATTTTAAAAAACTTAACAGGCCTTAGGCTGCTGTCTAAATTAGCCTAAAGAATAATCTGTCTCTGGGAGCTTGCTGTAGTTACAATTCCAAAAACATGACTCGTTGGTTCAATTCTTACTGAGTGCTCATCTACTGTTATCCACATATTAAACAGATTTAAGTAAACAGCGGCAAACATACTAGAGTTCCGACTATTACGACAACTAAGGAAGACTGTAATAAGATACTACTCCTGATAGTACTGAACTACTATTATTACTACTACTACGACTAATTCTACTTCCACTACTAATAATATAGATCTATTGCTACTAATATTACTTGGGTTACTATTACTACTATTGCTAATATTAATAATAACAACTCAATGATCATAATATTTCAAAGTGGGAGATTGAATTTGAGTCTTATCAGGAAACATCAGTCAAAAATCAATGATGCTTAAAAGCTAGGCTCATCTTTCGTCAAATAAATATATATTCATGCGTGGCACTTTACGCACTTACATGCAAACAAACACCGATACAGGCGTGCACACACAAACACACACATGTATGTATATATGACACGTGTACTTAGCAAGGATCCAAAATGTTTTATTGAATTTTATTGACTAAATTTATCTTTAATTTTTTTAATGAAGTTTTGCAAATCGGCGTATAAGTTATCGTAGATCCCAATCAAATTGACGAAGAAAGTGTCCGGGTTTCAGACTACTCGTTCTTTCAGTTCATTTGACCTTCATTATCAAAGACATGAATGTTATCTGATTAATTTCAACCTGATATTTTTGAGAAAAGCTATAATTTCATTTTTAAATAAACGTAAATGGCGTCATTATAAAACGACTTATTGAAGGGAGTCCGACATGATAAAACATAGAATAACAAATAAAGACTGAGTTAACTTTTCTCTTAATTGTTTTAAATACATTTTCAAATGCTTTCCCATGCGGCAAAATATAATATTTAATATAGGACTACTTTTTGTTTCCAGTTTAGGACTAATTTTCCGTTTCCTTCTAAAATCTACTTCAATATATTCTAGATTACTAAAGTTTTGGCTTAAGCTCTGAAATTTTATTTACTATTTATTTACTCCCCCCCCCCGCCTCGATAGGAATAGAGAGTTCGTCTAATGTCCGGTTCACACTCCTCCCCGGTTTTTTGAACAGGAGTAGAGGTTTATCCTTTGTTTTCTGTTTAGGACTGGATTTCAGCTTCCTTTTAAAGTCCACTTCAACTCTATACTTCTAACGTCTTCATCCTAAACACTGAAATTTTTTAACAATTTTTTATTTATTTTTTCCTCAATAGGAGTTGATAAATTTGACTATAGTCCGGTTCACATTCCTCCCCGTTCTTTTGAACAGGAGTAGAGGTCTATCCCTTGTTTTCTGTTTAGGATAGGGTTTCCGCTTCCTTCTGATGTCTTTCTTTCTCTTTCATTTCTAGTAGATCCAAGTTTCTTAGTGGCATCATCGCATTGCTTGGGGTGAATTGATTAAAAAAAATGAGAAGAACCCCAAATATTTTGAACCATTTTTGACAATGCTCTAAAGGATTTTCCGTCTTGGGTATGACGATAAACTACATCTGGCAGCAAGGTCTCTGATAGGAACGACCTCTTAATTACTGATTCGAGGTAGTAGCAACTGTTATGGTCTCAGCTATGACCATATAGTTAAGCCCCAAACTTGGGTCAAAATACTGTGAAAGCATCAGAAATGTTATAGTAAAAATACCTGCAATACATCCTCATAGTAAAACATTACCAGCAATCGATTTTTGTGAGAAAAAATACCAACAATACTTGTGTCAAAGAAATTACTAATGCGCCCAAGAAAATTAAATTTCGGCATTATATGACCCAAGAGTTGATATGCCGCTAAATAAACAAATAAAAACGTACGAAGTATTTTCTTTTATTAATAAGCATTTTTCTAATTCTGTAAATGGAGAGGCTTGATTTTCAAACGGACATGGTACATAAAAGAATAATTGTCTAATATTAACGTGCCCAGTCGATGAGTTTATCGTTATTGGCACGAATTGAACTAAATTTTGATAAGCGTCAAGTCAACCTACGGGAGAGTGTGAGAGTCATATGACTAATATAATAATTTAATGCCGTGAAGAAAGATTATATAGTTTGGCATCCTATAACAAAGCTATACAATCGAAAGTGGTTTGTATGCTTCTGAGCCTAATTGAAAAGCCTTTCCTGGTGAACAATACGTTTCATAAGCGAGTTTCTAGACACACAATAAAATTGGGCTGTTGATGTACAGTTGAATCTGACATTAAAAAGCACAAAATATCAAAGCACTGTCACCACATGATAGAAATTCACCTCGCTTGAAACTACTGCATTTCTTATGGGGAATTAACGGCCCATTAGATGGGAGAATTAATATAATAGGCAATTGTGAAAATCAAAGATGAACCCAACGTATTCACCAGTGTTTCTCTTGTTGGCTCGTATATTAAAAAAAAAAAAGAATCAAACTAAAATGACATTTTATAGCAAAGAAAACGGCGACTTACCTCGTCAAACCAAGTGACAGTGTGTCGCGTGTATTCTACGACGGAAAAAGTGGCGAATAAGAAAATTACTTACCAAACAGAAGGGCACGTATTACGCATAAGATGCTGAAAATGGAATAATTGAATTAAAGAAAAAAACAAGTCCGTCGCAGGAGTCGCTATAAAAGTATTTTGATATGCAAATTACGGAACATCCTATCCCAGCTGTCGACGAATGAAAAAAAAATAGTATCTGCCGATAAAAGCAGTTGGTGTTCTCGATTCGAGAGAGAAAAATTCGGGCATTTTTGGCTTCGGCGTTTGTTTGTTTGTTTGTTTGTTTGTTTGTTTGTTTGTTTGTTTGTTTGTTATTTATTTTTCTGACTGGTTACAAGCATTGTGATTTGAAATAGTACCGGCGAATCGAGTTTTCAGCATTTCTTTCTGCCCCCGATATTCGAGTCTGGACAGTGATTTTTCTTTGTGTTGTGGAAGTAATCTGCGACAAATACTTCCTTTGCTTTCAGAACGCTTACACATATTTTTATAAGCCGGTAGTCAGCTACATGTAAAGGGTGTGGGTAGGCGAAGAGGAATTAAAGAGTCATCTTCAAATCCTGGCTATTTTGTTGTGTTCATTTTCACAAAACATTATTCCGTCTCTACTCCTCCTTACCTGCTATGGAATAAACAACAGAATAGGCTGGGATCTTTAGCCTTGGATGGCATCAAGTCCAAGAGAAGGAAAACTCAATTCAAAACATTGGAGAATTAACGCATGATATACAAATTATGCCAGTTGCGCAACGATTCAGTTCAATTTCAGCGTAATAGAAGCTACGAGAACGCAAGGGGTTCCGAGAGTGACACAGAAGACAAGTGAACAGGATTTAAGGATTTGAGGAGACAGAAGATGACGATTGACACACTGCATTTAAATTTTTGAATAACCGAAAAAAAATTCCACGAGCGAGAAGTGCGACTATTAACATAAAACTTACGGTTATAAATAGCAAATTCAGTAGTGGAATTATGCATTGAATATTGTTGTCACATCTGTTCTGGTGCTTCTGCAATGTATCCAGAGTCTGCAATATTATTGGTCTTGTACCGATATCTCGGGTTTAGTCACTTTCCCATCGCCGTAACGTAAGAAACCTTGTGCCTCTAGTATAAATATTTTCATGCTAATTGTACTGATGAGATTTCCACGTTAGTATCTAGACATTAGTACATAGACATTAGTATAAGTATGTTCACTGTTTTCGCGGAAAAACAGCATAGCGTAAATGAAAAATACCACAAACTTAAAGAAAATAAAGTATTATCGTCAAAATGCTTATGTTGTTATTAAGATGAAAGAAAAAAGTATTTTTTAATTATTTTTTGATATTTTTTATTATTTTCTAACACGTTCGAAATTTTGGTTAAAATCTTCTTTTGTTTACGTCATCGCGGTGACGTAAAAATAACTGTTTTTTTTTTTTTCGCGCTTTTTTTCCGTTGAAAACACATTGATTTGGAAATTCTTGTAAAAATCAAATAATTGTCCGATCTTAATGAAATTTTCAGGACTTATTTACAAATGGATGAAATTATTTTTGTAATATTTTGTTTTTAGAAAATTTTGGTAAATTTTTTTTTTTAAATATGTTACCCCCCACTTATTTAATTTCATGAAATTTCGCTCAAAATCTTTTTGGCTCCTGAATTTTTTTTTGTTAAAAGGAGTCTTTGGAGATGGTAAATAATCTACTTTTTTTTTTCAAATTTGAGCTATTTAACTGAAAATCTTGTCTGAATTGAAAAATAATGAATCCAATAAAACTATGATATTACTTAATTAGAAAAGCTTTTAATTGCTTTTGTAAATAAGTAATATTAAGGACATTATTGTCTGAAGAAATAATTTTTTTCTGATGAATAATTAATTTTTACAAGAATTTTTTCGTTTTTTAAGAAATTTTAATTATAATAATGTATAATAGTTTAACATCGTGTAAAGCTCTGTATTAGGAGGGCTCCTCGATATTATGTAGTAATTAAGTAGAAAAAAAATTGACGAATCCAAAATTGCTAAGTTTAATAAATTTATTTGAGCTACTTTTTTTAAAAATAATTTTTTATGTTGTATTTTTTTACTTAATACATTCCTTATTTCCATGTATGATATACTGAAATTGCCAGTATTATTACAAGGTCACGTGATTTAACGGTTTTGTCCCTTTACGCGGCCTTTTCAACATTTCTTATTTTCCGTTCAACTTCAAAAGTGTAAACTTTAAATTTTAAAGTAATTTTTCTTTTTTTCATTTACTATTTCACTAAATAATTTTATTTTATGTATTGTATTTCGATTAGTGTGGGTCATACTCAAATAGAATAATTTTTTTAAAACTCAGAATTTTAAAAATTATGTCATTTATGGTAATCCGTAGTAGCTGTCATCGCTTCGTCAGTCAACAATCCATCAATAGTTGGGTCAGATTAACAGGATCGATCGTTAATAATTGGTTGTATATTATTTTTTTATGCTATAAGAAAAATCTCTTTCAAATCAGATTACTTTAAATTTTTTAATTTTACTAAAATAACGTGTCAGAAATTTTTTTAAATATTTTAAAAATCGATAAATTTGTGTTTGTTTACAAATTTCTTAAAATTAAGAAAATGGCCGTTTTTAAGAAAATTTAAAAATTTAAAATTAAATTTGACAATCAAATGTATATAGTTTCTATCTGAAATACACCAGAATTGTTTAATTAATAGAAATCGTAAATTTAATTATTAAACTTTCAATTAAAGCTAAAATGAAATCTTCAAGAATGTTTTTTCGTTGTAAAAAAATTCATTTTAAACTTTAATATAGAAAATTTATGCCGAAGTAGTGGACATACCTACATTAGTACATAGACTTTATAAATTTAAGCGTATTACTAGATTGGCAGCCAGATGTTTCCTTAATTTCTCGCATACTCATTAAACTCATTGCGTCTTATTGGCGTTATTACCTTGCTTAAGAGTGAAACGTTTAAAGAAAAAACAAAAAGAAAATAATTTTGAATCTAGGTTTCATTTGAGCAAGTTTTAGCCGTCAAAGTATTTTGCAGCGATCGAAAATGACAATAATCGATTCGGGCAAGATCAAGTACAAAACTCAAGTAATGTTTGTACACACCAAATTGATTCTTAAATATAAAGTATGGCTAGAAGTTAGGGTGATACATTAGTCATTACAGTTAGTTCCCAAATGCAAAGATTTCTTATGATTCAATTTAATAATTTATTTTCAACGTACTCTCCATCTTTATTAATTTAAGCTTTCAACAAATAATACTAAAATATTTAATTTTGTTTTTACTGTAAGGTATGTATGGGGTTTATCAGTATTAGTACCTATGCAGCGAAGCGTTCGACCTAGCTTTATTTAGGTGAATTTAGTTGCTGAACTTTACAGGTTCATACCTTGCATCCAACCCTCACATATGACTCGAGTAAGTCGCATGGCCAGTGAGACGGCCATGCCCTAATCAATGGCATTTACCTGTCGGCCAAACTGCGTTTGATGGTAGTAGAAGGGTTTTTCAAACCGACCGGTAAAGGAGAACGCCCCACCCCAAATCAAGCGACCATCGACCAGTCGCTAGCATGAGTTTAAATACTGCGGCTCAGAAGTCAAAACACTTTGCCAATAGGCGGAGGAACTTCTCGGCGGAGGGACGGTTTAACTTCAACAGCCCCTTGAATAACACCATGAACCACAATTACAACAGGGGAGGTGGTAAGCACAGTGGTCCAGAATCCGCTAACTGCTATGGATGAATCAATTAAGGGAGATAACAGTACGGAGTTATCGGCCTTGACCGTGGACTTTGGCCGAGGGCGACTGAAACAATAGTGGGCATATAAACACAATCACGGCTCTAATTACTCCTCTTCCGTCCGCTGGTTACATGTCGGTATTACCAAAAATAAAGGTTTAAATAATAACAATATCTGGTCATAAACTTTATTATTTCGTTATAACAGCAGTTGTAACATTAACTGAATAAATGATTTACCGCAAAAGGACTTAACAAGTCAGCGTAAAAAGACTTTCTTTTTGTTACCGCGAAATAATATGTTAATGCAAACGTGCAGCATATGACATGTAGAGGATGGGGATTTAAACTTGAACAACTCATATGTTGCAAAGTTGATATAATCCGAGGTTATTTCCTAAGAAAGGTAGAACCAGGTAAGATAAATCTCGATTCATTGATGGACATTATCTTTCTTCTAAAGTTCGGATCAAGTTTGGACAGTATAGCGGTATCAGGCTGCTTATCGATACGGTATATTTAGGTTCATTTGCATTTGGATTCAAGTTTGGTCCGCAGAAAGAAAAAGAAAAAAAAAAATGTCTATCAACCTGCTCGTTTCGTTTTCTTTTCGGCCTTATTTTTCTTAATTTTTACACTTTTTTTTCAAGAGTACATTTTACTGCATTTTGCAAGCATTACTTACACATGAAATTTACTTTCAATGGCACGCTAGCACGCTACACAAACACGCTAACAGCGCGAATATAGATATATATTAGGTTGGTGCAAAAATAATGTCGTTTTCTCACATGTTAATATGGGAGAAAACGACATTATTTTTGCACCAACCTAATATATATATATATATATATATATATATATATATATATATATATATGCGGACTGGTTCGCATCGAATCATTCAACATTCAATGAGTTAAGCTGTCCATTTTCCATGCAATAATAGCCGCTCTACTTGTGCTAGGCGGTGCTGAAATACTTTACGCACCTCATTAAATTCAGTCATTGATTTGCTTCGTATTACACACACACACACACATATATATATATATATATATATATATATATATATGTGTGTGTGTGTGTGTGTGTGTGTGTGCGTGTGTGTGTAGATCAACTATTGTTTAAGTATGGATAGGAATCCGACAAAATGATAGGATTAAGAAAAGAACTCAGATAAACATATTTCTCTTCAGAGATCAAGATAAAAATGATAATTTTTTTTATTTCTAACTTTATCTCTGACGAAGCTTTAATAAAGTGAAACATGTTTGATTGATTTCTGTTTCCTACATGTTTTCTTATCCTATCATTCATATATATATATATATATATATATATATATATATATATTGTGTATATTTACGTAGCAATTTTTCATTGATGCATGTTTCATTAAATAATATAGACAAGTTTTGATTATTTATTTTAAGCAAGTTCCTTTCATATTGTTTGATAAGCTTAATAACATTATGATTGAAAGACGAAAGGAATTCACCATATTGATACATGTTTAAATCCAATCTAAGCTTTCGGCTTACATAAGCCATTATCAAAGATGACAATTACTTTTCAATATGACAAGCAATACACGGACGAAACAATAATGATAGTCTGTTTTTGTTGCATGAAACATTTACGAGACGTGGAAGCGAAAATCGCGTTGCAGCCCGTGATGTCACACATGACCACGTGAGAGTGAAAACGAGAAGTATTAAGTAAGTGAAGCTGTTACTTAAAATAGACAAATCTTGTCTATATTATTTAATGAAACATGCATCAATATATATATATATATATATATATATATATGTGTGTGTGTGTGTGTGTGTGTGTGTGTGTGTATGTATTGTGGGAGGAGATGATAAATACATTTTTATATATCAAGAGCAATTTTTAGGGGGAGAAACTTGTGGAAAGTGCGACGCGCTTCTTTCTTCGGGACTTCATCTCAGTAATATGATGTTTACGTTGATAACATTTTCACCGTTCCATTTCCTTCGTGCGCATGCGTAGTCGCATCAACGTAAACATTAACTTATTCCGATGAATTTCTAATGGTCGAAACCCGTCACATGGAAAGGTTTGTTTTTTTTTAACTTTGTCATCGATTCTTAACCTGAAAAAATGAATTGGGATTATACGTGTAACAAATATCGATTAGAATCCGGCAGAATGACAGAATAATGAACAAATAACAAATGTTTATAAATTTAATATATTTCGCTTTAATTTAAGCTTAATTAAAACATTCAATATGGAGCAGAAAAAAAAATTCTGGTATTTTTTATTTTTTGTGTTGTTTACCTTTTGTTTGTTAAGCAGACCTCACGTGTATATATTCTGTCAAGCAGCGCTCGTGTGTATAATTGTGTATTTATGTATCTATTAAACTGCACGGACTCCTAATAACCTTAGAGATAGATATGATTTATGTTTGAAAAAATTAAAATAATAAAATAATAAAATACATTAATCTAAGCCACCTATTGAATTAGAGGAATGAATTAGTGTTAAAATGTCGATATAAAAACAAATTCCAATTTCCATAATATAATTTTACTTCAATTAGCTACCCAACTCACCCCCTTCTTCAAATGTCAACAAAAACACCAAAAAATAATTCTAATTTCTATCTTGAAATTCCAACTTTTATACTATATTAATTATATTTTATAATCTTTTCCCTACTTGTACATCTCTTACATCCTTTTAATTATATATTTTAAATTTATTTGTGGATTCATCTTTTTCATTTCTCTTTTATTTTTAAATTAAAAATTCATTATTCTCATATAACAAATTGGTTCCATAAGGTTAATATTCGGGTTTATTTTAATAAACTCTCTTACCTTTCCCCTGAAACTCCTGACTCGTGCCTTTCGTCTGACTGAAATGCTGAAATGTATAAATTCTGTATTAGATGTTGTCGGCAAATTGGATTTTCTTAACTTTCACTAATAATTCTACTTCCTGCCTCATCTAAATTTATAGACATGAACTCATTCCACACTGCGGTTGATAAAACAGATGACCGACATCATCATCTGCCGAAATAGGCTATTCTCCATATGAGCTAATTTGGGATTTTTTGTTTATGATATATATATTAAAGAAAAACAGACCAATTTAAGGTTCCATTATAATAATAATTTATTTTACCAGAGCCCTTTTAAAGATAGCACTTTCAAAAAATGAAACGAAAAATTAAATGAAAATTGATGGGTAGTGTAAGTTTTTGTAATTTGACAGAGAGTGTAATAGGAGTAGTTAGAGAGACATGGTAGAGTTTAGGGAGGGTTTAATTTAATATCTCTCTCAATCATACTTAATATTGGGGGAGGAAGAGTGACCAGACCATGACCTATTTAAACGGTTAGCTTAACGGATGTGATATATTGAAAGGGAGGGGGAGAAGAGAGAAAAGAAAAAGGAAAAAGAAAGAAGGGGGAAGTAAAGAGAAAGAGGCTGTAAATGGGTTTTACATATGAAGGAGAGGGGTGGTAAGTTTTAGCAATTTATGTAAAAAAATAGATTTTAATGTTTGATAGTAATTTAGATGTCTAAAAAAATCCACAAAGAAGTTAATTTAATTCTTGCTAGCAATTTAAATATTTAACTTTTTTACAAATAATTTAGGGATTTAATATGAGTTAAATACTGTATTTATTAACACATTCATAGAGAAAATATTAAAAAAAGTTTTAAACTATAACAGTTTTTTACCCGACCAATAGTACTATTTTAATATTGTAAAAACAGTTAAGGTAACATCTTTATCAGTTTGAATCTAATTAATGAATGTAATTTGTAATTATTTTTAGATGGGTAATCTTTCTTACTTAAAGTTTAGGTTTCAAATTAAGATGGAGTAATATGTGAAAGTGATATTAAAGTTTGTTTTTTTCATATATATACCACATATACACTTATGCAAATCCTACATATACATACGTTCATTTACACGTGCAATTACACACATAGGCACATACACATATATCGATATACATAGGTACCAAAATATATTCATGCATAAATACTTACACATACATTTACAAATAATTACATATATTTATATTTCAATCTATATAAATTTTTCTTTAATTTTACAGTTAATGTTTAACGTTAGGTGATGGCTTAAGTGTTGAAATATCCAAACAAATATTTCTAATTTTAATATTTTACTATCAATATTGATAGTTAAAGATTGATATATTTAAATTAAATTATCAATTTAAAATGAAAATACCTCCAGATGATAAATATCTAATCACACAATTCTAATTAGAGAATATTAAAAGAGAAAATGTGATTAAATATTAATAAAAGCAATATTAAAACTTCAATAAAATAACTTTGTCTTTCCATTAGAAGACTTGTCCTCTTATTACTGAGAGTAAAAACAAGAACAAAATCTATTTCCATACCTGAGGATGTCTGTAGGAACAGACGAAAGCTTGTAAAAATAAAAAAGACCTTATGCAACTGAAATTTATACACGAGGATCATATCATTCATGTACAGGTTCGGGGTTTATGTATCTTATTTGAATTGTTTGCGACGATGGATTCTCGCCAATTAAATCATTAACCTCTGTATTTGTTTTTTGTATGAATGATTCATGAATTTATAAATTAACTGCACCTTTATTGAAATTAAAATATATATATATATATATACAAAAATACCTGGCTAAACTTACGCATGCACTCATACACACACATACATATATACACATACATATGTGTGCATATATATATATATATATATATATATATATATATATATATATATATATATATATATATATACGCGCATGCGCCTACAATACATACATACACATATATGCATATATACACCCGTATCCAAAATGCCCATACATACATAACACCACATATCAATGTCCAAGTTCATCTACACATTTGTATACATACGATTATGCATCCGCCTCCATGTGTACATATAATCATTTCAAAACCAAAAATAATTTTTTCCTTTCTATATAGTTATTTCTAAATATATTTAGTTAGATTGAGGTGGTTTTTATGTCTACATTTAAAAATTAACTCGTTATGTTTGTTCAGTAATATGTCCGGATCTTTATGCCTTATCATTAGGATCTTCTCTTTTATGCATAAGTCACATCGGTCTCTGAAATTTATTTGAGTTCTAGCCCTCGCTAGTTCTAGCTATAATGGACACTATTTACATTATTCCATGGCACATCGTACAGTGGATAAAGGCGTTAGTTAGATCCAGTGAAAGGACCCAAAGAGTGTGAGTTCAATACCCGGTTAAGGTAGTGGAGAACTTAATTTAAATTAAGCATGGCAAGTGGAACTAAGGAAAATGCTTTCTGCATCCAAGTTTTGTCATCTATATTCTATGTCCTTTCATGCCACTCTCCAATGAAGTCCGTCTTTCGGTTAATTACCGTCTTTTTGTCAGCCATTCACTCAGACCCATCAAATAGTTCATTCGTTGTGTCTCCTTGCTTTCTCTTGTCTTAAGTATAACCTAAGAGTATTAAATTTTCCAGTCTCTCTTTCCTCAATAGGTGTCCCAGACGTTTCACGTCTCTTTCTAATTAAATCGCAACATTTTTGCTACTTTGGCTTTGAATCACGAAACCACGTTAATTACGTAAAAACCGCGCGTCCATTTTGAAATTCGTGACTCGTCGACAGTTGTGATTAATACCAGATTTTCAACAATGTCAGTTAGCCTCTGGTGAATTGTCATTGTTCTATTCATGGCTTTTTGACGATCCTGAATGTAGTAAGAGTGGCAAAAGGATAAGGGTTTGTGTCTTGCCAAAGTTATTCAAGTAAATCTGTTTCAGCGTGTTCATATCTATCTATCTATCTATCTATCTATCTATCTATCTATCTCAGTCTGTTCATATCTATCTCAGTCTATTCATATCTATCTATCTATCTCAGTCTGTTCATATCTATCTCAGTCTATTCATATATATCTATCTATCTATCTATCTCAGTCTATTCATATCTATCTATCTATCTATCTATCTATCTATCTATCTCAGTCTGTTTATATCTATCTCAGTCTATTCATATCTATCTATCTATCTATCACGATCACTTTACACACACACACACACACACACACACACACACATATATATATATATATATATATCTATATGAAGAGAAAGCGAGGGAGATGTATAAGAAAGGTGCCTTGTATATATCTACAACTTCCTTGCATTGGAGCTGGATTTGAAAACCATTCCAGGCAATTTTCGTCTAGTGTCTGTCATTATCATCTTTCGGTTGAGGTTCGTGTTGTGTTCAATACGAGGCAAGATCCTCTCATCTCTGCGTAAGGATGTTCTCCTCCCGCCTCATCATGTTAATTCTATTGTATATAAATACAATTGTACTTTCGGAGTTTGCTACATAGTGAGGATTACCCAGCGACTGAAGTGAGGATAAAACAACACGTGATAGGTAAGATCAGGAATCACACCTTGTATTCAAATGAACTAATCCCAAATACCTACGGATCCTCAAATTGTGAGCACATTTGAAAGAACAGTGAGATTGCGGCTGAATTCAGTGTTGACTAGTTAGCTGTTTTGTACCAGTCACAATCTTTATTTCATCTTAAAGTACTAGAGTCACTGTATATCAAGTCTCGCAAACCGTCTCTCTGTAAACCGCGTGATTGTTCGCTGGGGCTTGCTATCATTCGTCTCTAGTATTTCCTCCCTCCTTTTTGTACATTCCCTATCCTCTAATCAATCATTCGCTAATTAGATTCAATTGTAATTTACACTTTTTCTCCTTATTAAAACCTTGGAAGAGCTGAAGCGAAACTGGTTAGTTTTTCTCTTTCATTATTTTTTCATCCGCTTTTAATTATGCCAAATAATATTCAGCTTAACGTTTTTGCAGCAATATATATATATATTTTTTTTTTCTTTGTCGTGACTCTTCAGGGCGTGAGCCATCATGGCTCTTCACTAATTTCCGGTCCTTTATAGCTCTTAATAAAATTTCTCTTTTTCTATCCCTCTTAATCTCTGTTCTTCCGGTCATTTACACAAGCTTGTTAGCAAGGTTACGTATGCTTTCTTACATCCCTTTTGCCTTCAATATCAATTGTAAGTGTCAAGTTTCCTAAGCTTTCTTTCCTCATTATGTGACATAAATATTTCAACTCTCCTTCTGATATATATATTTACATATACATTTAATGACATTTCATTTGCTTGGTATGTGTCTGTGATTTGTTGACTATATATATATATATATATATATATATATATATATATATATATATATATATATATATATATATATATATATATAGTAAATAAAAAGACAATTTGTTTATATATATATATATATATATATGAAGTAAATAAAATGACAGTATATACACATCTCCCTAACTGTCTCTTCATATATATATATATTAAAGACATTTTTTTTTATTTTTAACGTTCTTTTTATAGATACAAGTATTTAAGTAAATGCTCTGTTTATAATAAACAGTATTAAATAACATTTACCGGCCTGAATGTCCGAGAAATTTTCATAGAAAATATTCGTCCTTGGACAGGATTCGAACCTGCATCCTATACGGAACCGTCATTTACGCTGACGTGCCTAACCGATCGGCCACCAAGGATCGTTCGGTAGACAAGGTCGAATTTACTGCTTATAAACTTCAATCTTCCATGAAAAAAAAAATAATGTCTTTAATAAATAAATTGTCGGACTCTGTCCATTTCGTAATATATATATATATATATATATATATATATATATATATAGCAGGTAATCTATGGTCCGTCGGACCAAGAAATGTTGCTCCTAGCTTACGACGCCGCAGCAGGGCAGGTGAACAAGTTCATAGGGGGGATACATAGAAAACCCTGCCCTGATGTGGACTGAGCGGACCAGTCGAATAATCTACGGTATGCACAGGGGACCTATCACCACTCCCTTAAGTTCGATTAGGATCGTGTAGACACCTCAACCCCGAGAGTAAGACGCCAGAGGTTGAGGGGCCGGGGAGAAAGTGTTACATTATTAATTTAAATCGTATATTTAGTCGATACACGTGTTGAGTAGACATCTCTGTTATTTTAAAGAATGTAATGATATAATTGGGTTATGCCTACCGTCTTTTATATTCGAGAAAATTAATAAAGCCACTGCATAATCCGTAGTAATATTTAATGTAATTATATTATATATTTAGGTTATATAATATAATATATGATATGATATGCGCGAAATATTACTTTAAAGTATTAAGAAATATCTATACATAAATAAACACAGACACACATACACACACGTATATATATATAAATCTCGACTGCGAAGGCTGATAGATGTAATAGGCACAGTATGAAATAAAAACGAGGCGTCTATTTTAAAGACGGGCATCCAATAACTTCTAAAGTTGTGTGTGTATATATATATATATATATATATATATATATATCGGTATGATGAGAACGAATAATGTCCACTTCCAACGTTCGTAACATTCTTACATGTTTTTGTTGTAATATCCTAAAATAAATTATATATATATATATATATATATATATATATATATATATATATATATATATATATATCATTGTTTTTAAAATATATATAGATTCTATTATGTAGCATGTACAAAGAATTAATTTAAATTAAGATGGAACCAGCACCAAAGTTCTTTCAATTATAGTAAATACCGCAACCAGACATACTTATCTAAATATTTCTGGCATTTAAAAGAAACCAATAAAACACAAAAAGTAACATGGAAATTAATAAAAAAACGAACTTAAATATTATTAACTTTCTGAAAGATAAAATTTTATTAAATCAAAGAAATGAAATAGTGAGTTTTTTTAGACCTTGCCAAATTTTTCCTTAAGTAATAGCTAATTTAAAAAAAATGAAACTAACATATTTATATTTGATCGTAAATATAAAAGTTTATATTTACATAATTAAATTCAAATATATTAATTTTAACATTAACATATATATACTCAGTAAATAAATTAAATATAATATCTTAAGTCGGTAAAAAGAAAAATATAGATATTAAAAATGCGACTAAATAATATTTGGATGCCCCTTTTGAAAAAAAAATAATTGAAATTTATATAAATTAATAAATGAATAAAAAATAAAAATGCTAAATGTATTGCTATTGAAATCCAGACGATGTGTTGACACATAGACACTACCACAGATTTCTACTTGAAAAAAAGAAGATTGTGTCAATAGACAGATGCCCCCATCTCCCACCCTGACTAGAACGACTTTATAGCTACAATACATTAGATACATGAGTTTTCTAAATAAAATAAATCTTAACACCCCTAAAATAATAAATAAAAAAAAGATGGAATTTTCCTTACCTCCAACATCTCAAAATATCAAATTTGTCTGGTCTTATAAATTAAGTAAATCATTTTCTAAAAAGTTATTCTTAGCATCGCTTGATAATGGAACGGAACTTTGTATTTTAAGTTTAATTTTTATGATTGAATTTGAATTGAAGCTTCAGTTTTGAAATATGGGAATTCCGGTGTGGCGATGCTTATATATATTTTTTATTATTATTATAATATTATGCTCTCCGTTTGTATCAAGCACATTTTGTTAAAAGTAAAAAATACAAATAAATGCTAAGAACTCGGAATTATAAATCGCATTATGCTTCCCTATATATATATATATATATATATATATATATATATATATGAACCTAAAGAGCCAGGCAAAGCTTCCTAGGTTTCACCTACGCGGATCGTCAGGAGACTCTGGCCCCGGACCAGCGACCCTGACGATCCGCGTAGGTAAAAACCTAGGTAGGTTTGCCTGGTTCTTTAGGTTCATAGTTAGCTTTGCTCTACTTAGTGTATTGAGTACATTACTTAGTTACTATTGCTTTACTCGTTTTAGAGGTTTTTTTTCTTTGGACCTTGGATTCTGGACGATTGTTTTCGCCTCAATTTCATGATCTTAGTTCTTCCTTTTTTTTGTCCTTTATTTTTCCTTGCGTATTGGTTTGTTCATTTACAAGCCAAAACACCTTAGGTTTTTCCAGACGAATATAATTATATATATATATATATATATATATATATATATATATATATATATATATATATATATATATATAAATATGTGTGTGTGTGTATTTGTTATCATTCATGTCCGTAGGACTCGGAGTTTCATGCAAAACACCATCTTCATGTGGTGAGTATGGACTGACTGTTACGTAAATTGAATTCAAAAATATATATCTGTTTATCCCAATGTTGGCGCCGTTACGTATTAAATATATATTGGGATTATAATTTAAAAAACAAAAACAAATTATATCGCATAAAAAAAAACAAAACCTTTTTCTAAAATTAAAAATATTTTCCAAAAAGTTCCTTAATAATTTAAAAAAAAAAAATTTCTCAAAACAATATTTAGCAATTAAAATCCCGTGATTAGCATAAGAACGTAAGATTCGTATCTAATTATAATTATATATTTTTTTTAATTTAAATTAGTGGATTATCACTTATATAATTAAATGGAGCTTACTTAGTCATATTTAAAAATAGTTTATATTAAAAATTAAACTGTAATTATTAACAATAAATGATAATATATAATAACCTGTAACTAAAACTAAACCGTTGTAGTATTAAAATTAAGAATTGCAAATTAAACTGAATCTACGTGTTTAAGTGGATATTTATTTTTATGCCTACATGTAACCATTAATACATTTCTCTTGTTTAATAAGCAATGCTGACATTTTTAACTGTATAATTGAAAAATCTAACAAACATAAATAATATATTATAAAAATCTGTCTAAAGTAACCTATGTTTGAGTAAATGATTATCTGAAAACACTTAAATAGCACGGGATTAATTAACTCTCTAATAACTCTCTATTAATGAAAGCCTTTAATTACAAGACACCGAGTGCAAATGATAATAACTATCTGGCCACAGATATCGCTTTTTCTTATTTGTTTTAGATGTTCTCTTTTCGTCCCTTAATGACGTTAGCGCGTGTAGACATTTTTGCAAACACTTTTTCGGATAAATATTTCATTTTACTCGAAGAGAATGTTTAGAGAGTTGAAAAAAATGCGTTTATTCCTGGTTCTTCTGTCGTGTTTGTTGATTTACACATGAGCAAAAAACAAACATACGAGACGCCGTCATCACCTCTGGTAAGAGAGACAGTATGAACGCATCAGTTGGCCAGTATTAGATTAATTCTTTATGCAACGCGTGATATTACGCGTAGGGTTTATTAAATAAATGCGAATAAAAGATTATTTTATTAGAGCAATGAAGGCAGACATGTTAAAAAGCAATTGATAGCAAAAAAAAGACAAAAAAAAGTTCATAAAAATGGGTAACAAAAATATATTACCGTAAAATAGTATTATTAAAAATAGAATAACGATTAAAAACAGTTTAACCGGTTAATCGGGCCACTCTCATCAAAGTAAAAATGGAGAACCAGAAATGTGAACAGCAATTTAAAAAATATACATCCTCAGACTAATGTTATATGTAAAAAATAATATAACATTAAAGGCTAATTACGATTAAAGACACCAACCAATCCTTTGTAGGGAGACCACAGTTGTTTTCCCTTGGGTTGAGCTCATGGGAGTTTTTGCCTCTTTTAGAGAGTAGAACTCTTCTCCACTTTTTTGTCTTTGCTTCCGTTCTTAGAGGAACGGCCTCTTTACCTTCCTGACCACCAGGCTGTCCACACACGTGGAAACTGGTCAACATGTGTACGACCTAGCGAAACAAAAACTTACATTCTATTCACTTATCTGCGGACGACCAAAGGCCATAAAGTTGATATGTTATTTCTTTGTTCTCGTTCTGTAAACCTCCTACCTCAGCCAGGTATTCTGCCTATGCTGACGACGTTTCGGTTCTTGTGTCGAGCTGAGCCGAGATTGACGAAGTCAGCAAAGAGATCAGTGGGTATGAGATGGTGACAGGGGCCAAGATCAACCGCGATAAGTCTGTGGGCTTGCGGTTGGGTGCGTGGAAGGGAGTTTCTCTTCCCGGACCTTTCCTCTGGACGGATGGGCCGATCAAGATACTTGGCGTCTGGTTCGGTCCTGATCTCCAGTTGGAAATGAATTGGTCGGAGGTGCAAGGGAAGGCCGAGATCGCGGTTAATCTGTGGTCTCGGAGGAGACTTTCCCTGAAGGGAAGGGCGGAGGTATGTGTTTCACACATATATCCGATCCTCCTTTACCGACTTTCTGTGCTTCCGCTCCCGTATGCCAGACTAATGTCATTAGTCCGGACCTTGTTCTCTTTCTTGTGGAGAGACAAGGCCCCTATGGTAACTCGCGAGATCTGTTGCCTTCATCCCTCTGAGGGCGGTCTGGGTATGCCTAGCATTGAGATTCGTCAATATATGCTTCGCATTACCTTTCTAGACCGAATGTGTCGCGGATTGGATGAGGTGGGCACCTTTTGGAAAGAAGATGTCCGAAAACATTTCCCATCCCTGAGAAGTGTGCACTCGTGCGAGGAGGAGGCCGGCCGTAGACCTTGTGCCGAGTGCGCCTTCTACCGCGAATGTCGCAGTGCTTTGAAGCTCCTCTTACGGACGACGGATGGTCTCTCCGACGCCCAGGCGTTGTCTCGTAAGGCATTGTATCAATTGTTAGTTAGGGGGTCCGTTCAAGATGATCTGATCGACAAGCTCGGTCTTACGAAGCAGGAGGCTCGCTCGATATGGCCTTGGGCGCCTGGGTTGAAATGTCTCAATAACGATGAGGCATCACTCACCTGGCTGATGATTCGTGGGGCCCTCTGGGTCGGCAAGAGACTTTTTTCAGCAGGTTTGGAGAAATATCCAAACTGTCGTCGCTGCACTGGGGAAGTCGAGACCATTGGTCACGCCTTTTTTCAGTGCAAGACGGTAGTGCCGTTGTGCAAGTTTGTTGAAGGCCTCATGGTTCGCATGCTGCAGGGAAAGTTCTTTGTCCTGGAAGCCAGTTCTGTTTGTAGCAATGTGGTGTCGCAATTGACGAAGGCTGAACACTATGTGTTCTGTTGCTTACTAGGGATTATGAGAGTCGTGATTTGGACGACGCGTCAGAAGGGATTCCATGAGGGCGAGAAGTTCACCTCTTCCCAACTGATCTTGTACTTTAAGCATCAGCTTAAAGTCAAGATTAGGACGGAAAGGCGGCGGCTCACCTCATCGGAATTTGGCAAAAGGTGGGTGAATCTTGCGCGAATGTGTAGAGTGAAAGGGGCTGACCTAGAGTGGCACTTGGATGTCGGTTAGGTACAGGATTTGTCCTAACAGGGTTGAACATAGGCAACCCACCCAGATATTAGCTTAGACTAGGTTTTCGATTTTTGAATCTTTAGTTTTCCCTTTTTTCTAGTAAACTTAGCTAGGGTATGCATGCGCATTGGTCCCTTTTATTTCTGTCCCTATTTTCCTTTTGTTTTAATTCCCCATCCCTTCCCTCGTTAGGTGGTCAGTGACTTCAGTTCTCTGGTGGATGCGGGGCGCCTTTCGTTTCGTGTGTGTGCTTTTTCGTATTTGTTGTTGTGTATGAATGTGTGTGTGTCTGTGTGAATGCTTGGAGGAATGAATGTTTTTTCTTATTTTTCTTAGCCCCGCATTGATTTCGTCTAGTTAACTGATTTTGCTGCCACATTTATGGTTTGTGGGGGGTTTTATTACTAACACAGTTTTGTTTAGTTTTATTGTAAATATTTTTAAGTCATATTGTACACAATCATTTGGGGTTCTTTTTAAAAATTGTTATTTTATGAAAAAACGAACACTATTTGTACATAAGGGGACTAGTTAGGACTTCATAGAGAATTTGAGGCATTATGGTGGACGTAGTAAGAAAGGTAGGAGTGAATGTGTTGTTTTGGTGATTGGAATATTGTTAGTTTGTTTGGGTCCGTGTCTGGGACTAGCTAAGTTTAGATTTAAGACAGAAGAAGACCGTCATTCCCCATCCCCCTTTTAGGCCTTGTGCCACATTTTATACTCATTGTATAAATAAATATCGTTCTGTAAACCTCCTTGTTCCTTTGGGACAATATGGGGAATCATTTGTTTTGGAACATATGTGAATCTTTTGAATATATGTACGTAAGTTGTTTGCCTTATTAAATGTTTTGTTTGTTAGACTCGCATATTTCGTGTTTCTATATTCGTATTCAGTGTTAGTATATCAATAGCTACACTAATGCTAATATTAGTATCGGTGTACTACTGGAAGGCTAAAACATGTTATTCTTCCTAACACAAAAGAGTCGGTAAACACTGTGTGGCAGATACCACCATACTAATACCTTCTTCTTGCAAAGGGATGGCTAGTAGGCCTTGCACTGGCTCCTACTAGCCGTCTCTCCGTAAGTAGAATGTATGTTTGGTGGGCTTAAAAGTAATTGGCCATTAATGTTATATGATTTTTTTTACTTATAACATTGGTTTGAACATGTACATTTTTTTAAATCGCTGTGCATATATTTCTGGCCGTCAATTTTTGCTTTGATGAGAGTGGCCCGATTAACCGGTTTAGCTGTTTTTAATCGTAGTCACATTTCGGTAGAATGGAACCTCGGTTCGGAAATTTAATTCGTTTCTGAAGTCCGTTCGTAACTCGGAATCTTCGTAAACCGAAACTATTTTTCCAATTGGAATCAATGTAAAATGAATTAATTCGTTCCTAGTCTCAAGATGATTGCTTATTCAAAATTTAGCAACAGTATTTTGTGCACAAGTTTATCCACAAAACAAATGAAAATCATTAAATTTAAGAAAATAAATAAATAAACTCAATACAAAATAAATAAAATAAAGAGAAACACTTTAATTTTACTGTACCTGTAAGTTGGAGAGTTGATGACCTAAGATGAAGGTGTTTGGAAAGGGGAAGAAGAAAGGTGCTATTGTTTGAAAGGAAAGACATGATCGTCTGTTTATAGAAATAGTATAGATTGTTGATTTTGCCATATGAAACTGGGTTGGAAGAGACAATATCTTCATCATCATAGAGACAATATCATCAATATTTTTTCTCTTAACTTTTCTTTTTCCTTTATCCGTATCACTGCTGGGTATTTGGATTCATGACGAAGTGCTAATAAAGAGAAAAAAGGCACAGTACAATAAAAATGGAAAAGAAAAGCACAACTCAACTCACGAATGTATACAACATGGAGGTTGGGTTAACCCGGTTCGGCACGGTTCGGCTCGGCTCGGCTCGTTTCGGCTCGGCTCGGCTCGGCTCGGCTCGGCTCGGCAATGCTGCTCGAGAACCGAAATTATGTTTGATAACGGAGACATTTTCATCACAAATTTTCCGTTCAAAAAATCGATTTGTTCAACATGTGAAAAGTTCGAGAACCGAGGTTGCCCTTTATTACCAGTTTAATTAGTATTTAATGATATATTATTCTTTTACTATTTAAAATTAGTGTGGCGATATATATATTTTAATCGATGTGCATATTTCTGCTTCACGATTTCTGCTTTGATGACAGTGGCCGGATTAATGGGTTAGACTGTTATAGTTTTTTTTGTACTACTTGCACCCCTGAAGATGATCTTGGAAGAAGTTCGAAAGTACTTGGGAAATGAAAATAATAAATTAAATTTAAAGTCATAGCACATTTCTCTCATCTTTTAACATCAACACACGGAAGGTTATTCGTGAGAATGAACGGGTTTTATTAAAAATTAGCACACATAATATCTGTAATTTCTTCAATCAAACATGCCTAAAAGAGCATTTGCTGCCTAAACACACACACACACACACACACACACACATATATATATGTGTGTTATATAATATATGTATAATATATATATAATATATATATATATATAATTTGTTATATAATATGTTATATTATATATATATATATACATATATATATATATGAAGAAATATAGTCTTAAGGTGTGCTATATTTATGGGATAAAGTGCTCAATATCAGAGATAGAGAATGTGTAAGTATAAAAGTGAACATTAAAGTCAGCATTTAGAAGCGACAGTCTGTTTCACGCTAGGCGCAATCGTCAGGCCTGACGATTACCTCCAGCGTGAAACAGACTGTCGCCTCTAAGTATTGACTTTAATGTTCACTTTTATATATATATATATATATATATATATATATATATATATATATATATATATATATATATATGTGTGTGTGTGTGTGTGTGTGTGTGTTGGCGTAATATATTGGTATGGTACATGTAAATTTCTATAAAAAAAATATAGATTTATTTGTTTTGGAATGGTAATATAAATTCTTTTATGTGAATCGATCGATAGCAGAGTCGGGATTCGTCTCTTCGACGATTCAACCAATTCCTTTGATGGATTCCCGAGGACAGCTTTTCTGATTGGTTGAATCGACAGAACGAACTGCATTGCAATTCCGCCCTCTTTCTCTGGTCACAGACAATAAAGACGACAGAGAATGAAGGGCGCCATCAAAATAGGGCCAAAGTGACATTTCTCGTTTCTTCCTCAGATCCTTCCTTTTTCAGGAGACGGGGTCCGGGTGCATCTTCCAATGAGTCATAGGGAAAAGGAGGGGAAAAAAAACTTACCATGTCTTCCTCATCTGTTATTTGATGAGTCACCAACCATTTCAGCACCCTTCATTCATTTCAAAATCTTTTTGTGATTCCATACAACGGAAACTAGAGGGCAAGGTGGGGAAGATCGGACGGAAGGAAATTAAGCTAAAGGCATCCTGCAATTTTATGAAACCAATTCAATACCAAATAGCATTTTTATTTTTAAAGGAATTCAAATTAATTTCACCCAACTATACTCTAGGATATGCGTATAGCATATCTGTTAGCAGCACGGGAAGTAAGCGCGGCGAGTGGTTTTCTAATGGCGGATGAAACCATTGACATCACTTTTGCACCAGTGAGCATCGGAAAGAATCAAGTCATCTATTTTCCTACACCAACTAAGAGTTAAATAGCAGAGCCGAGTGAGTTGTCTAGATTTTGGTTAGCAGCCAGTCTATGAAAAGAACAGTGAATTCAAAACGGGTTGAGAGGGAGACTAGTAACTTAATTCCGAGAGAAATAAAAAAAAAAACTTTATTTTCAAACGGGTGAAGCGTTTGAAGTGTTTAAAAATAATTTTCATCAATTAAGCGATTTATACTGAAATGCAAGCCGTTTAAATTATGCATGGGAGGAAATTTCTTGAATATTTCGTAAAACGGGTTGAGGTAATGAAGATGTTCTGCCTGATTTTTCTTATCTAAAAACAATAATCATCTCGGCAGGGTTAGGATTAGGGTTTAATTTCAAGCATGGGCGTTGTTTTGGATTTTGCCGATTGCACAGTATAGTAGGGTCAGTTGGGCACCGTCTGTGAGAAAAAAGTGCACCATGAGGGAATTCACTACGCCAGAAAATGGGAAACAGTATGCTGTACTGCTTGGCATTCGCGCCAGAATACAAACATTTCAGAGTTTGGGGGTGTCAGTCTGAGGCCAGTGCAGACGATTCGGAAAGACTTGGATGTGACTGGTGGTGATTACGAAGGTGTTTGGGGTGAAGTTCTGCTTCCATTTTGCTTTCCACAGAGCCTTACACTCAACACAGAAATCTATTTGAAAGTCAACGATGATGGGTACGTAAATAACAACAGACTCCCTAGCCTCATTTGACAGTAGCCACTTACTCTACAGTGAGTTTATAGGCTAAAGACGGAGAATACAAAGAAGATCAGTTCATTATCAGTTGATAACTTCTTTCTTGTTTGTCTTGAAATGCAGCACTCAAATATTTGGCCTTTCCTAGTTTCTAACAACGATCTTTTAGGCTGCTTAGAAACATTTTTTTTCTCTCAATCATGGGGCAACCATGGGCCAACTATGGGGCAAACGTCTTCATAGTAACACTTAGAAAATATTTTGCGAGCTTTCTTTCAAGTATCTTTACTGCTTGACTTAATTTTAATTCAACTAACTTCTCAACCGTTAAACGATTAATGTCTAATGTAATACACTGAAATACTTATAGGTTTGTAAAATATTGAATTATTTGTAAATCTATAAAGGTCAGGTATTAATCATTGTTTCGACCTATAACCATCTGGTATTAATTATACAGTGTACGATGGGTAAATTGTCTCCATTTTATATTTTTAATTTCGCGCATGGGCGTTGTTTGTTTTGGATTTTATCGATTGCACGGTATAGTAGTGTCAGTTGGGCACCGTCAGTGAGAAAAAGAGCACCACCACGCAATTCATTACGCCAGAAATTGGGAAACGATATTCTGTACTGTTTGGCATTCACGCCGGAATACAAGCTTATTCAGAGTTTTTAGGTGTCAGTCTGAGTCCAGTGCAGAGGATTCGGAAAGACTTGGATGAGACTAATGGTAATTACAAAGGGTGTGTTTGGGGTGAAGTTCTGCCTCCAATTATCTTTCCACAAAGCCACATACCTCAACACGGAGGAGGCCTACATCAAGTGTGACTGGCCTGGATCAAGTGGGTGGCTTCTGGAAGGCACCATATCTGGCAACAGGACTCTGCATCATGTCACACAAGCTAGTCATGGCTGTCAGACAGTTTCTCCGATCACATCACCCCTTGCCTCTGGTCCCCTAACCCCCTTTGATTATTATGTGAGGGGTGCAGTTGAGTGAGAGATAATTAAAACTTCTTGTAACAGCAAAAATGAACCGAAGGCAAAGATTATGATAGCATTCATAAACTTAAACAAGGAGACCGTCCAGATATATTCAATATTGTTCAGTGGAAAATACCATGATGCCATTTCTTAACTTAGGTCTCTGGTTGGGACCTGGAAAGAAAGGAGTATACACTAGAAATCAGAATAATAATAATAATAATAATAATAATAATAATAATAACAATGAACATTAGGCATAAGTCACCTGGCTTCTTATCTGAATTGATTGGATATGTTAACATGTAGAGATTTTGTTTATTTTGAACATTTCATCACATGCAAGGCGATAATGCTACTAGGTCGAAATGGTTTCCTAGGAGTGAAAGACAATAAAAGAGAAGGATTCAGAAAGACAGAAGATGGCGATTGGAGTTGCATTTAAAGATTGTAGGAGGCAAGGAAGCAAGAAATCTGAAAGGTGTTGCACAGACAAGAAGGGCAATAAAAGAAACTACTAAAATGGAAAATACGATTGCATTCAACTAGTTCAACAATAAAACGTTGGGAAAGTTGGCTCTCTGTGCCGCGCCAGGAAATATTTCTCCCCTGAATCGATACTTCAAATATACAAAACGACCATTCGCCCTTGCATGGAGTATTGCTGTCATATATGGTCTGGGACACCTTCTGTTTACCTCGGAGTTCTTCACAAGATCCAGAGACGGATATGTAATGTGATTGGCCCTGATCTGGCGTCTCGCCTGCAGCCACTATCTCACAGACGCGCCGTCGCCTCTCTCTGTCTCTTCTACAAATACTTTAATGGCAATTGCTCCGATGATCTGCTTTCCCTGGTCCCCAGTCTCCATGAATACAAGCGCCTTACGAGGCTGGCATCCCGCTCTCACCCTTACACTGTAGAAACTTTAAAATGTAGCCGTCTCTTCTACTCTAATAGCTTCCTACCTCTCGCCTGTGGAACACCCTTCCCAATTACTGTTTCCCTGATAGCTATAATCTCCAACTATTCAAATGTAATGTCAATCGACATCTCCAGTTACCTTGATCTACACACTACCCTTCACTTCATCCTTTCTTCTATCACTCCTATCTGCTCTTGCTACAAATCTTCTGCAACCCCCCTGCATCCTAGTGGCTTCATGCCTTGCTCGGGGCGCTAAGCTTAAAAAAAAAACAAAAAAAAAAAAACTAGTAGTACGCTTAAAATCCATGCAATCGTGATCCCAAAGAAGAAAGCTCAGAACAATTTCCATGAAAATACTTTTAGAAAAGCCATAGGGAAACCACGTTATGGAGATGTGAAAGTGATTGAAGTCGAGATTACATTGTAGATATTTATTAGGTTTTTTTTAAACATTTGTCAGACAACAGACGTGATATGGTAGCAATATTCAATACGCAGACGAATGGTAAATTTATAAATGTGCATGCGGGCAGTGGGAACGTAAAGTCAGGATTCTAGGTGAGGACCAATAACATTACATTCTTTGGATTTTGTCGAGAATCTCAAGATATATAACAGGAGCACCAGACCAGATACGGCATCAATATTCAATGCACGGACGAATGGTAGATTTATAAATGTGCAAGATGGATTCTGATGAGAAAAACTTTGGCGGTGAGAAATAAATTCTTGATTCTAGGTGAGGACCAATAGCATTACATTCTTTGGTTTTTGTTGAGAATCTCAAGATATATAACAGGAGCACCTGACCAGACATGCCCGGGTTAATGGCAGATTTATAAATGTGAAAGATGGATTCTGATGAAAAAATATTTGGCCCAACACAGTGAACTTGATGAAATAAGATGGGCGACAGTAAATAACACGTTCAGTACCACAGCTTTGCTCATCAGTTGGCTGACTTTTGTCCGTTGACCATAACGCAGTGTGCCTTGCCATTGATGGGTGGGAGTAATATGGGAACACCGGGGTCAGGTGAACAGAGTGTTGTTTCTTAAAGGTTATTTAGTTGTTTCACAGAATCGTTTGACAACACCCTCAATCGGAAACCGACTTAGCGGACAGGGTTACTCGTCCTGAAAGTGTTTCGAACTGGTCACCACCTGAAATATTATGCGCTACCTTTAGGAAAGCCAGCCACCATATTGTGCACATTTGGCTGTTTTATATTTTCCTGATATATCATTATGGATGCCATGATGGCTATATTTGGCTTTGTATATTTGTAGCCCACCAACTACTACTATTGCTACTACTACTACTAAAATAATAATGGTAGCCTGTTGTAGTTATTTATCGCATTAAACTCGTGAACTCGTGGTTCAATCTTTATTGAGGGCACATCTTAAAAGTAAACTGATTATTGAGTGTCTATCCTATTAAGATTAAAGTGATATAAATAAACAGTAACAAAGACACCAGAGGCCTACTATTACAACGACTAAGGATGGTGATAATAAGAAGCTATCACAACTACTATTAATCGAACTACTACTGCTGCTACTCAGTCATGAATCCCGTATGGGACAAGGCATAGGCATGATATCAGTTTTATAAAGATAGCCTGAGAGAAACCAAGCCTCTTCATGCTGCTTTGAATTCAAAGATTTCCTTGTCATAGGCTGGTTGCCAACCAAGGCTATAGGACTCTTACTAGTTCGCCATAGCTAGGAGAAGAAATGGATTCACAAATATGGTCAGAATCCATCTATTATATAAAAAAATGAATATTGCTGGCTTATGTGGCCTACTGGCCCTGCTATACATCTCAAGATTCTTGATGAGATTCAAAGAAGGAATTTCTTTAATGGAATCCTGATCCTGTAGCATGTCGTATTAGGGAATCAGTGAGTGTAATCAACGTGATTAGAATTCGAACTCAGCTCTCACTCCGAGCCGATATCCATTACTGCATCGGGCCAATATTACTGCTACTACTACTACAAATAATTACTACTACTAATCTGACTACTACTACTACTAGAATGATAATAATAATAACACGCTATTACTAATATTACTTGGTATATTACTACTACTACTACTACTAATAATAATAATAATAATAACACGCTGTTACTACTAATATGTCTTGGTTTACTACTGATGCTACTACTAGTAATATTACTAAAATAAGATATGGCTGTTAATATTATTACTTATTTTTGCGACTACTACTATTACTATTTCTAATAAGCTATGACTACTACTATTACCTGGTCTATAATAATAATAATAATAATAATAATAATAATAATAATCAGAAGATGAAGAAGCAAAACAAGAGGACAAAGAAGAAGAAAATGAAGAAGAAAAAGGAGAAGATGATGATGAAGAAGAAGAAGAAAAAGAACAAGAAGAAAAGAAGATGAAAAAGAAAATGAAAAAGAAAAGAAGATGATGATGATGATGAAGAAGACGACAAAGAAGTTAAATATATAAGCATACCAAGCTCATTTTGCTATTATAAGTTAGCCAACAATAGAATGTAGAATAGAGTCGGAAGAAGAGAAGGTTTGATAACAAGAAACTGCAGATGAAACGATCGTTAAATCAGAGGAGATTTTCGTAGTTAAATTATCTTAAGACAGGCCTTCCTGAGGGACAAGAAGTACAGAAAGTTACTCTTCTTGTTTACATCAATTTCTCGTTTTTCTTTGAATTCCTCGGCAAAGATGTGTGTCTTATGCGTGGCGAAATAAAGTATGTAAGCGCATTCAATACTCTCCCAAATACAACACACATAGGACAGGTTGAGGTGCCAAGGGAGCCAATGTTAATAGAAACGGAAGCTCGAAACAAAGTGTTTCTGATGTTTATTTTGAAATCATTTTCTTTGGAAAAGCCATGAATTTGCAAATTCCCTACAAATGATATTTTGCAAACAGGTCTCGATAGTAACATGTTACGATAGCTAAAAATGAAAAAAAAAAAAACGAGTAGACATTGGGGAAACCAGTCTCTCATGATTATATTATCTACTCGGACAGTAGCAGTGACATAGATCCAATGCTGCAATGGGTAACATTTCCTGGAAGCATTAAGATATTGTCGATATGAAAACGTTACGCGCCTTCAAAAATCTGATCAAAATCAAACGAAACATTAAGAATTAAATTTGACTAACAAATAGAAGACAGAAAACTTTGACTATCAAAAGAAAAAAACTATAATTGTTGATAATGCTTATTTCTATCCTAGAAACTAATTAACAATAATTGATAATCCTTTATTTCAGAAATTCAAATATTGATACATATTGTTCTTGCTTACGGCCATATAAATTTAATAGTAGACAGGTTTGCCTATCGTCTGGTTCACACTCCACCTCGGTCTTTTTAACAGGAATAGATGTTTATCTCTTGTTTCCTGTTTAGGACTGGGTTTTTGGTTCCTTCTAAAATCTTTTCTTTCTCTTTCACTCCCATTTACTTCTTGCATCTTAGTGGATTTATCGCCTTGCTTGGTGTGATTTGATTAAAAACAAATATGTTGAAACACCGGTACTCGTACGGCACTGAAGTTAACAGACCTGATCAGTACTTGGGAATACCACGTGTTGTAAAGTTGGATTTGCGAGTGGTGTAATGGATAACGGCTCGGAACTCGGAGAACCGGGTTCTAATTCCAGTCTGGTTCTTTATATTCATTGAAGTGCAAGTAACATGGGAAAGGTATATACATATTTTTCTCCACCAACTATTGGTTAATTAGTAGGTATTCTATCAGTAAATCATTATTTTCTTAAAAAAACTTTTACAATTTAAAAATGTTTTCTGTCTGAAAATAACCTGCAGAATGTTGATAAACCGTAAAAAAGAAATTATCTTCAATGCGCCTTTCTACATCAAGACAAGGGCGATGATAGTTCTACTATCTTTTGTTCCGCTAAGTAGCTTTTTGAGATTTTGCAATACACCTTTTCCCTCTTTGTGCCATAATTCGCACAAATTCTTTATGTAGTTTAAGTGCTGTTTTCCATTCATAAATACGCCATTTGAGTATTAAAATCGCCGGCTCTTCTTATCTCATTTGTATCTGTCCGTTTCTAAGTATCGATTTACTTATAGCTACCATTGACAATTAAAACTTCCTCGTTAATCACGTGTTCTGTCCAAGTTATTGTCGGCATTCATTAATCGAACGACATCTCTGGTACTAGTTTTTTCTTCATCTTTATTTGTGAGGAGATTCGCCAACAATCATTGCCATATAGAGATGTAATAAAAAGCAAGAGACGTAAAATATAACACAAATATCAATCAAAAGCTAAAAATTGTCAGTATGTGACGAAAGAAATGAATAGTCATGGCAATTAGTAGTCTCAAAATTCGGAAAAATTAGTTCTACTAAGTAGGCATACCGTCATTCGCATATGTTAAGAAGCTATAATTGATTAGACGCTATAATTGGTAAGACGCATCCTATTATTCGGTATGTTCGGGAAAAATATTTGCGGAATTAATAGCTTACATTACTAGCAAGTCCAAGTCGCCGACTCTACTGTATCCTCTTCCTTTCGATCACAACAAATGATAACATTTTGAACCTATTATTGTCCAGAAAGTCCTGACTCATTTAGAAAGCGGAAAGAAAACAACAAAATTTTATGAAGCAACACCAACATTTATTCTTTAAAATAAAGTCTATCATTCTCAACGACTTCTGCAAGCCATCAGCAAGCTTTCGAATCTGTCCCAGATATCAAACCACTGGCTTTGAATAAAAATAAACAAGCTTTCTTCATTTCATCAAAAGTGTCGAATCGCAGATCGCGGGGAAGTGTGCCATTGAGCGGAATAAACCATAGTCACCCGGAGCAGCATCGGGACTGAATGATTGATGTGGAAGAATTTCAACTCCGCCCATCTGTTTGAATTTTTCCTTAGTCAACCTGGCAGTCAAATTGTCTTGCTGAAACAAAGCCTGACCTCAATTGACCAAAGAAATACACGCCTTCTTTAGTCTGTCGTACATGCGGTCTAGCAATGCATTTTAGCGTTGATGGCGTGACCGTGTGAAACAAGCTTGAAATGCACTACTCTTTGGAAATTTCACCAGACAGGGATCAAGATTTGTTGTTTTTCTTCCCGCTTCCAAAATGAGACAAGACTTTCTGGCGAACCTAATATTCATAGGTTTTATTAACTAGATTGTCAATACTTTAAAAATAAAACAAACAATATATAGATGGCATGATACTAGCGGGTCCTATGCATGATAATTTTAAGCTTATCTTATATTTTTTAAATCGGTTTCAACCTATGTAAAGTCACTAAGACACAAGGGGTTACTGGGTGCGGAAGAATTAAGAACAGAAACATTAATAATGAGTGGGAAGAGAAAAGAGGAGGACAGTAGATAGCGATTGACATTGCAATTAAAGTTTTGGAGATTAAAGTTGGCTGGCAAACACGGAACCGGAAGGAAGTTCCACAAACGAGAATAGAAGCAGCATAGACTTTACGGTTAGATCTAGCAAACTCAGTAGTAATGAGATCTCGACGCCAATTTGCTTATTTTCCTTCCAATTACTTCTTTAATCATTTCACTCCAAGCAAGAGGATAAAGACGCACGGTGTTACTGCGAATTAAAAGAAAATAACATTGGAGAAGAAAAGTACAATAAAAGAACGATTTCAGAAAAAATAGAAGTTGACGAGTGATCTTGCATTTACATTTATGGAGATTTTAGTTGACAGAAAACCAGGAAACCGGAATCTAGTATTGGAGAAACAAGTAGAAATTTTAAAAAAAACCGCATTTATGAGCACAAAAGAGACCTCACAAAAAACAACTTAACTAATGCACTAGTCATACATAAAATAAATTCAACTACAATTTTGATTTTAAAAATGCTATAATCATAAAAAAAGAAATTAACTCACTCAGAAGGAAAATCCTAGAGAGTGCCGCCATTGAATATTATTAGGTTGGTGCAAAAATAATGACGTAATAATGTCGTTTTTTGACGTATTTTTTAACGTCAAAAAACGACATTATTACGTCATTATTTTTGCACCAACCTAATACCCAAATATAAATTTACGCCCAGGCCTTTTCCTTATTTCACCTTTCTTAACAGAATTACAACTCTCCCAAAGAAACTTCCACAACAATATCGTGAAATCAAAAGAAAATGGTTGAATCCGTCGACACAGCAATAATAAAAATATCTCCACACGTGACAGTAATTGACGTAATTTTCAGTTAACAATATGAAAATAGCGTTCTCTAAATTCTTTCAGTTGTTAAGACATTTTGTTTTTGCTATTATTAGTTACTTTGTTTAAATAAACTCATTTCGTTTTTCGCCTTGAGAAAGTCCACATTGGGCGAAACGCGTCGGCAACTATTACAGTTTTCCTATTGTCATTTATATTTATAAAATGTTCCAAATAATGTAAATAATCATAATACCTCATCTTTGAGATATAGACAGATATATAGAGTGACATAGACATAAAGTCCGAAGCGTACAACGGCCGAAACGTTGAGAATATGGCACTGAAAATGAGGATAACAGTCCGAATAATATAAATAATGCAAGTAATCATAATACCTCATCTCAGAGATATAGACAGATATATAGAGTGACATAGACATAAAGGCCGGAGCGTACAACGTCCGAAACATTGTGAATATGGCAATGAAGATGAGGATAACAGTCCGAATAATGTAAATAATGCAAGTAAGTATTAATATATTGAATCTTTATTAGATGAAACATGGTCAACCATTACAGCAATATTTCATTCAATTACTTTCTATCGCAACAATTTGAAGGATTGTAAGGAAATAAATAATGTTTAACAAAGGTTAAATTTGGAGAAGTCAATCAAAATGTCAATGCGGCAATAAAATAAGAACATCCTTTCTCCCATCTTGCTTGTAGCCATTCATCAAATAAAATTAAAGTTTTTCAGCCTTAATCAGAATGAGTCAAATAAAGCTTCATAAGTTTCCACTTACTATATTACAGTCACTAAGACTATTGGCTGGATATATTTTTGATCAAATTGATAGCATCAATTAATGCAATATGGTTTTCTTTTTATATTTAATTCTGGCGTCCATGTCCGTGTCACATGACTAGCGTTGAAAATAATAACGAGAAATGACTTCAGACTCTAGTTTTCCGATTTTCTTTCCAAGAACAATAAAGCTTTTGCTGTTATCACCGGAAACGGAAGAGGAAAACGAGGTCCAAATTCGAGCCACATTTCTCACCAGTGACGTTGTCCGAGTCATAGATCCACTTGTTTTCGCTTCCTTCCAATCGAGAAATATTTTGACAAATTTTGAAATTTATAAGCTTTAATGACAAAGAATGACATTCAGTGAAGTTAGCGAGTTCTACAATGTAACCCTGAACAATATTTGGAGAGATGGTCACTAGTGAAGAATGTGCGTTTTTGCTTTCTTCTCTGGGATGCTATGAAGAGTATAATTTCAGCATGACGCACAAAGTAGCCTTGCTTAAGGATCGCTCAAATCTCGGAAGAGTCACAAACCTTTCTTTGAGTTACTTCGCTCTTCAGAGAGACATTTAGATATCAAAATAGAAAATCGTAGACGAAGGAGAGAAATCGATTTTCATTACCGGGGAAAACCACGAAGGAAAAAAAGAAAATGAAAAATTTAATCTTGCCTAATTCTAATCTTGCTTATTATCATAGACAAAATCTTTTAAAGCACACACGTATGTATGTATGTATGTATGTATGTATGTATATATGTCTACATAATTAAAACGACAGATACAAATATATATATATATCTACTGTTTTAATTATATATATATATATATATATATATATATATATAAACATACGTGTGTTGTAAATGATTTATATATATATATATATATATATATATATATATATATTAATGTATATATATATATATATATATATATATATATATATATATATATATATATATATATATAATTGAAACAACAGATAAAATAACTTATTTGGAAACTTATATATATATATAATTAAAACGACATATATATATATATATATATATATATATATATATATATACGTGTGTGCGGTAAAAGATTTTTATATATATATAATTAAAACGACAGATAAAATAACTTATTTGTAAGCTTATATATATATATATATATATATATATATATATATATATATATATATATATATATATATATATATATATACATATAAATAAAAAGAAAGAACAGTAAGATATATAATCCGGTGTTCTTATAGATATTTTTATTTTTACAAAATAGTGCTCAATGTAAATTTACAGAGCATTAATATTATAAATTAATTGATTTAAAATATGTTTTTTCCGCTACACAATTCTAACCATGTTTCAAAAATGGAAG
>OZ010607.1:7777564-7877564 GCA_963932145.1 Acanthosepion lycidas | reverse complement strand
CTAATTTGTTATTCTTTCGAATTAATAAAATGAAGATTATTTCGGTTTAATAGAATGTGTAGAAAGATCGGACATTTTTTATTTCTCCTTTGTGTGTGAATTCGACAGTGGCTTTGTTATTATTCAGTTGTTTTTTTTTAATAATTCTTAGTAGGTTTATGTTTAGAGGAAACATTAATAAATCTTCATCTATATATCTGAGAGAAGTGCTTTTAGGTAAGATATGTTTAAATGTCCTGGATTCTAAAAATTATTTGAATAGATACTCAAGAATGACACATAGGAAATCCTATCGACAACCCGAATTCTTGTTTGTAAAAATTGTTTTTGAAAGAAAAGAAGCAATAATTAGTAATTACTTGTCATATATACATGATTTTGTTAACAAGTAAAAAAAAAGTTTGATTTGGTTAGGGGCTTTCTCATGATGTTTAAGCATTTCTAAGATTTCTAAGGACTTCACATCCCGTTTTCCATATCCGTTTTCTTTTCAGACTTTAAATTAGCTAACCGAAATGTTTAATATACGATTGGCTGATTGTATCTAGGAAAGAAGTTAAAATTGTAGCTCTTACGTCTTCTACAGGGTGACCAATGAAAAAGTGGCAAGTTTATTATCACTGTTTTATCTTTCAGGAATAATTGACCTTGAATAATATTGAATAAATTTCTTGAATATTCATGACCTTGAATAATCATTCGCCTCTCACGTAATTACTTAAATCTGATTGGTTCTTTTATGATTGATTAGTTGCTGTTGGACATTGTGACTCGTCCTTTAAAGGTTATTTGCAAACAAACTTTTGTCTTTCGTTCTGCCCTTCTCGTATGGCTAAACAACTCACTGATTTTGAGCGTCAAATTATCGGGCTTTTCAAAGAAGAACATTCGACATGGAGATTGAAGAAACGTGTAGAAATTATTCCTAATTTTTTTCAGTCACATCGATCGTCACCAGTTTGCAACGGTTGTCTCTTTTAATTTACAGCATTTTTTTACTGGGCGCCCTGAGAGTTTATAGAATGCGCTGTTAATAAGGCATACAATAGGGAAAAAATACTAAAAATATAAAAGCCAAACATTTAAAATTTGTCACGTAGACGCTTAATTGCGACGCTTCTCATAGCCGAGTGTGTACACACATATACATATATATATATATAATGTACTTGTAATCTCTGACGATAGCTTATGTGACCCTAGAGCTTAGACAGGATTAACAATAAAAACATGTACCAACATAGTGATTTTCTTTCGTGTTTCAGTGATAATGCTAAAAAACTTATTCGACAATATGAAAGGAATTTACTTAAAATAAATAGACAAAACTTGTCTATATTATTTAATGAAACATGCATTAATGAAAAAATGCTGCCTAAATACAGACACGCACACAATATATATATATATATATATATATATATATATATATATATATATATATATATATGTATATATGTATATATATATGTATATATATATATGTATATATATATATATATGTATATATATATGTATATATATGTATATATATATATATATATATATATATATATATATATATATATATATATATCTCAGAGAAGAGATATTATGATTACTTGCATTATTTACATTATTCTGACTGTTATCCTCATCTTCAGCGCCATATTCACAACGTTTCGCCCAACATAGCCATCATCAGGAGAAAAATAATTTTCTGCTTGCTGGTAGAAGTGAACTACAGGAATATATATATATATATATATATATATATATATATATATATATATATATGCGTGTGTGTGTGTGTTTGTGCGTATGTTGGGTATATTTTAGCAACAATATTTCTTTTATACAAAAGTTTGTTAAAAAAAAATTCTTTGTTTTCTCTACATTTTAGACCAATTTTTGGTTTTCCGTTAAATGCGGAGTCAGGCAAAGCAGATGGACGTTTTTGAAATGGTTATTATTCAGAACCCCATATGTCGGTTCGTGGCGTCTTAGCACTTTTTTCTTTTCCGAAATGGTGCTGTGGCCGATAGATCGGCGCCTCTTCGCTAACGACAACTTCGTGACGAATAACGAGTCTGCCACAGCAATTCAGCGTGAGTTTCGTCGCCGATTCAATATTCACTAAAATAAGCCTGTTCCCTCTCATAACAATCTTACATTGTGTTCATGCATTTCGGACACGAGGTACTCTAATGAATAGCAGACTGGTGTGGGCTCCTTGAACTGTACGTACTCCAGAATATGTGGAACGCATCAGACAAGCTTTGCAGAGCAGTCCGAATCGCTCTGCTCGGTGACATGTTACTGAACTTGGCATCGATAATTGTTTGATAAGGCTTATTTTGAATGAAGAACTGCATTTCGACCCCTACAAATTGGTTATTGGACAACAGTTTAGATCAGAGGACTATGTCCAGCTGCTTAACTTCGCATGTCAGATGGAAGTAAAATTTTTGGCAAATGACAACCTCATTTTCGTAATGAGTGATGAAGCTCATTTTCATGTTGTTGGCATGGTGAATCAACAGAATTGTCGTTACAGGGTTCTTTAAAATCCGAGAGAATTGACAGAAAGACCATTGAACAGCCCCAAAATAACGGTTTGGTGTTCTGTTGCAAAAGCTGGCATCCTTATGTTTTTGAAGACCATCATGGAAATGCTGTTACTGTGAACTTCTGAGGGTTACATCGAGATGATAAACAACTTGCCTGAATTAAAGCGAAAATATATTCCTATCCGACGTGTGTGGTTTCAGCAGGATGGGGTAACGGTCCACATAGCCCGACCATTAATGGGTGTTCTTCGCTTTCTCTTCGGTAACCGCCTCATTTATAGGTTTTCTGACACTCATTGTCTCTCCCGGTTCCTTGATTTGTTCATGTGTTTACTTCTTGTGGAAAAACCTCGAGGCACGTGTATATGAACATAAGCACCGAACATTGGACGATTTGAAGGAAGCTATTTACGAAAAAGTCACCCAAATCGACATAGCAATGCGGGAAAAAGTGGAGGCCGACGTCTAAGAACGCCTTCAAAAATGCATCATTGAAAACGGACATCACAGGAGGAAAATATTGATTTCCATACTTAATTTTGTCAAAGACTAATTCTATAATTGATGTCAATAACAATTTTATGAAGCTAAAATTAATGACATTGGGAATTTTGCAAAAACGACCGTCATTTCTGGCTCACCTTGTATATAAATATAACTTGTCCAATTGTATAATATCTTTAGCAATTATCAATGACTTTTTTGTGCTATGATTTCTTCATTTAAAACATCCCGTTTCGTCCGTGTGTCCCTGTTTTAACTTTTGACTTAAAAATGTTTTAGCAGAAGAATATATTACGCCTGGCACCTGACAGATACAGTCTAGAGTTGAACACCCAAGACGGCAGTTATTTTTTACCCTAAGAATTGTACTTTAAGCTTTTGTGCATGTGTATGTTTTACTAAAGCATTTGACCATGAATAGTGTAAAAGATAAGACAATCATGACGTTAAGAAGAAGAATAATTATCAGAAAATTTTGTGAAGGTCTAGACGAAATGGTTTGTGAGTGGATGGTTCCGATCTGAGCAAACTTGTACTTCTAATAGAAGAAGAATCCAGAACTTGAAAGCAGTGGCCAAGTGAACAGAAATTATTGGAAAACTTTCGGGATTAACTGGTCCATTTTTCAGGATTCTGTCCTGGCTTTATTGCTTTATGATCTTGTTGTTGGAACCCTTCCTTTGTAAGTTTAGAGGGGAAACGAACCTACCGGCCGTGCATGGAATAAGCCAATCGTGTGGTGTTCGTTCCAGAGTGCCCATGGACGCCAATGCTGTAATTGTCTTCATGTTTTGACGTTCTGTCGTCGAGGAGGTACGAAAGGCATTTGAGTTGTTAAGAAATGTAACGGGCGTATCAATATTAACTGCAAAAAGCCCACAGACTTGTAGTCAAATGCATGGTTGACTGTCTCGCTGTTTAAGGCCTTCAGTTGAACCTTCTTGGAGTGGGATTTTGAGCTGATCTCCATCTGGTGAAGAACTGATCGGAGGGTCAGACAAGGTCAAAGCGTCGGAACAAACTTGGCTTCGAAGGCGACAGTACCTAAAATTTTGAGAAGGCCATAACGTATATCACCCTATGATAGTTTATCGATTGTCTCTGCTTTTCTTGTTATGAAGCGAATGCTATCTTTAACCCATGTTTTGTTGGAGTACAAACCCAATGTTTCGCAGGGTGATGTGCATCTAACGAACGGACAGCTGAAGTATGGGAATATTGCTGTTAGCCAGTTACGCAAATGCCTTGAATTTCATTAATCTTTAGAGTGAAGAGACTTTGGCGAGGGTAAATTTTGACCGTAACGGTTGTGTGGCCAAACGTTTACACAGACTGAGAGTAGAACACCGAATTCATTTACGAATGTCGACGTGTGTTGACCAAGCTTCTTCGGTCCATAGAGCTTTTTACGCTTGAGGAAGATTATATATAGGGAAATAGTTGGGCACCTCAGTTAGCAAGTTTGTCTCGCACGAACAATTATGACGGAGTAATGAGTTCGATTCTCATTAGGTGCCCCATACGTTTGGCTTTGTGCCACATCTGAGCTACGCTTGGAAAATCACTATATAGGAAAATAGTTGTGGGGATTGCTTCAAAGAATGCAGTTATGATATAAATAATATAAATACTTCACTAATGATTTTACAAGATGAAAGGGATTGTCAGTGGTCAGGAATTACAGCAAGCATTACTTACAGAATAATGCTATTATATGTATCGAAAGTATTAAAGAAATCAAATAAACCTCAATAACTTAACAATTTTTGTTAAATTTTAAATGACTAATTGAATAAAGCTTGAGTTACATTTTTAGGTTATGTTTTGTAAAAGTTATTGGATTTACTATGAACACTGCAGTCTAAAGTTATGCAGATTAAACTAATATTAGATTAAGGCCTCTGAAATCTAATAACATATATTTTTTTAATTTTTTCCATAATATATGTTAACACATAGGTACCTCCTAGATCGCTAAAAAAAAGCATAGTATGATAAAAAAGACTCCAAACTTGACGAAAACAAAATGTTGTCGTCTAAATGCTTATGTTACTATTAAGAGGAAAGATCAAAATATTTTGGGTGTATTTTTTTACATTTTTCAATTGTTCCTAGCATGTCCGAAATTTTCGTTAAAATCTTGTTTTTTTTTAGTCAGCCAAATTGACCATTTTTTTTCCATTTTATAAAAAAAAACTGGAAAATTCACTTTGAAATTCTTTTAAATATTAATTATTAGTTTTTCAAAACTTATTTTAAGAAAATCAGAAATTATAATGTTCATTTAAAATATTTTGAATCAAGCTGAACTTAGCTTCTGGGCCGAAAAGATGTAATTTGAAAATAAAACAAAGCAGGTCATAAACTTTCGCGTCACTTGACAGGTGATGAATGACATATTCACGGATTCCGTGAGGATAATTTGTTCTACGAAAGGAGAAAAGTGAAATAATTTACATTTAAGTGAACAAACTATTTACCACATTATTATTAAGGAAAACTTTCAGCGCTCTATTTCTTTTTGTACTTAGCTTTCACCTTTACATTTACGATGCTTTATGAAAAATACTTTATAGAGAAATTAAAATAAGACTATTAAAAGTGAGATTAAATTTCATATTTCATAAGAAAGGTACCTATAAATTAATTAGATACCTTTCTTATGAAATTTTACCAGAAGTGTACATAAAATACTATAATTTTATGTACATTTATTATATTTTATTGTGTTATTTGTATTTCCATTCATTTTATTATTAATTTTGATATTTCATTTATGATCATATGAATTTAATACAATTATACTGATACTTGTAGGTACTTTTCTCAATTGAAATTGAAAAATCAAATTAACTTCTCCACACGTGTTTCGCAAAAGTAAAGGTCTTAACAGTGGAGAACAATACTTAACTCAAGTAACGCAACTTAATAGTATTCTGGTTGGTCTTCCGTACTTTATAATTACGGCCCGATTATAAACACAAAATTACATTTCTTAATTACTGCGGATCTTCTGATTAGTCAAAATGATACAATTTACAACGCGCTAAAAAAGATCTCATAAGGACACTTAGGAAAGCCGATGCGGCTTTTAACTAATTTTATAATATTTTAACAACTTAAATGCAAAAATCTATTATAATTAAGAAATAACAAATAATTGTATTAAAAATTCATTTTTCATCGAAATTTTTTTTTGCTTTCAGAAAATATTGTCCATATTCATAAAAACAACTAAAAGCAAATAAAAGTATTTTAAATTAAATACTATCTTTGTTTTATTGAGTTTTGTATGTTACAATTCAGATCTGATTTTTCATCCAATTAAAAACAAAAAAACATGATTTGCATTCCTCAAAGCCTTGTGCTTTTAACTATTGAAATCACTAAACCCGATTCGATCGAATTTTTAGCGTTTTCATAAAATTAGTTATGGGGGGGATAATAAATATAAAAATTATTTCTGCCATGACTTTAATAAAAAAAAAACAACATATTTATAATAATTTCAATCATCTGTGAATAGTTTCTGAAAGTTTCATTAACATCCGACAATTATTTTTATTTTTGCAAGATTTTCCAAATTAATGTGTGTCATACTTTGGTATGACACACAAAAAACGTGCTAGAAATTGTCTGTTATTTTACTAGTTCCGGTGTTACAAAGAGAAACAAGGTTTTTTTAATCAAAATTTAGAATTTTCTAAAAAAAATAAATTTAATAAAAAAAATAATTAAAAAAAAACTTTGGTCTTTCCTCTTAATAATAACATTAATATTTAGACGATAAAACTTTGTTTTCGTCAAGTTTGGCGTCTTTTTTATCATGCTATGCTATTTTTTTAGCGATTTCGTGGAAGTACCTATTAAAACATTGGTAATGGAAAAGATTTAACAAATGCCAAAATATAACAAAGTTATTAAAGAAGGGTATGTCTACATTGGAGATTATCAAAAGTGATTCGCAGAGATCATCTAACGATAAAGACATATGCTGAAAATATAACAAAAATAAATACTTGAACCAAAAAAAAAAAAAGGATTAAGAATTTATCTCCAAGAGGAAAACGTAAACTAAATAGAGTTATAACGAAAAGTAAGCCTTTGACCTGTGTTCAGATCTTTGAACCAGTTTGAATTGAGAAAGTCAAGAAGAACAAAAGGTGTAGAATACTTTGAAAATTGGGATCTGTAAAGAAATCTCCCAGTAAAGCAAATATTTTGAAGCGTCAAAATTGGACCAAGAAATTAGGTCGGTGCAAAAATAATGTCGTTTTCTCACGTTTATGTGAGAAAACGACATTATTTTTGCACCAACCTAATACCTGTTCTAAAGTAATTTTCATGTACGAATCTCGGGAGACACTCGATGGGAGCGGTGGATGGGTTATAAGTTGGATTTTATGCGATGCAGATGTGCTTGTGGCTAAAAGAAGGCAGCAAGAAGGCGGCAGTATGATGATATAAGATGGAATTTTCGACCAAACCATTATTGAACGAGATCTTCCTGTCGTCATAGATTCCCAAGTAGGCATCTACGCGGATGACACCACAATTTAATCCTGCCTCAAAAACAAATCTAGTGTAGTTGACAAAACTAATCTGGCCGTTCGTCTCGAAAAGGACCTCCAATCGGTTGTGAACTGAGGCAGGAATTGGCTGGTCAACTTTAACACCTCAAAAACACCTCTGCTATCTATTAATCACCACAGAGGTCCTTCCCTGCCCCTCCCCTCCCCATTAGAATGTCTGATGCTCAACTTCCCGAGAGCACCTCTTTGCAGCTGCTCGGTCTCACATTGACTGCTGACCTGAGATGGAACAAATACATTGAGTCAATTGCTTCGTACACCACAAGGTAAGTTGGCTCCTTGTGCCGCGCCAGGAAATTTTTCTCCCCGGAATCGATCCTTCAAATTTACAAATCAGCCATTCGCCCTTGCATGGAGTATTGCTGCCATATATGGTCTGGAGTCCCTTATGTTTGTCTCAAGGTTCTTGATAAGATCCAGAGACGGATATGCAACGTAATTGGCCCTGATCTGGCATCTCGTCTGCAGTCGCTCTCTCACAGACGTGCCGTCACCTCTCTGTATTTTTTACAAATACTTTCATGTTAATTGTTCCGATGAGCTCCTTTCGCTGGTTCACAAACTTCAAGCGTCCTACGAGGCTGGTATCCCGCTCTCACCCTTTTACTGTTGAAACTGTTAAATGTAGCCGCCTTTTCTACTCCAATAGCTTCATATCTCGCACCTGTTGCATGTGAAACTCCCTTCCCTTTTCCTGTTTTATCTAAGAGCTATAATCTCCAACTATTCAAATGTAGTGTCAATAGACATTTCCAGGTGCCTTGATCTATCCACTATCCTTCTCTTCATCCTTTCCTCTATCACTCATATCTGCTCTCGCTCCAAATCCTTTGTAACCCCTTGCGTGCTAGTGGCTTCCCGCCTTGCTTGGGGTGAAATGCTTAAAAAAAAATATTCGAAGTTGGTGAAGGAGTTAAACTGAACAGTACTAACTATTGTGATTTCATGGACAAGACTTTCTTTGAATGCTATAAGTTAACCGTGAAATTATTTAGCGCAAAAGGTTCACAGAAGAGACGAAATTGGAATTTCCCCCCATCAAGTCGGAATCTGAATCCAATCGAAAATCTATGGTCAATTATAAAGATAAAATTATATAAAGGTGGCAAACAATATGACATCAAACAAACCTAGGAGAAGCAAATAAAACCACGATGTTAGAAACTGAACCTGTTGAAATAAAACATTTAACAAAGCTGATGGATAATAAATTAATTGCTGTTACTGAGACGAACGTCCATCGCATTAAGATGAAAATGCTTCAAAAACATCATATTTGTTATTTCTTCTATTATAGGTGTTAATCAATTGTTGATGATTTTATTACATTTTTATTGAAGTAAAACGTCATTAGCTAGTTTTGCATCCTAACTTCAATTTGCAGTTTTTAAAATAAATCTGACAACTTTAATAAAACTTGTTGAAACTACCTAAATATTTAACTCAAGTTTTTGTTTTGTTTTTAATCGTTTAAAATTTGACAAAAACTGTTCAAAATTGGATTTATTGAGTTTTATGTGATTTGCATAATAACATCGTACGGATTGTATATTGTAAATGCATTGCTAATGAATTTACCATAAAAATGCATTGAAAATCAGGAATGAAGTGATTGTCAGTGGTCAGGAATGAATGTCATCATTATTAGTAGAATCCTCTGATTATATTTATAATGGAAAAGCGTTGGTAATCTGCTAGAAAGGCATTGCCAATGTTCAAGAATTAATGACAGAATAATGCTCTTATATGCAAACTGATTTTGAAAGTTTGCTGACAATGATTTTACTCCATAATTAAAAGTTACCCAACTTAACTATGTGAGTCATGGTACTGACCACCCAGTCGGGCCATTGCAACGTGGTCTGCTTACAGATGTTTCTTGCCATATGGTGTCCAGTATTTTGTTTCTCTCCGTCAAAGAATTCTTTTTCGTCCAGACTACAAAGTTCCCAGCATATCCATACGAAAGCTAATAATAACTGCTTCCACATTTATATTCATGAACAATATGTATTCATTAATTCCTCTCGACTAATATCCTGATCTGTCTGTCGCCCTGTAACTCTCTCTCTCTCTCTTCTGATCTGTTGCATTTGCACGTTTTAATAAGTGCCTCTTTCTTGGAAATGCCGAAGATCAAAGCTGTACTGACCTCTTGTTTGGAAGGAGTTGCAAGTAACCATATGTGGCCTGTAAATTTCGCTCAATTTTCTGCACTTATTACTGTCGGACAGCTAATTCTTCTAGAAAAGGATAAATCACTGATTGGATAAAAACCCCTTTCTGTTGACGGTCAGTTTATAACCTGCAATTCTTTATAGCGTCCTAATTAAATTGATTCATTCCGCCTTGAATTACAAAATCTTTCTATGTTGATCATTGTCCGAATACGAGCTTATTAACTCTACCCATACAATAATGGATGCGTGGGTAGCTTAACAGTTATCAGTACTGAACGCGGAAAAGGCATGGATCCATTTCTCCCTACAATCACCTGAGAGTTAAATCGACTAGGCTCTATTGCCATTTTTTCAAACAACGATAAAGCCACTAAGACGCAAGGAATTGCTAGCAGTGAAAGAATGTGGAAACGAGTATTACTGCAGAGAGAGAGGACAATAAAAATAGATGATGACTGATAATTCCATTTAAACTTTTAAATATCAAAATTGACTGGAAAGCAAGAAGCAAGAAGGGAGTAGTGCGGGATTAGGAAATATTATCACAGAATTTATGGTTACATCTAGCAATTTCAACTGAAAAATGATGAGACCTAACTGCCAATCTAGTACTATATTTAAATTTCTTTTCCCGAGGGTATTTGTGCATAAGTGAATATAATAAACTCAATTAGAATTTGAACTCAGCTCTCTGATTTCATATTCTAAGCTGTGATCGATTAGACCACCGCACATTAACGGATTTTGGAAGAAGCAGTTATAGTGCAGGATTAAACAAAATAAGCAAGAAGCAAAGAAAACTCAACTGCACTCGAATGGCTGAAATGTCCTCATGTCGTTGCATGTAGGAATTTCAACTGAAAAATGATGAGACCTAACTGCCAATCTAGTATTATTCTTAAATTCATAAATTGCAGTTATCAGAAAGGAATGCTCTGCAGAACAATTACCATGAAAATACCGAAAAAGCGAGCAAATGGAAGCTACGTTAGGGAGGTGAGAAAGTGTCTGAAACTTAGATGCCAGGCCAGGACTAATAATATTGCAGATTCTTCTTTACATTTCATCAAGGATCTCTAGATACATAAACTTTGGTACCAACCATTCTGAGAGATGGACTATTCTTAATTTAAAACTGTGTAGAACGTAGTAGAATTGTAAAAATACGGTGCTGTTTTCTATAAAATTTCTTAAGGACCTGTAATGAAAGAGGATCTAGACCATTCACACTACTTTAAACTCGGCATGTATAGACAGGATCTACCTAGTATTCACTTTCCAGTCTAAAAAGCGTTTCCATGTCCTTCTGGGTGATGAATTATTTTCCATCCTACAACTCGTTTCTCATCATCGAAACGTGGCAAGCCTCTCAATGCTCTATCGCTTTTTCCATAGAAATGTTCAGACGAACTACGTTCCTTAGTTCCACGAATTCTAATCTTCATGGTTAGGACCCAACATGCCACGCGCATTGTAGCGAACCACCCTCATTCCTTTCGTATTCTACTTTATGGTAATGACTCCCAAGAGGATGCTTCCCTGATCACTATAATCTTAAACCGTTAAGTCCGAGGTTAATCGTTATCTTTCCCACATATCCTCATAAAATCTGCCCTTTAACTTTTATTCAGTAATCCTCTACCTCGAGTGGCGCTTGGGCCTTGTAGAAGTTAAATATTCTTAAAAAAAACTGCTTCAAAGATATCACCGACTAGCAGTATAACCTGTCTTTGCCCGGGTCTTTCATTACTGGGAATTTTTGCCGTTCAGTTGGAGCAGTTTAAGTTTAAAGTCAGACCACCCGAAAATCAATATTAGTAACAACATTTGGGTGCAGCTGAGGCACATTCCGAAATGGGGGGGGGATAAAATTTAAATCTGGGGGTTGTTGAAAAGGGAACTGTATAATAATAAATATTATTGTAATAATTTAAACTATTTATTTTTTAAAGTTTTTATGAAAGATATATATCCAAGAACAGATAGTAAATAGTAAAACGTTGCTGAGATTTATAATGAACAGGAAGTAATGGAGAGCCATTGTCGCCAATAATTTAGACTCAAAACCGGCACTATCAAACAAAAAGATTTCATCGAAATCGGATGAAAACTGGAAACGTATAAACAATATCCGTTTACACACACACATACACACACAGATTTTAAGAATTGTAGATATAGATTGTCCGTCCCTTAGCACTTAATCAGATTTGTTCCGACTGCCAGGAAAAAGGTATATAGTGGCCATTGTGACGAATAAGAAAGATCATATATCCTCCTTGGGAACTACCATTAATCGGATTTGAAAATGATGCACCATTGAATGCAAATTAGTTTCAAATGTTTTAAATCTTCCAGAGATTTTTCTGTTTTTTTTTTTCACCAGATTTGTTTGTCAATTCGATATTCGCCAACTCTATAATATATTATACAGTATAATATATACGCGGCCTTGTGGGTGAGGAATTATTTTCCACCCTAAAATCCCTTTCTTGCAGACAAAATGTCGGAAGCCTATCGCTCCTCTAACGCTATATCCATGGAAAGTGTTCAGACAAACTACATTGCTTAGTTCCACCAGTTCTAACCATCACGGCTAGGACCGGTCATGTCACGCCCATTGTAGCGAACCACCCTCATTCCTTTTATATTTCATTGGTGAAATGTAAATTCCAATCGAGTAGCTTCTTCCCACGAACTGCTACAATGTAGAACCGACTCTCAAGAGAATGCTTCCCCGATATCTACAATCTGTTCAAGTCAAGGACTAACCATTACATTTTCCATATATATATATATATATATATATATATATATATATATAGATATATATAATAAGGTAATGAAGGGTTTGGTAATCCGGATAATTCCAAAGAGTATGTGATCAAGAGAGCTCAGTGTAACACCTGAGCAAATATTAATTAAATAATTAAGAAAGTGACAAACTTGAGGTTCCATGACTATAATTTATTTCACCAGAAAATATATTTTTCCTGGTTCATCTGGTCACATCTCTAGCGACCAAAGTATTAGCTTTCTTTTATTTTTAATGTAAGTTTTTGAGTTTATATGAATCTAAAACTATCCCTCAACAACTTGTATTAAAAATAAAACTAAAACCTAATTCTACTAGAGATGTTACCTGATGTACCAGGAAAAACATATTTTTTGGAAGTAAATTATAGTCATGGAACTTTAAGGTTCACTCTTTCTTAATTATTTTATATATATATATATATATATATATATATATATATATATATATATATATATATATATATATACTAGTAATAATCTTATAAGTATTATTAGTAACTTTACGACGGGGGAAGTTTTCGCAAAGTCTGTAAATTTAGCCACCCCCACCTTACCCTGACCCGGCATCTATGAAAATAACTCTATACTGATACAAATTATTAACACCCCTCCCCTGCCGATTCTAAACAATCCGCCCTTGATGTAACCATGGAAATTTTTGATTTTAATTCTGTCCATACTATTAAAACTCGTAAATTTCAGAAATAAGTCATTCCCAAAACAATTTCGCTTGAAGATGGAACAAAGCCTACTTTAACTCAAGTTAATTCAAATATTATTTTGAAGTTTTCGGCTCTTGTTTTGAAACATGAGACCTCTTATGTAGCGAGTTGGAATCATATTTTTAAATAAATAATTATATTTATGCTCTACTTTCGTATCGAGCACTATTTTTTAAAAATAATAACAAAAATACTAAGGAACTTTGGATTATTTACCAAACCAGTTTCTTTCCTATTTTCTACAATATTTTCACACACACACACACACACACACACACACACATATATATATATATATATATATATATATATATATATATATATATATATATATATATATATAACATGTGCTTCTTACTCTATCACGAGTGACTCTCGGGTTATATACAGTGTGAACATCAATATAAAAAGGTTACCGTTGGTGATTGTGAGATTTGTTAAGACTTGGCTAACCTCCATATAATCCATTGCCTCTCTCCGCCAACTCGCAACATCCACAGGATATCCGGTTGCAAACCTCATCGATTTCCTTGCAGCCACACACAAAATGGAAATCAGTTATTGGCATGCCAGGGTCATGCGTTGAAAGTCATACTCACGCAACAACTCCAACAGCACGTTAACGAGTAAGAGAACGTCGCGTCGCCGCCTTTATTCAGGTGAAAGGAATAGCGACACGTATCCAGAGTTTGGTTACTTTAACGGTTACAGGCGAGGTAAATGGAATTGGCGATTCGGATTCGAATACAATTCAAGTGTATCGGATTCATATTGAATATATACCATTAGAGAAGGCATGAATTCATTATTTCCTGCTCCCGCTATGGGTTAAATAGTAGGTTAGACTGGCCTCTTTATTGAGAACAAGAGAAGAACTATTCTGAATTTCTTGGCTTTCCCTCGAGGATGATGCTTTGTTTTCTTTGTTAGTTCAGTTTGTGATCTTTGAATTGGCTAATGAGAGCGATCTTTGCTTGAAAGTTCCTTCGGAGTTGAGGACATGTTACTCAGGATGGTGGATTAGGTTTTGGTTTTTGTCGCCTTTCTTTTCGACGTCTTCTTTTTTTCCTATACTCCGGTTTATCGTTTGAATTCGAAAATTGTTATTCTGTCTCTGACAATGGATCTACGGAGATTCCAGTCCATCGATGCCCACGATTCCCAGATGGTTATGTCGATTATACATTTCTTCATGTTTTGTTTTGGAACGTCTTTGCATCTCTTTTTTGACCTCCTATTTTACCTTTTCATTCTTTGACTTCGGATTAAAAGACTTTGGTAACCGATTCTCATACTTTCACACCAAACGTCCAATTCATCGAAGTTGATTTTTTAATACGATGGCTTCAATGAAGGTCACTATAGTTTGTTCCAGTACGCTGACGTTAGCAGTTCTATCTTCTCAACTGATGTTCAAGATAATTCGAAGATCAACGCTGATTACATTTTTAAAAGAATTTCAGATATTTTCGATAAGTTGTTCTGGTCTTAGAGGCATAATTGAGAGTTGGAATCATCACAGTCTTGTACACTAACATTTTCGTCTCTGTTCTGATGTCACAATCTTAGAAAAGTCTATTTCGGAAGCAACTAAAAGTTGATCCTACACATTTGAGACGGTGTTGTATCTTATTTTGAAGGTCAATACTAGAACACAGATAGTTACCAAGATAAGGAAAGTGATCCAAATTCTCCAAGACTGTTGGATCTTTGTTTCTGTTCAGACTGTTTCAGTTGCTGATGCTTGATAGATGCTGATTTATTTTGTCTTATTTGCGTTGATTTCTGGTCCAAGCTTGGTGTATACATTGTTGAAAGCATTCAATATTTATTGTTGGTGTGATTGTCATCTGTATATTGAAATTCGTTCAAAGAACTCACTGATCTTTTGGGTTTTGGAATGAAGTGTTGAATAATCTACTGTTTGTCCTGTAGACAATCCCTGTCCTTGGAGGCAGATCATCTTTTATGATGTCTATCACCTTTCTAATGAAGAAGGTGGACACATTTCTTAAAACAGTGAAGAAGAAATGGGAAAAGGTTTCACTATCTTTGACAAGAAAGTACTCCCGAGATTATAAAGAAACAGAATCAGTGGAGAGCCATGATCACCTTCGTCCTGAAGAAAAGAAAGAAGAATAACAGGGTAAAGGAAGAACTGGTTTCAAGTCTGTTCAAACGTTTTAAGCGATATTATTTGATCCTTATTTCAATAAATCTGTTTACTTACTAGTATCCATAACGCCATCTCTTTATCTCTTCGTGTCAACATTCATAACACAAGACTATACCCCAAAATGGTTGGATACACCGAATATGACTCTTTACTCTTCTTTTAATTGGGACATTCACGTAAGAAAACATTTGAAATACGACCAAAATGGGAACTGTTAAACCTTAACTGCTCTTTAAGTTATCTGCCATTTTCTTCATGGCATTATAATGATTATTGGTGACACAAGTAGAAATAGCATATAGAAAAAGCATTTATACATTTTAAATAGTAAAATAAATAACAGGGAAAAACATTAAATTCCTACATTGGCTGCATATGTATTACCCATTCTCGTAGGTTAACTTGTCACCTGTCGAAACTCAACATAATTAGCTCAATCCTCCTGCAATCTTCTATCTTTACAAGAGCCAGCCCAAGCGAGAAAATAGAGTAAAGCTGACATCTTGTGTTAGGAGCTCTCCAGTCATCATTTTCCATTCTCGATAGAGATCAAAAGCGTCTGCGTTTCCACGCTGCCGGCGAATTAACACCCTTCATCATTCGTCGAACGTCTCTCACATCGCTATTTCCATGGAGAAATTTCAGATGTAACTAAACTTAGTTTCACCATTCTTAATCTCCACAGCTAAGATTGGTCATGCTATGTACATTGTAACGAACCACCCTCATTCCCTTCATATCCCCTGGTGAGATGCAAGTTCTACTCAAGCAGGTTCTTCCCACAAACGGATGCCTTGTGGAACCAACTTCAAAGAGGTTACTTCTCTGATCACTACAATATTAATCTGGACATATTTAAAGTTAACCTTTATCTTCCGCGCATATCCGTATAATCCGTACACCTTACTCTGTAACCCTCTACCTCGAGTGGCTCCAAGGCCTTCTACAGTGTGAGCACTACTGTAAATAAACGACAAATATTAGTGGATAATAAGGGTGTTTCATTAAGACGGATTAAAGACAGCATTAAATAAATCTGTGTTATTGGTAAAAAATTATTTATTTCTCTATTGGATCATGTTATTTAAGTCATGGCAATTATGTGTGAAAAAATAATATCTCCCAAATGTCCGCCAAGGCTTCGGCGGCACACCTCCACTCGATGGTCAAAATTTTTGATGTCATCTCTGCATAGTTGCTTCTCGATCTCATCAATATGCCTTATTATCTAATCCTTCAGCTGTTGAATTGTTGTGGACTTGTTGGCATAAACCTTACTTTTGAGATGACCCCCCAAAGAAAGAAAAGGCGTCAAGTCGCATGATCGTGGTGGCCAACTGTTCGAAAGATGATGTGACCTGGGAATTTCTCATTCAAATTCTGTTTGAACGTCAATTTTTGTAATGGGCTTCGATAACATTAACATGTTGTTTGATTGTTAATCTTTCCATGGTTGAAATTGCCAAAGACTTAAGTTTTTAAATCTGAAAGAAAAAGAAAAAAAATCATTAGACGCTCAAACTTAATTCACATTTAAAATCGTTCCAAGTTATTGGAACAACATTTATCAAAATACGAGGCAGAACCCAGAATAAGCGAAAAATACCAATTATACACGTTATTATTATACAGATTAATAATCTATATTAAATAAAATATATTTCACCATGAAGTCAGTATCTGGAAGTGTGTATACCGTATTTAATATGGGTAATAATAATAATAATAATAATAATAATAATAATAATAATTGTACTCACAAGTACAGCTTACACGTTACGAAGAGGTTTATCATTTAAAACTTAGTCCGCGCAGCAGATTGGTTGTTATTAACATCCAATCGGATGCGCGGAATATGTGGTCTTTCTTCCTCTTATTCTTTAAAAAGGCCAGAGTAGCTGTTAGAGTTTTATCAGAAGGGGGAATCAGGGGTTGATCTCCACGGATTGGGTCGATTTGGTGATGGGGAGTATGATGTTGAAAGACCCGAAACTCCCTGATGAACCAAGTCAAAACATTACTGACGACCCCCTTGCACGCCTATTTAAAGGGTATTTTCGAATTAACGAATCTATATAAAATATGCGTGATCTTGGGATTTTTTTTTATTACAAAAATAATCAGTGATAAAATGAAGCCATTTCTTACTCTAGATCTCTGGTTGCGACCTGGAAGGTATTGTGCATTCAACAGAATTCTTTTTAAGTTGGTATCAACCCATGCAAGGCAATAAAGCCACTAAGACTCAAGGGGTTAAAGGGTGTGGAAGGATTAGGAACAGAAATATCAATGATGAGCAGAAAGAGAACAGAATAATCAGGTAAACAGTAAACACCGATTGACACTGCATTTACATTTTTTCAGATTAAAGTTGGCTGGAAAGTAAGGAGTCGGAAGGGAGCTCCACCAGCGAGAAATGCAAGAGAAGAAACTGTTAGCATAGAACTTACGGTTATATCTAGCTAGCTGAACTGTAAATTGATGAGATCTCGACGCCAGTTTAGTACTGCGCTTAAATTCATAGAGTCGTGGTATCTTAGTAAAGAGATCACTCGAACAATTACCATGGAAGTATTCATAGAAAAGACACAGGGAGGCAACATTATGACGGTGGAAACGTGACTGGATTTCATGAAAATAATAAATATAAACTAAAAATTCTTGAATTTAGCTATATTAAAAAAAATTTTAAACCCAGTCTTAATAAAAACTTACTGCCCAAAAGTTTTAAAATGTTTACAGTAGTTAGTTAAAAATATCCAGGTTTGTACTAATAGTTCTCAATACAAAAAATCAAAAAAAAAAAAAAAAAAAATCATAGTTACTTCCCCTGAAGCGTTACTAGGCTTTTTTGTCTACCCCAGTGAGCGAAATAAAGGGTTAAGTTCAACATTCCAACGACCTGAAGAAGGCCGGAGCGTACAACGGCCGAAATGTTGTAATAAGTATGGCAACAAAGACGAGGACAGTAGCCGAATAATGTAAAAAGTGTACATAATACCTCATTTCAGAAATATAGACAATTTTTTTTAACGACTTTTTACTGCCCATTGAATATTTCAGGTGAAATTCTTATTGCACCTTTTAACTAATTAAGCGTCTATTAATACGTAACAGGTTACACGATGTTCCTCATTTCTTTAAATATATTTTTTTCACCTTTTAACTTCCCTATCTATCAACAGATTTTATTTTTTTTAATGATATAAATTAAAAAAATGTGTTGATAGGCAGGGAAGTTAAAAGGAGGAACATCGTGTAACCTGTTACATATATTATTAAACGTTGGCTATATATACTGTGCAGTGTTATTTCTTTGAAACCTAGAGATTATTTATAGACAATATACAACCACTATCCTACCCAATTCTTTTTATTTATATAGCTTGCACTTCACCCATGTGAACTTAAATATTGCTTTTTTTAAATTATTTTCCATAAATGAAAAACATTTACCATACATACTTTAAGCTTGCATCATTCTTTTCCCAATGCTTTACTCCATACATTCTATATTTTGAATTTACACACCAATAATACATTGGGTTTATTTTGTGCTTTGAATCTGAGTATAATTTAGCTTTCCTCCCCTGAGACCAAGTATTTTTTAAAACTAACTGTAATAAGTGATCCAATCATCATTTGTGTCTGACGATTTGGGAAACTGTGAAACTTTAAGTTGTATATAGGTATTTATTAATATATACTTCATAGCTCTGTTTAACTACATTGAGCACTGTTTTATTTTTACCGTACATTAACTTAAATATGTATTTGCTTATCTGTTTATGCAGGCTTTCGCACGAATATACAGTTGCTAATATCTCGTTATTTATTTTACATTCACACACATCTATCTATCTATCTATCTGTGCATGAGTGTGTGTGTACATGTGCGTGCGTGTGGGTGTGTATAATATATATGGAACAGCAGGTGCGTGTGTATATGTACGTAAATATATAGGAAGATTTCCACCAAAATTAGCGGAATTATTTGACTCACATCCGAGAACAAATGTAGAAAGAAATGTGAGGCCTTACAAATCGTAGCAAACAAGTCAATCAACACATGAAGGCTTGGTCATTAATATTTATTGACTAAGTGGAGAAACTTTTGGAAATTTTCGTTATTTCAGAAAGTTTAAAACTGTCCAGAACTTGGTTGATCTTCAAGTGACATTTAATCAAATTTGAAACGCTAAAACTGATTTTAAGTTTCTGATTACCTAAACCTCTTCCTTAAACACTTTTCGAAGCATTACAGTGACATTAACAACAGTTCATTTTATTTTATTTATTCATCATTTCACCTCAACTAAGGAGATAATGCCACTAAGACAATCTATCTATCTATCTATCTATCTATCTATCTATCTATCTATCTATCTATCTATCTATCTTAGTCTGTTCATTTTATTTTATTCATTTATCATTTCACCTCAAGCAAGGAGATAATGCCACAAAGACGCAATGGGTTACCGGGAGTGAAAGAGAATGAGAAGAATTTAGTAAAAGGAAAAGACAATAAAAGATCTATCTATCTATCTATCTATCTATCTATCTATCTATCTATCTATCTCAATTTTATCTATGTATGTATGTATGTATGTATGTATCTATCGATCTATGTCATTTTTTATTTATCTATCTATTATAACCGGTGAAAATGAATTCCACATGAACATATGAAAACCAACATTCATCAGCCTCAAGAGAATTGTTTTCCTCTTATTCGACAAAGAAAACGCCACTTTGGGCGGTCACAATGAAAAATGGTTTCTATCACAAAAAAGCCAAAATGAAGAAAATACTTTCTCGGTCAGAGGACAGGCTTCAGTATTTCATCCGCAATGCAATCTTCTGGGAAATATTTCTTACTATGTTTTCGATAGAATTCAAATGGACACATATATTTTTTTAATATGATTTGTGGTAATTTGTTCCAAAACTGTTCTTGCAGAACGCCACAGAGAGCAATTTGATCGTTTGAATATCGCATTGAAATGCCAAATACAATTTTTCGGAATTCGACCGAAATGGTTTTGATGGGTGACAACACCCGTTCTCATGTTGCAAAGCGAAGCAGCAAATGACAACGGAGATTGGTGACCGATGATTCCTAAGATATTTTGACTACAAATTATGATTTGTTTGGCATTATAAAAGCAATACTTTTTTTGGTCAGCTGTTGAAGATATCGAAACATTAATGAATTCATTGAATCTAAAGCGGAATCTTTATCTTATGAAGAGATACACGCTTTAAGTAAACATCTTACAAAGCCAGAAAGAATAATTATTATGATTGAATAATGAGTCTATGAATTAATATGAATTAAACGATAGAAAATAACAACATTACATATGAAGGAAGATGCTATTCAGCCAGGGGGTGGCAAAGTCAGAGAAATAGAGGCAAATGCTTATTAGATAATGATAATAATCACGCTATGAATTGATATGAATAAAATGATGGAAAATAACAACATTACATATGAAGTAAAACGCTATTTAGCCAGGGGGGACAAAGTCAGAGAAAAGAAGGGAATTCTTATTGAATAATGATATTATTCCCGCTATGAATTGATATGAACGGAATGTTTTGTCTAGAAATGATGTAAATTTTTGTATTAAATCTAATATGCTGGAAGACAGAATTTAGCTGAAATGAGGCTTCAGTCTGTGGAAATTCAGGAAAGAAAATTGATGAACTAAAAACGATCTTATGCTTTGGTTTGTTTTACGGCATATCAATCTCAATGAGTTATTTAATGCTGACAAGATTTTTATTGATGGTAATATCTTTTCCAAAATTGTATTTTTTTTTAAGCGTTTCACCCCAAACAAGGCGGGAAGCCATTATCACGTAAGGGGTTACAGAGAGTTGAAGCGAGAACAAAGAGGAGTGATAGAGGAAAAGATGAAGAGAAGGATAGGGGATAGATCAAGGCATCTGGAGACGTCGATTGACATTACATTTGAATAGCTAGAGATTATAGTTATCAAGGAAACTTGCTGGTAATATTTTTTTCTTCAAAAGTTCATTGCTGGTAATAATTTTTTTTTCCAAAAATGTAATTCTGGTATTAAATCCTATTTACATTTTAATAGTGTTTTGACTCCAGTTTGGTATGGGGGTTAACTATTTGTCTATAGCTGGGACCCTAACAGGTGCTACTACTCCGGGTGAGAGTGGACCTGGGAACACCAGCAATTAAGAGGTAGTTCTACGTTCCTCAAAACCTCCTGATCAATGGCCTTGCTGCCGGGTGTAGTTTATCGTCTTACCCAGGACGAATGATTTTATGAATTTATATGAATGGGGAATTTTGTCAAAAAAATATTGCCATAACCCTATATAATGGGAAACACAATTTAGCTGAAAAGCTGTGTAAAGTCATAGAATGCAGGAAAGATAATTTGATGAGCGAATAATGATGTCACGAATATATATATATATATTAAAAAAGGGAAAATAATCGACAATTTCATCAATTTATATATCTAGATAAATCTCTTCGTGTTCTAATAGTATGGAGGAAATTTCTTTCGGAAAGATTTATTTCCCCAGAACTGCTACTCTGTAGACCAGACTCCCCGATCGTTACAATCTCAAACTCTTAAAGTCCAGAGTTAATCATTACCTTTTCCACGTCCTCACAACGTTCATTTTTTTCATCCTCATTACAACTTAATTCAGTAAACTTCTATCTTGAGTGGCTCTTGGGCCTTGTGTTACGTGGGCAGTTAATAGAAAAAAATATCTGTGCAACAACTAAATTTGTGCCAACAATACCACCCACCCTATCCAAATCACCGAATTACATGTTGATTGTGCATGTGAAAAAGAGAGATTCCAGTAAAAAAAAAAGTCTCTACCAGTTGCTTCCTCTGCTCGACCTTAAAGACATACCCGCTAAGCACTGGCAGAAAGTAACCGGAGAATTCTCTTACACGATTGGTCCGTTTAAGTCTTCTTTCGATTTCGCTACAAACAGATGTCCGCTGCCAATCAGATTCCTAATTAGTTGTCGAGGTCTCTTTGAAGTCAAATAGATAGAGACGACGATGCGTGTGTACATATAAATAAATATCTAAGTTAGGGATTTTTCCCATCGTATGCATAATGGAGATATTCTGTAAACGCTAATTTCTGTTCATTTGATTTGAATATATTATCGACACCCTTGGAGCCTACCCCGGTGGCAATAGTTGCAGATTTAGTAAGAAAAGATATATTTACTGACAATGGATATAGTAGCTTTTAGCTGTTATAAAAATGTAAGTTTTATCTTTTTAGAATCCCTCTCTGTTGCATATACACAATCTCACCAGGGAGGTTAATCGCTGTTTTCTTCTGTTCTTCTTGCCTCCATTATATCTTGTAAGTGTCAAATTCTCCTAACCTTCTTTTCTCATTATGTGCCAGAAGAATTTCAACAGACACTTTCTGATCCTAATATAAGCGTCCTTTTGGTCTTCGTTCTTCTTAAAACTTCCACATTAATCACATGTTCAGGCCAAGTCATTCACAGAATCAATCTATAGAACCACATTTTTGTTACTTGTATCTGTGAGGGACTGTACAGCATTCATTGCCATAGAAGAGAAGCGATGTTGTATGAAACTTGTTTTCTTTGTTTCTTACGCAATTTTCATATTTTTTAATTATTGGCTTGGCTTTTGAAAGACATCTTTCGCCATTTCAATATATCTTCGCATTTTAAATGTCACATTGTCCCCGCCTCTGTTAAAAATCGTCTAAGATATTTAAACTTTCGTACTGCCTTCAGTTTGGCATCTCCAAATTATTTCTATAAAAACAAAACAGATAAACATTGAGTGAAAATCTTGAAATGACGAATATCCTCATTTTTGTTTTTTTTATAATGTAGGCTGATGAGTTCTGAGAACACCTTTATATTGTTATTCTTCGACGTATTACTTGAGAAGCCTGTGAGGATGTTGTAAGCGTTATCGGCTGGGAACGTGAAATCAGAAAGTTCATAGTTAGGATTGTGTTCCTTCGTTTTGGATCGTAGAGAGTCTATGATAATTTAAACTCTAAATTCCAACAGTGGCGAAAGCAGCGCGAAGCCATTCCTTTATCTTAATCTTTGCATTCAGGCGTATCAAGATAGGAAGCTGTGGAATGCCATGATCACCAACGAAATGGACACAGCATTGAAACAAGAGAAAAACGTTCATATTTTACTATTCTTTTGGTGGATGTGATCTTCAGATTTCCCAATGTCTGATATTATTCCACGAGTTGGGATTTGTATTCTTACCTTTATTATTTTGGCATTTTTATATATTTCGGTCGTAGCGATCTTCGGCCTTCATCATACTGTCTGAAAATTCGAAATGAACCCTTATTAGATGTTCTAACTAATATTCTCATATTTATTACTTTTAGCAATATGTCTGCCGATGCGATCTTCGTCCTTCTTCAGATTCTAGCTGGCGTTGGTAATTCACTGTTCATATTGAACTTCTACAGAGGCAAAATACAATAGAAGAGATTTTTGGTGTGAGTAACTGTACGAAACGCTTTATTTCCTCTGTCTTTGCTGCAGACATTAGGGTATACTTTATATTTTTTCTTAGCGTAATGCAAACTGATGTTTGATGAAATCAACTCCGTGTCTAAGTTCATAGTTTATTTGTTAATTCTTTAGAATACACGAGCTAAAAAAAAAAAAAGAACAGTTACAGGCTTCAGTATCTGTCTATATATCTGAGATAAGGTATTATGTACATTATTTACAGTATTCGGACTATTGTCCTCATCTTTGTCACCATATTTATTACAACGTTTCGGCCGTTGTACGCTCCGGCCTTCTTCAGGGTGTTGGAATGTCGAAGTGAACCCTTTATTTCGATCACTGGGGTAGACTATTCTAGTTCCACGTGCCATGTCTAATGGATGTCAGTTATCAGTTATCTCCTGTTAATTCCCCTCTTCAATTTCTCCACTGCCTTAACCGGGTATTGAACTCACACTCATTGGGTCATGTCACTGGATCTAATTAACGCCTTTATCCACTGGTTAGATTCAAAGAGTGTGAGTTCAATTAACAGGAGATAACTGACAACTGACAGTTCGACATTCCAACCACCTGAAGAAGGCCCGAGCGTACAACGACCGAAACATTGTAATAAATCTGGCGACAAAGATGAGGACAATAGTCCGAATAATGTAAATATTTACAGGCTTTAATGGTCAAATAGGTCTTTCCTTTTTCACAGACTGCGTCTTGATTTTTAAATTTCCGTTACTCGAAATATTCGTCGTTTACCCTTAATACACGGGATGCAAAATTCTATAAACGAGGTGGTTTAATTTTTTTACTATATTTTGTCATGATATGGATTCTGTCCATAATTTTTAAATATTATCCAAACATCAGGGAACATTATGACGTTATCTTACATCCGGGCTCAAAAAAGAATACCCGCTCGATCCGGTGCCTAGGATCAAAGTGTAGTATCTGCGCTTTGTGAGCTGCCGGGTCGGGTGTGTGTCGAACTCTCTGCTTGCAGAGAGGAACCTGGACGAAGCTCCGCCGAAGGGTAGGGTTTCGTTGGGGGAGGTTGACGGAACTGGCCCGCCTCGGCGGGTTTGGATGGTTATTTATTTTTGGCTGGGCCTACGGGCTCGGGGATACCCACATTAAAAAGGCCTTGTGCCACATTCGATCCCCGTGGGTGGATTGATAAATACCATCTTACATCCGGGCTCGAATGGAATGGAGAAATACGTGGTCCGCGAGACAAATTCCATTAAGCCCCATCTTTGTATACTGATCGTACACAGGGGGTGAAGTTGTGATCAGTGATTCAAATAACTTTTGAAATGGTAAATGCTCATCTCAAAAGTACAGAATGTAACCTCTACATGGATTGTACACTGAACGATGCTTATGGAACGGAAACGGTCGAAACATCATTTGGAATGACGATAACCTTACCCCCAAATTACATCTTTGTTGGAATATTATCTTTTCTGTTAGGATAATCATTCCTGTAAAAAAAAAACAAAAAAAACGTTTTTTTCTTCAGGAATATACATGAATTTATTGATTTGTTTTTACGGCTTATCAACACTTTTTTTGTTATTTAAAGCTACATCCGTGACCTAGGTAAGACGATAAACTACGTCCAGCAGCAAGGCCTCTGATCAGGATGTTTTGAGGAGCGTAGAACCACCTCTTATTTGCTGATGTTCCCAGGTCCACCCTAACGCGGGATGGTAGAACCTGTGAGGGTTCCAGCTATGGCCAAATAGTTAACCCCGAAACTGGGGTAAAAACACTATGAAAAAGTGTAAAAATAGGTTTTAATACCAGAAACCCTTTGTAAAAAAATTATTACCAGCAATAAATTTTTGAAGAAAGAAAAAACTATTACCAGCAAAAAAATATAAATAAAAATAATAATAAAAATAAATTTTGGAAAAAAAATATTACCAACAATACATTTTTGAAGGAAAATTTTACCAGAAACAGATTTTTGACAAAACAATAAATATTTTTCGGCATAAAATAACACATTGAGGTTGATATACCGTAAAACAAAACAAACCAAACTATTTAAAGCCAGAAAACATTTTTAGAGTGTAAGAATTTACTGGAGACAATAATAATTTACTGATACAATTACTACTATTTAACCCATAGTTTGAGGGAGAAGAGGTTGATGCATATCTTTACCAAGGATATTTTCGAGTAAATGAATGTAGTAAGCTAGACTGGAATCGCAATTCCCAGCCGTGAGTTGTGTAATGCCTAACTCATTACATAACTCACACATCCAAGCATACACAAGAATTCCGGCGTGTTCACCCACCAAATACTGAACAAGCTCGACGTTGCTGAACTTCGATGATTGTACGTGTTTAAAGGTGATATTTCCGTAAGCTATAATATAATATGATGCGTTTTTTGACATTCAACTTTGATCTTAAGTCGGTATGTCACATGACGAACAATGCGAAACAATGCCATCCATTTGTAAATGAAAAGGCCCCTGATTTTCTCTTCAAGATCAATCGCTCTTTTATAATTATCATCAGAATTCTTTTGCAATTATCACCGGTGATCTTGGAATGTACACTGGAAAAAGGTTGCAGAATATATTGGTTGGAATGGTGTGTCAAAAATAAAAGCAATGCAAGAAATAAACATGAGAGGACAACTCTTAGATTACCAATAAAGTGGATATCTATTCTGGTTTTAAAATAATTGTAAAGTTGTTTGTTTAATAGTGTATTTTTGGAATCTTGTTTGCAATCTCCATGTTTGGGCAGAACTTAAGGTTGGGTTATCGATTACATATTTATATTATAACATAAAACCTTCTGCTATTAAAAATTCCAAGTCCGATTTAAAATTCTTTTTATAGGATAGGACGCCAGTTATCGATTAATTCACAACAAAAACCGTTTCTTATTTTTTGTTAATCAATAAACTCCTGCTATACACCCGCAATATGTCCAATGGGTCGTTTAATTAGTTCTTAATTTTTGGTCACCATTCTTTAACTGTACGAACGTTAAATACAACGGTCTATGATCGACACATTCAAAAACTATCCTAAGGAACAACGGTTTCAATTTTTCTTTCAAAGGACAATTTTACTGTAATTATCAATTTATGTTTTTGTAGTATCTGTCTATATTTCTGAAATGAGGTATTATGTACATTATTTACATTATTCGGACTATTGTCCTCATCTTTGTCGCCATATTTATTACAACGTTTCGGCCGATGTACGCTCCGGCCTTCAGGTGGTTGGAATGTCGAACTGAACCCTTTATTTCGCTCACTGGGCTAGGCTGTTCTAGTTCCACATGCCATGTTTAAGGTATGTCAGTTATAAGTTATCTCGTGTTAATTTCCCTCTCTAATTTCTCCACTGCACAGTGGATAAAGGCGTTAGTTATATCCAGTGACAGGACCCAAACAGTGTGAGTTCAATACCCGATTAAGGCAGTGGAGAACTTTGAGAGGGAACTTAACAGGAGATAACTGATAACTGACATCCATTAAACATGGCACGTGGAACTAGAAGAGTCTAACACAATGAGCGAAATAAAGGTTTCAGTCCGACATTCCAACCACCTAAAGAAGCCCGGAGCGTACAGCGGCCGAAACGTTGTAAAAAATATAGTGACAAAGATGAGGACAATAGTCCGAATAATGTAAATAGTGTTATGTGTCTCTAGATTTGATAGTTTTTAGATTGATTTCTTGTTTTTCTCCTTCATTATCAATCTTGGAACGTGTCACACGCCCAAACGAGAAGCACTGTCCCAAACATTTTACTGTTTGCCATCATTATAGATGCCGTGATCGGTGATGGTCACAGAGCCATTGTTCGGCTGCTCAACAGACCAGCTTCCTCCATAATATCTCGGTTGTGTGCCAATGGGTCGTTTACTCAGTCCTTAATTGTTGGTCACCATCTTTTCACTGCACGAACGTTGAATACGACGTTCTATGATCGACACATTCCAAAATTATCTTAAGGAACAAAAACAATGAGTTTTTTTGAAGGATCTTCCACTTTACTCAGTGATTTCGTCATACAATTTTGACCTCTGTTTGTTTGAAAGATTGTTAGCTTTTGTGAAGTGTCGATATCACTTGCACTTTCTCTTTCTGATCAGCTTTTCCAACGGACCTTTTTTTATCTGATGGAGAGTGTCGTACTGCGTTATTTGTGATACAGTCTACATAGAAGACGCTTAAGATGATTCTGTAGACTCATTTCTAATGCCTGGATTCTTCACTATAATTCTGTTGTTAATGTCGCAGATTGGTCGGCGTACAAAAAGACTGAAAAGGCCAATTCACACAACATTTGATCTTTGATTCTCAACAGATGTATTTGTCTTTCAATTTCGTTCTTAGTTTTTGACAGCAGCCATTATTTATGTTGCTCCTGAAAGTATTTCAATTCTGGAGTCGTTTTCGCTAATGTATCATATCAAAATATTTGGATAGGCCCACTTATTTAAATCCTTGACCACTTGTTTGTATTCTATCTGCACGACTTTCCTCGTTATTCGTCATGAGTTTGTTTTATTTATTTTTGGCATTATTCCCTATACTGGAAGAGAATTCATCCAGATTCTTCAGAAAATTGATTACTCTTGGTAAACGATAGATCTTCAAAATGTACATATTTATTTAATAAAAACGACATCGCTGAAAGTATTGGTTTTACATTCACTATGTTCAAAAGGGGACATTTTGATCTGGAAAACCAAAAACATTGTTGCTATTGTTCATGATGACCAAAATTAGAATGCTGATTAAAAGTAATATCATCTACATAACACGGGGTATCGCAGAAGTACTCTACAAATCTTACTTAAACTTTGTAAGGCATTTGTAAACACTTGGATACGTTGACTGTTGTCATTTTTGGGCGTCTTACGGTTGCATGGAAAACATTTAATGGCCTTAGTTTGCATCTGCTATTGGCTGCACAAATGCAATTAAAATAGAATAATTTCTTAAATGAAAGATCATAAGGCGATAAACAGTGGATTGTTTACAAAAATATGGTAAAATGGTGCCGAGGAAAAAGGAAAAGCGGCCCGCATTCAAAGAACTTTCTGATGAGATCAGAAGGAGTCATTCCTGAAAATCAAATGTTGAATCCAAATAGATGACCTCCCCAGTTGGAACGTTTAAAAAGAACAATCTTCGAAAATTATTCGATTTGGTCAATTGTAGGGCGTCGTATTCGTTTAGAAAGACACGAAACCTTTTGTCTCTTTGCAGAAATTCATACAGAGTGATGTCCTACGGCACTCACCGAATTCACCTGATTTGACACCTTTGGATTACAACTTATTTCCCTATCTACAAAATTCTCTTAATGAGAAGAAATGTGCCACTATTAACCATCCCAAAAGAAGGTCTTCCCCTTAAGGTGATACAATGTATATGACGAGGATGGAAGGACATTGTTTATTAAGAGCCCTTTCCGCAAAAGCAGACATGGAATTCAGACAAGTGCTATTTCTAAATGGATCTATTTAAAAAGGCAAGAATCATGTTTCTTTGCAGACCCAGCAGGATTTTGGAAAACCTTGGCCGGGATGTCCTACTACAGGTTCAGAAGTGGACATATCGAGAGGGTAAACCGAAAGAATTATGGCAGGCCTGCAATCATTGATGATCACTAAATAACAAATTTGATTCAAAATAATTTAGGTCACGCGACACCGGACATCAAAAGATACTCCATATATCCCATATGAATATTGTAAAGCATTTGAAAACAATTGGAAGCATGAATCAGTACGATGTTTGCTTGCCTCGTGATTTAACGAAAAAGAAAAAAAATTACTAGACTGCATTTGTATCTAAAATTCTGGGTTCAAACCTAACGAAAAGGATCCATTTTTAGGAAAATCATAACAATAATAAGGGATTGTTTACAACCAATGTGGAGCATTTGCATCTAAAATTCTACTAAAATCATAACAGTCGATAAATAACGGATGGTTTACAACAATGTGGAGTGAAAATGAGCTAGTGTTAACGACAATATGGTGATGCAGTGTATATGGAGGGACTGAAAGGTAATTGTGTATTAAGAGTTTCTTCCGCAAAATCAGACATTGAATTCAGATAAGTGGTATTTCTAAATGGATTTTAAAATTGATGAAAAAGATCCAGAATTGTCCAATGACTGTTGTTTTTCATCAAGACAATGTCAGACGGTCATGTCTCTTTGAAAACGCAGCGGGATTCTTGCATAGTTTGTCTGGCATGACCTACAAAACATACTATACTCACTTGATCTTGCACCTTACATAGATTCCGCAAAATTCGCTTAATGGGAAGAACTTTCATTCTCTGAGAGCCTGTATAATCCATTTAAATCAGTTCATCGATTGGAAAGAAAGAAGATTCTTCGAGTATGGAACCATAGATCTGCCTCAACGCTGATGAAAGGCAGTAAAACAAAATGGCACATGTGGGTGAATAAAATCTATGCACAGATAGAGTTGTTTTTTTAAATACACTTAAAAAGGCTAAAATGTTTTTGATAAGTCATTTTGATTTTTTCAGTAACTTTATATTTCCACATGTAATTGCTGTCAAACTGATTAAAGGGATTATATTGAATTAATTGCTAGGTCTGCTGCTAGTAAAATTGGTTTATTGAATCTATCTTGCACATTTATAAATCTACCATTTGTGCGTGCATTGAATATTGCCGCCTATCTGGCCGATCAAGTCGTCTGAAGACAGCGTAAGGGTAAAACTCGGATTACGACTAGGACCATCCTTTCATAAGAGTTAACACTGTCAAGTGGTTTTTGCTCGGTCAAGGTAAAATGGGCTTTGAGCACTTTACTGAGTTCGTAAGTTTCACTTACCAATTTTTTATCTTCCTTTTTTTCATTATTATAGTTTTTATTCGAGACGATGTCTAGAATAGAGTTTTAGGCCTTGGCAAGTTGTCCGTTGGTTCCATCAATATATATATATATATATATATATATATATATATATATATATATTACATGAATCATTAATATAAAAAAACAGATATTGAAATTAATGATATAAATGGCGAGAATACATCTTCGCGAACAAATTTAATAAAGTACATTAACCCCGAACCTGTAGATGAATGTTATGTTCCCTGTTTATAATTTCCAGTTGCATAAGTTATTTTTTTTAGGTTTTTTACAAGCTTTCATCTGTTCCTACAGACATCATCAGGTATGGAAATAGATTTGATTTTGTTTTTTACTTCTCGATAATAACAGGACAACGAAAATATAGATGTAACCCGAAAAATGTTTTTAGAAATGTGTTATTGTTAATTGTAAGAAATTGGTTTGGAGTGTGCGGTCGCAACACTGAGGTTGAATTTTTAAATTTTAAGATTGTGTGTTTTTGTACTAATATGGTAATAGGAGAATTCTTTTGTACTGGTAGGTTTAATTTGTTACAATATGTCAAATCGCACACTGAGTTTAACACTAACTGGCAATAGTTTATTTCATACTTAAACGCAATCTTCTGGCAGGAACATTGCATTGAAGCATGAAACAAATTGTTGCTGCTTGGTGTTCACCCCAGGGTCTAATTTTGCCATTACCTATGCTTTATCTATGATATTGTCAAATTTCACCCATAAATATAGCATACCTTAAAACTATATTTTTTCATATATATGTATATATTTCCCTTGGGCTTCAGTAAATTTATTCCACATTAACAGCGGATTATAATTTTCGTTCCTCAACTCTATTTCTTTCAAAGAACTGACAAATTCACTGAAAGTTTCTTCAATCTTATATTGCTTAGAGAAGTCTTTCCCACTCAGGAAGCGAACCCATACTTTTCATATAAACTAACAATACAGAAGCCAATTTAATAGCCATGGCGCAACGTAATCTTCCAATAAATTTAATTTCTGTTCTCTTTCCGCTGTTTTACTAAATAGAGATATTCTGGAGAGTTGCCATATAATGCAACTAAAAGCCAGATAAATGATCCTTCACAATAATTGATATTGGTTGATAATACTACACCCAATACAATATAATATTAAGAATAATAATGTTGATTGCATGCAGTACATAAAGCAACTAGAATTATTTATTTAAAGTAATTTTTAATTTTCTAGTAATATTTTTAGGTTTGTTATTGAATTAAAATTTGCATGCGCACAAACAAACTGAGGTATTTTGAATGAAATCGAATTGACTATTATTAACTTATTCACGATATCCGACTTCTGGGTGACATAAAAAAGTGTGTCGGATCTTTGAAGTTGTGAAAAAATATTTTAATACAAACAATGATATTAAAATTTTATGAGAAACGAATAATTTTAAATATTGTGTAAAATTTAATATTGAATTGTATTAAAATCTAATGTAAAAAATTAGAATCTTAAGAACACGTTTTTCTGGTAAAGGAATCCGTGAAAATGAAGACAAATTGTTTATATATTAAAAAAAAATCATGAATGAAAATTAACGTTTAAAGATTTGAAGAAGAAAGAAATAAGCTTCAAATTTATCTTATAAAATCCCACCAAAATGAATGCAGACTGTTAATGTTTACGTGCTATAAATTGGATGGCATAGGCCCGGCTAATTTGATTTTTAAAAAAAGGGTTAGATTGAGTGGTAACTATATTTTTCAACCAATCGGGAGAAAATGTATAGGCCCTCTAAGGGATTTTTTACCATTCGGTTTTGATCCACCTGTTAGAAGAGTGAAAACGTTGACTTTAAAGGAAGAAAAGTGGGGACCCCACTCCAGCAAAAGGCTGCCGCTGAAAAAGGGCAAAAGACTGACATGAGGCGGAAAGGATTGACAGTCTCGGTGTGTAAAGTCTGCATTTGCAGCTGCTGCTGCTGAGAAAATGAGTAATTCACATAGTGACCTAACATAATAAAAATCTTCTATTGCTGATGATGATGATGAAGAAGAAGAAGAAGAAGAAGAAGAAGGAGAAGAAGAAGAAGAATCTTAAATTATCATAATACAAATAGCAGTCATATACTTCCAAGAGTTTATCTAAAATATGAACATTTGTCAAAAGGAGCCATAAAAGCAGCTTCGTTGAGGTAGGTCAACCTTTTCTTACTTACAAATTTCAACTTTCACATTTGAATTTCAACTTTCAATCTTTGAACATTTTAAATTGTCAACATTTGAAGTAAGTACATTTGTTTTGTTGCTAAGAAATTGATGTATTTAAACTGTTGCCTTAATAGAAAGTCGTTAAGTGACTTTCATGTTAAGGAAAACATTTGCTTTACACAAACTGGAGTTACCTAAGACAACTGATTTGTATTTGAAAGGACGTTTGATCTACAATAATAATTTTTGGCGAAGAATTGGAAATGTCGTGCAAGGCGAATATAACAATTTATACCATTAGTATATTGTGAAAATATTTTTGTTATTGCAATAAATATTTATTTCTCTGTAAATTTCACACCAGATTAAGTGTTTTCTGTGTTTTCGTTTACGCCATTAAAGACATTAAGAATATGAGATTTGACATTTTCTCGTCTTCTTCTCTCCCAATAAAATATTTTAATCTTAATTTTATGACTCCTGTATTTAAATGAAATATATTTTCTAATATATTTGTCTATTCAAAATACAAGAATTCAGATTTGAAATTTGATCATCTTGACTGGGGACTGAATTAATATTATATAAATACTATTAAGCAATCTACGAATAGAAATGATCCTGCTTTCCCTCCCGAGGCTAAAGTACTGATGATGATGGGGGCTATGCTGACGACATAGATATTCATATTTACTATAATAATAATTATGGTTGATGGACATTTGAGTGACGGACACTTGGCTGAGGGACATATGACTGATGGACATTTGGCCGAGTGACATTTGACCGACCGACATTTAGTCGATGGACATTTGGCCAATGGGCATTTGGTCGACGGGCATTTGGCCGAAGGACATTTGACCGAGTGACATTTGACCAATGTACAGCTGACTGAGGGACATTTGACCGATGGACATTTAGCCGAGGTAAATTTGACCGACTGTAATTTGGCCGATGGATATTTGACCGACGGGCACTTGGCTGAGCGACATTTGGCCGAGGGACATTTTACCAACGGACATTTGGCCGAGGGACATTTGGCCGTTTGCTATTTGGCCGTGTGACATTTAACCGAATGGACATTTAGCCGAAAATGTAGTGCCATACTTTCATGTCACACTCTGTAATTTTTTGATAAAAACAGTAATGGTGTTGACCTTATTGAGCAAAGAAACAGTGAGACTGAAATTTCTTTAGCATTAAATTCCCTATTTTATTTCTTCAACTTTTGCTACATATATTTATATTTAAGTTACTGTATTAATTTATCATTTTTCGTTTGTTTTTTTTGTTTTCTTTGACAGGCTTTAATTTAATCACTTGGAATTCAGATGGACATTTGACCGACATACATTTGGCCAATGTATATTTGACTGAAGAAAATTTAGGCGACGAACATTTAACCAACGGTCATTTGGCCGATGGACATTTGACAAATGCACATTTGGCCAAAGGAGATTTGACCGATGGGTACTTGGCCGAGGGACATTTAGTCGATGGACATTTGGCAGATGGACCTTTAACCGAATGGACATTTAGCGGAAAATGTTGTGGTGTATTTACATGTCACACTAACAAAAAGAGTAATGGTGTTGACCTTATTGAAGAACGAAATTGAACTTTTTTCAGCATTAAATTCGATATTTTATTTCTTCAATATTTTCTACATATTTATTTACTGTATTATTTTATAATTTTTTTTTTTTTTTATATGTTTTAATTTAATCACTTGAAATTCAGGTGTAATTAGGTGTAATGCGACTTAACAGTTTGAAAATTGGCGTCCTAATCGGAGTCGCTATTAAATATAGCATGGTAAGTTTAAAGTTGGTTCAACGTCAATACGGTTGGGGAAATTGCTGAAGCCTCATCTAAACTTCCCCTTTTGAGGACGCCTCAGGCGCAGGATAATGCCACCCCTACAAATGAAACGTGCTGCATAGGAGGATGCCTTCGCTGATGTTTTGAAACATTCCCGGCAAAAGTGTTCCAGGAAATAGGACTCAAAATAAACCATTCAAAAACAGAAAGTATAATCTAGAATTCAAATGAAAGCAGTTATAACGCATGCCCTGAACCCTTCATAAAAATTCAATATGTGGAATTAGAAAATACTGAACACTTCAAATACCTCGGTGTATTGATCAGTTATAAAATAATTAAAATAGGAGAAAAGGAAACTGAACATAGAATAGACTGCGCTAGATTTAGTTTCGCACAACACCGCCAATTGCTACAAAACCAAAGGATTAACCTGAAAACGAGAGTCATAGCCGATTCTGATCGAAATTTCATGTGGATGTTATGCATAGTGTCAAACCGTTTAAGAAATATCTAAATTGTTAACTGGTCGGATTTACTACCTCGAAATGCAAATTAGTGAACATCCCCCATTGCCGATGGGACCCACAAATTTCAGCAATCGTGATGAACAGATGTTCTCACATGCAGGCCCCCTACCACCATATACTTAACCCAAGCCTCAAGTGGAACTCGTACATCCATCGCTAAAGATGCTGGAAAATGACCTGTTCCCTGTACCGCTTAAGCAAGTACCTGACTCCTGGTCCCACTGTAACACCGTATCCTCACCCCACTGTACCAACGCACTCCACAAGACCGGTTGTTGGTCCAGTATTACGCGTTAGTCACAAGTATCCGGTTCCCAGTGTCAATTCGAAGCCACCCTCTAGCCACGTTGTGATTGTTTTGATCTTGGAGAGAATCGGATTAACAGAAAACTAAATATAACCAAGTCGATTCGATTTTGAAAGGACAAAAGTTTTTTTTTATATATATATGTAAAAGCAAACACCCACAAAAAATAATTCTTGTTCCATAAATTTGAATGTGTCTTGTATGTCAACAATAACCAAACAAACACAAATACTTCGAATAATTTCAATAAAGGAGATGCAGCTATCTTGGTAACCATTTTTGGTCTGTTCTTAGCGCAACTACTACAACCTTCGATGTTCCCATTCTTAGTATTAGTAGTATTAGTAGTAGCAGGAGTAGCGATACTTACATGTTAACGGCGGTATTTCGCTTCTTCGCCCTCAGCAGCAACACACAACAGAAGCTCTTTTTTTAATCTCTGACGTTTCTCCGCTCAGTTCGACTGCATTCGAAAACAGACGAACCCCAAACTCTTCCGTACCTCCGGTTGGCTCGCCTCTTTATTAAGAGAACCAGCCTACGTGACTCAGACTGGTGGCGTATCTGTTTTTCTAGTGCGAACGTAATGACATATTAACAAAGTACAACTTCACTCCTTCGAGAATAAACAATTTACTTTTTAATCGATTGGTTTCCAATGTTCACAACAAGACGCTATTGTTTATCACTGCGCGATTAATTATTCTGCTGATCTTTGTAAACTAGAGAAATTCTTGTTTTAAAAATAAATTCTAGATCAAAAAATCCTTGATTTTAACTTCGATACTTATAGTGTCAAAATCCATTTCTATTTTTTTTAAAGTTCCAAATTATTATTGTTCCAGTAATTTCCTATTAGTAATCTGATATCCTTTTTACACTTACAAAAAGATTGTATTTCGTGTTTTAAATTAACTTTCTGTTACATTTACATTTCAATGTCTTTGCAGCATATTAACATCTTGGTTATTCGAAAACGCCTCTCTTTCATTTGGCGTTTTCTGTTTTACAGCATATCCTCCTTTATTATTATTATTATTATTATTATTATTATTATTTCAGACTATACTCTAGCTTTACAAGAGCCAGATCAGGCCGAAAAAGGAGAACTGTTGCCATATATGGGCAGGAGCTGCTCAGTCTTTATTTTTCAATCTTGATAAGCGTCTAGGCGTCCTTGTAAATGACCAGTTATTTTCCACGTCGCAATGTCTTTCTCACAGACATTGCAAGCCTCTAGATGCTAGATGCTCTATGGCTATTTTCAATGAGAGTGTTCAGATGAACAACATTCTTTACTACTATTAGTCCTAGCCTTTGACGGCTAGGACCAAATATGCTACGCACATTGTAGCGAACCAGCCTCATTCCCTTCGTATTTTCCCAGTGGTCAATAATGGGTTAAGATGAAAGAAATATTTGTAAAAAAAAAAGGTAAAGACGCTGTAAAGTTCGTGGATCAGTTGACTTTCAAAAATCTGGCAAAACATATTTGTCTTTCTTTCTGATCCGTTTCATTCCCAGACCGAAAGTCTTCTAAAATCCACATCGATATAAGTTTAACAATGCTTTATTCAATAATTATAAAATTTCAATATAAAATTAATACCAGCCGTTGTAGAATAACGGTCTGATAAGATATGACGTAAAACAATCGAAACTGAGTGATTATAAAATAAATTATTTAATTTATATGACTATTATTATTATTATTATTATTATTATTATTATTATTAATAATAATAATAATAATAATAATAATAATAATAATAATAAATGTCGCACATAGGAACACCACCAATCCCCGTTGTAGATGGAACCATCGGTTTGCTTGGTTTCCAGTAGACTAACTGAAGGGATTCCTGGAAGTCCATGCCTTAAAGAATTGCAAGAAATTGTTCTCGCAAGAACAGCCCACAACTTACGAGGGGCTTTATCTATGTAAAATATGTATTTTTTAATTGGTCAGTGAAAATGTCATGATGCCATTTCTAACTTTAGCTCTCTGGGCGGGCCCCGAAAGGAATGTGTACACATCTGAAAATAATAATAATAATAATAATAATAATAATAATAATAATAATAATAATAATAAAATTATGAGACTTTACAATACACACTGATAGAAAAATCAAAGTTAATAGCCCAGATATCGTGATCAGAGACCACGAAAAAAGAATATTTTCTTATTGACATGGCGGTCCCTGCAGACTGTAATGTATATTTAAACAGTACAGGGACCTTGAAATCGAAATCTCAAAAAAGGTGTCATGTGAGGACATCAACAATTCCAGTTGTGGTGGGAGGTCTCGGTTTGTCTGGAAAAGATTTCGGTAGACAAATTGAAGGGACTCCTGGTATATTAAGCCTTAAAGAAATACGTAATAGGCTTAGTTCATTTGTTTTCTTTTTTCAAAAATTGCTCAATGGAATATGTTATGAATGATGCCATTTCTAATCTTAGGATTCTAGTTGGGACTTGGAAGGAAATGTGTATACAACAGAAGTTAAAGGAAATAATAATAATAATAATAATAATAATAATAATAATAATAATTCTTGCAGATTATAATGTATCTTTGAAGAACTTCGAAAACCTATCAAAATACAAATATCTTGAAAAAAGTGGAACATGAAGACATCAAAAATTCCATTTGTGATTGAGTGAAAAAATCTTAATATAGACTCACTGAAGGAATCTCTGGCAGCCCAAGAAATGCAAAAGACTATTCTCACAAGTACAGCTCATGCCTTACGTGTGTTCTTAGATGGTTTTATATTTATTTTAAAAAAAAGTGCTCAATGGAAAATGAATGGTGTCGGTAACATGACTGAAACTTTTAAAAATCTTGAAATTTAGTTAGGAAATCTGATCAGCACCGCCCTCACTCGGTCTTCGTTGACCCTAATTTGGTTCGGCATGGTCAAGAGAGCGTTAGATTTTTGATTCAATGAAAAAGCACAATGCCCTCATGCCATTTTACATTAATTATGCAATCGCTCTTCTCGAGAGATAGAGAGATACGTACATACTGAAAGAGAGAGAGAGAGAGCGAGAGAGAGAGAGAGAATGTCCATCATGAGAAGACAAAGACAAACTGAAGGAGAGTCGAGGGACTGGCACCAGGCAATCGACGCCAGAAGGCCCAGTTAATCTGAAGCTAGAGTATTCTTCCTTCCTCAGTGGAAAATGTCATGATGCCATTTCTAACCTTAGGTCTCTGGTCGGGACCCGGAATGAAATGAGTATACAACAGAAATTATAATAATAATTTAATCTCAAGCAAGGCGATAAAGTCACAAAGACGCAGGTGGAAAAAGTTATTGAGGGGAGTGGGAAAACAAAACAACATAAAAAAAAAAATGAGATACGATATCATTAAAAGTTTTGAAGATCGTAGGTAGCAGGAAGCGAAAAAGCCGGAAGTGAGTTACGCAAGCGAGAAATGCAAGGGAATAGATTATTATAATAGAAGTGATTGTTATAATTAGTAATTTCAACCATAACATAATGGAACCTATCTACCAATCGAGTACCCCGCTTAAATTCGTAAAGTCAGGATACCAAAAACGTAAAGCTCACCAGAGCAATTATCATGAAAATACTTATAGAAAAGGCACAGGGAATCTAATTTCCAAAAATATACAATGCCTGGAAGAATGGTAAATTTTTTTATAAATTGTCGAGAATGACGGAGTGAACCAAAGTTCATAGCTGCAGATTTGGCAACTGATTCGATATAATCGTTCCAGTTCATATCAATGGAAAACGTTAGATCGAGAAGATGCAATGATTTATTCTTTTGAAGGTTAGCATCAGCCATTGTGATAAATGTTACACAAAAATTAAGAAAAGAGTTTCAAACAGATTTTATATTCGACAAAATTAAAAATCACAAATTTATTTATAAGGAACCAGAAATCGAAATGTGGACAAAACATATGTATAAGAATGGAATAAACATTAATTTAATTTTGTTGCTTGCTGAAGGGTTACAAGATCTTCCTGGAAGCAAGCCTAGAATGAAGTATTGCTTTCTTTGCTTACGCTTACCTAAAGAAGAAAATGACAATACAAAAACAATGTTGCACACGTATTTCTAACATTGTTAACTCTCATGGGCAGATGGCAGTTTCACATAAATGAAATCTCTTTTAACTTAGGAAGGCGATAACTTAATTGAAATAAAAGATATCATTGAACGTTTCACGCATTTGAAATCCTCTCTCAAAGTCACATAAAAGAATAAACAAGTAATTATTTTCTTTTTTTCAGTGACCCATCTTTTTAGACGCGAAATTAAAATCAAGCAGTCTGTTATCGTCTTCAAAGGATCCTCGCTTGATTTCTGTTACCTGGCAGTTACATTTGTCGTGGTTAGAGTGTTATAATTGCAAGTTATACATTATAACTTGTATCCAAATTTCTAAGCCAAATTTGCTATCATAAATTGTTTCATTCTAATATCCTCATCTTTGTAGTTGTAATTACTCGCGTTTCAGATGCTGGACTTCTGCTCTTTATGTTGTTGCTATAACGCATTAAACCACCATGAGATCAATATAGCCATCGATCGAGGCCCTACAACTTCCGTTAATTGCCCCTTTATCTATTTTTTTTATCAACGATGTGCGAGCAGAAATCTCAGATTATTAGTAAACATCGATGCAGCTTATACCAGAGTTTATGGAAAAAAGAAAATCTTTCAAAGATTCAGATTGATTAATGTCATGCAACAGATCTCTCCTTTCATCGAGCTTTAACAGCTCACCGAGTTAAAAGGATAACTAGCTTGTAATTTTGAGACCCCCCCTCCACCAAAAAAAAAAACTAAAAAAAACAAGTTAGTATGATTTGATCACCGAAGAGCCAACTGAGGGGCAGTTGCTTTTTTTAAAGGAGGCTTCATAGTTTGAAATTTTATCCGGACTCAAGTTTACTCCAGACTTGAAGTGAAATTCAAATATATGATTCATTGCTGAAGATGGTGGGAAAATTGTTGGATCACTCTATCGTTATAAGTAATGTCTACGGCCTTCTGCGATATTCTGTTATTACAGATATCAGATTAGATCAAAATATGGAGAATTGATGCCATACATGCACTGGAATCGGTCAGTTATTACACGCACTCAATATCGTCCTCTCTTTATCTCTCTCTCTCTACACGCAAACACACACAAACACACACATATGATTTTGGATATAATATATATTTTTTATATATTATACTTTAGTTTTCATATTATAAAATACAATATAAAAATAATAATAATATTATAATATACACTTTTCTATACACGCACACACACATACATATATATATATATATATATATATATATATATATATATATATATATATATATATATATATATGAGGGAGAGGTTATTGTTCTTTCAACGAGAGAAAAGTGTATATTTTAAGGAGAAAAGAAAAGCTGCAAAGGTTTTTGGCTATAATATGGATTATATATATATATATATATATATATATATATATATATATATATATATATAAGTAAATGCTATGTTTATAATAAACACTATTAACAACATTTCCCGGCCTGAATGTCCAAAGAAATATGTGTCCTGCATCCTACACGGAACTGTCATACAGCTTGATGTGCTATACCGTTTTAGCTATAGAGGAGGCGTTTAGTTAGTCGGAGCAGACATATTTTCTAGAACATTCAGGTCAGTAAATGTTGTTAATATCGTTTATTATAAAAAAAATATTTGTATCTACAAAAATAACTTATAAACAATATATATATATATATATATATATATATATATATATATATATATATATATATGTATATATATTGTTTATAAGTTATTTTTATAGATACAAATATTTTTTATAATAAACGCTATTAATAACATATATATATATATATATATATATATATATATATATGAAGGAGAAATTATTGTTATAACGTATATATATATATATGTATATATATATATATATATATATATATATATATATATATATATATATATATATATATAGTTTATGCGTTATTTTTATATCTGAAGAAACCTTTGAGTTATCCATCTAGAAAGAGAACAGGTTAAAATCGTTTTTGTGTCAGACCTGCTATCTTTCTGACTGAGCAATAGTTAGAGGAAAAAGATCATTCAGAGCTTCAGTAATGGTACGAACATTCATATTCTGGATTTCATCTTCAAAGACCATTCAAGAACCATCAAGAGAACGGTTAATAAGTTTAGAAAAGAGAAAATTACAGGGCAAAACTGGATCAGGAGATCACAACAGCAAGAGGGATCCTCATTTCAACTTAGAGATAAATACATTCTTAAACTTCCAAATAGATTCCAGTAAGATATCTTTAATTATTTCTAAGTTACGACAGTTCAAAACTTCAAATCTAACAATTGGACAATTTTGTTATTACACCCTGTATTGCTGGAAATATTTTTACTTGTTGCTGGTATTTTTACTATAAAAAAAGTTTATACTTTCATAGTGTTTTGACTCCAGCTTGGGGGTTAGGTGGGACCCTAACAGGTGCTCGCACGCTGAGGAAAACAGCAATTAAGGGGTGATTCCACGCTCCTCAAAACCTCCCGACCAGTGGCCTTGCTGCCGGATTTAGTTTATCGTTATATATATATATATATATATATATATATATATATATATATATATATATATATATATATATATATATATATATATATATATAGGGAGAGAGAGAGAGAGAGAGAGAGAGAGAGAGAGAGAGAGAGATAGCGACTTGGATTGAGGAATTGGAGAGCCGAGTTCGAATTACACTCGAATCCATTACATTCATTTACGTGCTAATACCCTTGGGAAAGGTGTGAATCCTCTTCTTCTCCCTCCAGCTATAGGTAAATAGCAAGGCAAACTCGGTTCTATAGCCTTGGACGGCAACTGTTCTAGGAGAAGGAAAACTCTGAATTCAAAACCTTAAAAGGGTTGTTTGGGGACGCTGTGACATGTGCGCCAGGTCTCCATATTCGGCCCTTCAAAAAATGTGGATGATTCTGCACAAAACCTTCACCACTATAATCAAATCTCATGTGCTGGAGTCGGGCTGTCGTTTCCTAGGAACTGGTCTGCTTGGACCTTATACGTTGAATTCAATAGGAGAGTCGAATATATATATGTATATGTACATATATATATATATATATATATATATATGTGTGTGTGTGTGTCATAAATAAACAATCTATACAAAGAATTAAATAGCAATGTTAATGTGATAAATGGGGAAATCACTTCGCTAACATGACTTAATGAGACATTAACTTACTATCAATTACCTGAATAATAATATACTTATATTCGCGTTGTTGTCAAATGGAAGACACATGCCAAGTATTATTCGACAATTTCAAATTGTCATCTTCAGGGCACAATTTTCCTATACATAGGCAAACATTAAGATGAAATATGTGTAGACCGAAATATGTTTTTTTCAATTATGCTATTTATTGGCATGTATATACGTTTTAGAGCCGGCGATGCCGCGACGCTAGTGTTCTTGTTCAAATCGATCAAGTGAGAATTTTGTTTAAATTTTGAAAAGTTATTAATCCTTAAATTTTTTTGTTATATGTATTTATATGTTAAAGTGAAACAGAGTTAGTATAATCCAATTAGTAGAGTAAAAATGTCTTAGTAGTTTTTCACAGAATTTAAGATTCTAATTATTACTGTGTTGAGGATCTGATATCGTAAATGTATGAGAGTGTGCAACTTATATTTTATATAATAAAGAAACAATTTATACAAAGAATTAAATAGCAATGTCACTGTGATTAATGGCGAAATCACTTCGCTAACATGACTCAATGAAACATTAACTTACTATCACATTAACATTGCTATTTAATTCTTTGTGTAATAATAATAATAATAATAATAATAATAATAATAATAATAAAGACTGATACAAATGGTTACAATAAATGAACACATGCCGGAAAGTCAACAATCATAAGAAGTGAAAACTTTCATACGAAATAATATTGCTCTAATATGTACTGAGGCCTCTTTAAAATCAAATGTTACGAACGTTGGAAGTGTATTCTATATGCTCTCATCTTATCTGAATATATATATATATATATATATATATATATATATATATATGAAGAAATATAGTCTTAAGATGTGCTATATTTATGGGATAAAGTGCTCAATATCAGAGATAGTGTGTTTTATGCTATACGCAATCGTCAGGCCCGATGATTGCATCTAGCACGAAACAGACTGTCGCTTCTATGTACACTTTTATGTTTATATATATATATATATATATATATATATATATATATATATATATATATATATAACAAAATAAAAAAAAGATTTTAATCTATGTCTCGATGAATACATATTTTTAAATAATAATATTATGTCATCTATCTATCTATCTATCTATCTATCTATCTATCTATCTCTCTCTCTCTCTCTCTCTCTCTATATATATATATATATATATATATATATATATATATATATATATATATATATATGTAAACACCCCCACTATTGATAATAGCTAAAGAAGAGGCTCAAAGAGCATGGGATAATGGAAATTATGCAAAAAATTCTGTCCCCGATTACTCCTGCCAAACTAAGGATACTGGAAAAATAAATAAAAAATGAGTAAAACATCATTGTCAGCCATATTTAATGAAAGATATTTAAAAGAAAGGTTTCTGTCCAACATACATTGATGCACACACACACACATAGAGACATATATATATATATATATATATATATATATATATATATATATATATATATATATATATATATATATATATATATATATATATATATATATAGAGAGAGAGAGAGAGAGAGAGAGAGAGAGAGAGAGATAGCGACTTGGATTGATGAATTGGAGAGCCGAGTTCAAATTACACTCGAATCCATTACATTCATTTACGTGCTAATACCCTTGGGAAAGGTGTGAATACTCTTCTTCTCCCTCCGGCTATAGGTAAATAGCAGGGCAAACTGGGTTCTATAGCCTTATATATATATATGATTAATGTAAGTAAAAGTTTGTCACTTAGCTGAATGATGTTACCTTTAGGAATCCAACTCCAGAAATTAGTAGGGGGATCTGACCATCGACCCTTCCCGGAGTATCATCAATAAGGGAGGGATGTGTGGTGGGGGTTCTGTGCATGTCTTTCTCCTTTACTAAAACAAAGTTTGACTTCTAAAAGAACGGGACGAGAAAAGTGAGAGAGCTACTGTGCAATACACGTGAAAGCTTTGAATCTTAAATATTCAATGAATTACATTGAATAAGTTAATTAACTTCGAAAATCTTGTTATAACCAGTCGGACATTGAACCCTAACCCTACGTGGTTTTATGAAATATTCTTACCATAACGCAACCGAGTTATGATGAGCTTTATATTGTGTTATCTCCATCTTGTGAATCATTTTTGTACAAATAATAAGTCTTTCTTTTCTATGTTCCCCCCTCTTCAAATATGGCGGTCTGAGTTTCGTTTAGCGTTTCATTAACATAAACCAAATCATGTTTATCTCCATCAACACAAAAGACAGAAAGAGAAAGAAAGAAAACAAAATGGCTGCCAAATAAAGAAGATCTCGTAATCTTGCTTTTAACTAATGCTGTATCAACATTGAAAATAGGAATATTATTCATAAAAGCAATTTCCAATCATAGCGAGTCGCGTTACTTTATTCCACCCCCCTCCACACTTCGACTTCATTAATAATAATATTTCAAAACCACTAATCATGTATTTAGCTGAGTGCAGGATTTTTACCCAGAATTCTCCAAAATGTATCGCCGTCTTTTCTTTCTGTTTCAAAATGGCAACCATATTTTATATAAAAATGTGAATACGAATGTTATATATGTTCTTTTTCTTTTCAATTATTTTGATAAAATAACGTGAAATAGAAATGTTTGCAACATGATTTTCAAGTCCTGTCAACAAAGCTGACGGTAGAATGGAGCGATTGGGGACCATTTCTTTAGAGGAGGCGTTGTGTATTTCTAACAAGTTCTCTTGGTTTCAGACGAGGGTGGAGAAGGAAAAAGAAAGAAGCCATTACAATTTATTAAGTAAGAAAAGTGGAATCCAATGAAAGTTGGGCGTGGAAACGTGAAAAATATAATTTCATTTTTATTTTTTTGTCTACACTCTCATCTTTTAACAAAGTTTTCTTTTTTCAGTTCCACATTTGTCTCTTCTTTCTTTCTTTCTTTCTGACCATATTTTCTCTTTTCTATTTCGTGTTTCTTTCTTTCTTTCATCTCTGTTCTTTGATTCTTTCCCTCTCTCCTTCTAACAAAGTTTTTTCTATTTCACGTTTCTTTCGTTCTTTCTTTCTTCCTGACCATATTTTCTCTTTTCTATTTCGTGTTTCTTTCTTTCTTTCATCTATGTTCTTTGATTCTTTCCCTCTCTCCTTCTCTTCTTCTATCAAAGTTTTTTCTATTTCACGTTTCTTTCGTTCTTTCTTTCGTTCTTTCTTTCGTTCTTTCTTTCTTTCTTTTTCTCGTATGTCCTTTGTTTCCTTCTTTCTCTCTTTCTAACCAAGTTTTCTATTTCCTATTTCACGTTTCTTTCTTTCTTTCTTTCTTTCTTTCTCTTTCACGTATGTCCTTTTTTCTTTCTTTCTCTCTTTCTAACAAGTTTTCTACTTTTCTCTTTCCCTTGTGTCCTCCCTTTCTTTATTTTGATATCTATCTATCTATCTATCTATCTATCTATCTATCTATCTATCTATCTATCTATCTACGCTTTTCTTCCTCTCTTTCTTTCTACTTCTTTTATTATTTCCTATCGGTCTCTCCCTCTCTCTAGGTATCTGTTTCTTTCTTTCTCTTCTTTTTCCTTATATCCCCTCCACATGCACTCCCTCATTCTTATTACTCCCCACCTCTCTCTCTCTACGTCACGTTCTCTCTCTTTCTGCGTGTACATGTGTGTAAGACACTTTTTTCGACCCAGTACACGCAAAAAAAGATCTATAAAGTAAAATAATTTTTCTGAAAGTGAATTTTATTTTCTTTCTTCATTCAATGCAAGAAAAATGAAATACATTAATTTTTAGTTTTTTTTTTTTCTAGGCGAGGCCGTGAAAACCTCAGATTTAATACGATTTTCCAAATGCCCCCCATTTTAACAAAGAAATTCGTTACGGCTCTAAAATGAGAGGCTGACGAAATAAAATATGCAACCCATCGTCGCGTTCGTTCAAACGTTTTCCCCACCAATCAAAATTGACGCCTTCATAATGCAGCAGACGATATCGAAAGCCAGTTCTCCGTTGACAGGAAGTAGCGAGCTTCTTTTGTTTTACGAAAATTACCCTCTCTGGAAAAAAAATGACAATTTCTTTTTAAAGTTAATTTGATTGAATTTATTTAATGACGTTGAGGTCAAAGAAAAATTGAAGTAATTGACTAAATTCTTATTAATAATAATAGTAGTATTAGTAGAAATGAAGACGGCTTTGTTATAGTTGTCATTTGGTGCTGTTTTTGTGTTTATGGTAATTACACTAAAAATCTTTTTGTATTCTTTTCTAATTCTGTAAACTTTCATATTATTAATATTATTATTATTATTATTATTATTATTGGTAATAGTAGTATTTGCTCGCTGAGTATTTATTGCATCATCAATACTGGCATAAACCAGAGATGGCATCAAGTTGCCTCAGTACTCGCCTTACAGCCGCATCACGTTGAAACACCGCTTCCCATACGATCACCGAAGTTAAGCAACTTCGAGCTTCGTCAGCACCCAGATAGGTGACCATATGGTAATACCAGTTGATGTAAGCTTGGATCAGCTGGTGGTGTGATGTATAATTGCTTGGAATTGTTAATTGCAGAGTAGAGTTCCAAATCCAGTTGGGTTCGTTATATTCACTTACGCGCAAATATTCATGGGAAACGTATGAATCCACCTCTTCTCCCCCAGATATGGGTTAATTACTAAGACTTGTTTAATAAATCATTATTATCTATAAAATAGGTAATTATTAAAATATATATATATATATAAAAAAAATTTCTTGACTTTAAATAACCTGTAAAATCAATACCCACCACTTTTCTTCGAGTTCAATCTGTTTTAAATGAATGTCAGTTTTGTCCTTTACTTTTCATTTTCTTCCGTCTTTTTGTTAGGCTTTTCGGAACCGTTTTAAGTTTTCCAATAACAACTGGCATGACTGTCAGCTTCATGTTCTTCCTCAATTCTCCGTCAAGATCAAGATATTTTTCATTTCCTTTCATATTTCTTCCGCAGTGTGTTTGATCAGAGACAAGCATTATTTGGCACGTTTTCTTCTTTGTGTTTACATCCACTAGATCCAATTGTCTGGACTCAATTGGGCCATTAATTTGAATCTGAAAAGACCAGTTGAGTTTTATATATTTCTCCCTCCAGGAAAGATTCTGGCCTTTGCATATATTTCATTGGACCTATGAAAAACTCAGTCGATTGCACAGTTCCCAGTGGATCACCATTCCTACCCAGTCGTGTCTATTTTGGTATTCTTTCTATGACAATATATTCATTTACTGATTATGCAGTTCACGGTTTAGTTTAGCAAGATTTCTGTTTTCTTGTCTCGTATCTATCTTAAGCTTTAAATAACTACTATATATGCTGTTATTTGAGCAACTATTCTTCTTCTTCTTCTTCTTCTTATTATTATTATTACAAGATTATGCTGAATATATCTCTGTCAAACCCACTACCCACTACGCAATGCCTTAACATTATATTTTCACTGAAAAGGGTGTTCTTGATAGTGTGATTTGGTAATTGGTAGGTTTCTGGCGCTTATTTTTTACTTTGGTCCCAATCATTCATTGAAAAGTCCGAAAAGTGACTTGGAGAAACAAAATCAGAAACGAGGAAGTATTAAACGTACAAAGTCAAGAAATCTTCGTCTAATGGTGGAAAGTTTCCCAAAACTTGTTATCTCAAAGCAACAAATAACAAGAGGTTGTCTTAAAATGACATGGCAGGCTACAGTTAAATCTAGAACTGCGAAAAAGAAACATCAACTAATCCCAGGCTCCACGATTTGTCCAAGATTGATTTAAGTGATGGCTAATTGTGGCCTTTTGCTGTGTGATGGGTGGAGAATCAGGAACGAGAAATGACTAAGACGTGTAAATTCTCGAAATCTCAGTGGAATGCATGTAGATATGTGGATACAGTTCGCCGGTAATATCTTGCGTGTACCTGAGAGTCGCCTAGCCAAAGAAGCTCTAATCTGGATACTTAAAAGCTTCAAAAGACCAAGGGATTGTCCTAAAATAACGTTGCTCACGACACAAAGAAAAACATGCCAACTTGTTCCAGGCTCCACAACTAACCCAAGATCGAAGTATGTGAAGGAGAATTGTGGCTCTTTACTGTGCGACGGGTGGCGGATGGGGTAGGAAGGTAAGGGATTCACTAAAGCGAATAGGGCGGGATTTCTTCTCTCGAAACGTCATGAAATTCCTCTCCCCGTAGAAGAAAATTACAAAGGAAATCTATGAGGACACGTTAAAAACATTGGAGGAAGAGGCCCGTCTTCATTTTCTGTGCCCCATGGACCTTCATTATGTGAAAGATCACGGTTCTCCACTACTTTCTATCCTATATAGCTCTTAATAGGGTTTCTCATTTCATTGCTCATTTCATTCTGCCATCCATTTCCACATGTCCTTTAGAAATTTTACTGTCTTTCCCTTTCGTTCATCCTCACTTCCTTAATATGAGTTTTAGAAATTTTACTGTCTTTCCCTTTCGTTCATCCTCACTTCCTTAATATGAGTTTTAGAAATTTTACTGTCTTTCCCTTTCGTTCATCCTCACTTCCTTAATATGAGTTTTAGAAATTTTACTGTCTTTCCCTTTCGTTCATCCTCACTTCCTTAATATGAGTTTTAGAAATTTTACTGTCTTTCCCTTTCGTTCATCCTCACTTCCTTAATATGAGTTTTAGAAATTTTACTGTCTTTCCCTTTCGTTCATCCTCACTTCCTTAATATGAGTTTTAGAAATTTTACTGTCTTTCCCTTTCGTTCATCCTCACTTCCTTAATATGAGTTTTAGAAATTTTACTGTCTTTCCCTTTCGATCATCCTCACTTCCTTAATATGAGTTTTAGAAATTTTACTGTCTTTCCCTTTCGTTCATCCTCACTTCCTTAATATGAGTTTTAGAAATTTTACTGTCTTTCCCTTTCGTTCATCCTCACTTCCTTAATATGAGTTTTAGAAATTTTACTGTCTTTCCCTTTCGTTCATCCTCACTTCCTTAATATGAGTTTTAGAAATTTTACTGTCTTTCCCTTTCGTTCATCCTCACTTCCTTAATATGAGTTTTAGAAATTTTACTGTCTTTCCCTTTCGTTCATCCTCACTTCCTTAATATGAGTTTTAGAAATTTTACTGTCTTTCCCTTTCGTTCATCCTCACTTCCTTAATATGAGTTTTAGAAATTTTACTGTCTTTCCCTTTCGTTCATCCTCACTTCCTTAATATGAGTTTTAGAAATTTTACTGTCTTTCCCTTTCGTTCATCCTCACTTCCTTAATATGAGTTTTAGAAATTTTACTGTCTTTCCCTTTCGTTCATCCTCACTTCCTTAATATGAGTTTTAGAAATTTTACTGTCTTTCCCTTTCGTTCATCCTCACTTCCTTAATATGAGTTTTAGAAATTTTACTGTCTTTCCCTTTCGTTCATCCTCACTTCCTTAATATGAGTTTTAGAAATTTTACTGTCTTTCCCTTTCGTTCATCCTCACTTCCTTAATATGAGTTTTAGAAATTTTACTGTCTTTCCCTTTCGTTCATCCTCACTTCCTTAATATGAGTTTTAGAAATTTTACTGTCTTTCCCTTTCGTTCATCCTCACTTCCTTAATATGAGTTTTAGAAATTTTACTGTCTTTCCCTTTCGTTCATCCTCACTTCCTTAATATGTGTTTTAGAAATTTTACTGTCTTTCCCTTTCGTTCATCCTCACTTCCTTAATATGAGTTTTAGAAATTTTACTGTCTTTCCCTTTCGTTCATCCTCACTTCCTTAATATGTGTTTTAGAAATTTTACTGTCTTTCCCTTTCGTTCATCCTCACTTCCTTAATATGAGTTTTAGAAATTTTACTGTCTTTCCCTTTCGTTCATCCTCACTTCCTTAATATGAGTTTTAGAAATTTTACTGTCTTTCCCTTTCGTTCATCCTCACTTCCTTAATATGAGTTTTAGAAATTTTACTGTCTTTCCCTTTCGTTCATCCTCACTTCCTTAATATGAGTTTTAGAAATTTTACTGTCTTTCCCTTTCGTTCATCCTCACTTCCTTAATATGAGTTTTAGAAATTTTACTGTCTTTCCCTTTCGTTCATCCTCACTTCCTTAATATGTGTTTTAGAAATTTTACTGTCTTTCCCTTTCGTTCATCCTCACTTCCTTAATATGAGTTTTAGAAATTTTACTGTCTTTCCCTTTCGTTCATCCTCACTTCCTTAATATGAGTTTTAGAAATTTTACTGTCTTTCCCTTTCGTTCATCCTCACTTCCTTAATATGAGTTTTAGAAATTTTACTGTCTTTCCCTTTCGTTCATCCTCACTTCCTTAATATGAGTTTTAGAAATTTTACTGTCTTTCCCTTTCGTTCATCCTCACTTCCTTAATATGAGTTTTAGAAATTTTACTGTCTTTCCCTTTCGTTCATCCTCACTTCCTTAATATGAGTTTTAGAAATTTTACTGTCTTTCCCTTTCGTTCATCCTCACTTCCTTAATATGAGTTTTAGAAATTTTACTGTCTTTCCCTTTCGTTCATCCTCACTTCCTTAATATGTGTTTTAGAAATTTTACTGTCTTTCCCTTTCGTTCATCCTCACTTCCTTAATATGAGTTTTAGAAATTTTACTGTCTTTCCCTTTCGTTCATCCTCACTTCCTTAATATGAGTTTTAGAAATTTTACTGTCTTTCCCTTTCGTTCATCCTCACTTCCTTAATATGAGTTTTAGAAATTTTACTGTCTTTCCCTTTCGTTCATCCTCACTTCCTTAATATGAGTTTTAGAAATTTTACTGTCTTTCCCTTTCGTTCATCCTCACTTCCTTAATATGAGTTTTAGAAATTTTACTGTCTTTCCCTTTCGTTCATCCTCACTTCCTTAATATGAGTTTTAGAAATTTTACTGTCTTTCCCTTTCGTTCATCCTCACTTCCTTAATATGAGTTTTAGAAATTTTACTGTCTTTCCCTTTCGTTCATCCTCACTTCCTTAATATGTGTTTTAGAAATTTCAACGCTCCTTCTGATTCTAAGTAGAAGTGTTCTTTTTCGTTCCATTTATCGCAAAACCTCCTCGTTATTTACAGGTTCAGTCAATGATATTCTCAGTATCCTTCTGTAGAACGACATTTCTGTTGCCTCTAGTGTCTTCATCTGTAAGGGGACTGTCCAGCATTCCCTGGCATATAGAGGATCAGTTATTACATAACAGTTCAGCACTCTTCTTTGTTTCTGGTCTGGTGTCCTCCCTCTAATGAGTCTATGTTGGACTCTTCCGCCTAATATAAGATCAGTAGGAGGGAAGGCATGGAGGAAAACAGTCGAATAGATTGTTCAACTGTCGGACTAACTGCCTGGAGCAGAGAGGAACCGGGCGAAGATTTGTCGAAGGACAAAGTTCATCCGGGGGAGGTAGACAGTCCCTGAACCCGTTTATGCGTGTTCTAAGAGAATATTTTTCTCCGAGCCCGTAGTCTCGGAGAACGCAAGGTAACTCGGCCTTGTGCCACATACAACCCTCGTGGGGAGGGCTGTTAAATATTAACAGTCGCATAGATTGTTCATCTGTCGAACTCTGTGCCTCGGCAGAGAGGAGCCCGGACGAGACTTTGCCGAAGGGTGGGGGCTGTTAAATTTAACAGTCGAATAGATCTGTTCGGACTCTGCTGTCGAAATCTCTGTCTTTGGCAGAGAGGAGCCCGGACGAGGCTTTGCAAAAAGCCAAAGTTTCGTCCGGGGAAATAGGCAGGCCCTAAACCCGTTTATGGGGTTTCTTAGGGAATATTTTTGGCTGAGCCTATGGGCTCGGAGAACCCACGCTAAACTTGTCCTTTTGCCACACACGTCCCTCGTGAGGGGGGGGCTGTTAAATATAACAGTCGAATAGATTGAACCCTAGGTCATCCGACACACACTCACTAGTCGTGTAATACTTTTCTGTTGACCTTAGTGTTTAATATATGATATACCTGCAACACGTGTTTTGTTATTTCTTTAACTATTTACCTAGGTCACAAAAGTTTCTAACGAAATTTTCCTGTGTCTTAATTCATCTTAAGGCATCTGGAGGTTGTCCAGCATTCACTGCCACATAGGAAGACTGATATTACATAGCAGTTCAGCATTTTTCTTTGTTTCTAAGAATTTTTTCTTCTTTCTTAATACTTTGCTTAGCTTTTGGAAGGCATCTTTCGCTATTCCAGTGTGCCTTGATATTTAGGCTTCACCTATTCGTCCCATCAAATCTAGATATTTTGAGATCCCAAATTCTGCACGTATCCCCCTGTGTCTCTTTTATAAATATTTTCAACTTTGACTCTATGAATTTAAGTGCAGTACTAGATTGGAAGATAAGTCTTATCATATTGCTGTTGAAAGTTCTAGAAGGTTCTGTAAGTTCTGTACTCATCATACTCAAGGTAGAGAGTTATTTAATGACGTTGATGTATTGTCGTAAGAGGGAGTACAGATGATGAGGGTATCTAGGATAGATAACAGGTAACCCGTCACTTGGAAGGGTCGATATTGTAATGATCAGAGCAGCATCCTTTCCGGTGTTTATCACACAATGTAGCGGTTATCAGAAAGAAGCATTTTGAGCGCCACCTAGTTATCAATATAAAATGAAGGGAATGTGGGTGATTCAACCCTATGTAAATATCAGAGCGGTTGAGAGCTGTAGATTTCTTTTGATAGGCGAATCGGCAACATTCTTCAGAGCTGATCCGTCGTCTTCCCCAAACTCTTCTGTCCAATCATCAACGCCATCATGGAGGATTTTATGAATAATCGCTAATTTGCTCGTTTAAAACATTTTCCACTTCTCTTTTACCTAATTTAAGAATATCATATTATACTTTGATAAGATCACTTTTGGTCGGTCTCATCTCCAAAATCATTCTCACGCTAATAATAAAGTTATCTTTTTTTTTACTTTTTCTAAAATTTTTTCTCTTTATTGAATTATATAACATTATTTTAAGACAGTGTTGTTTTCATTCAATCTTCTAATGAGCTGACCATTTCTGAGATAGATTATTTCATTCAATTTCCAATTTTAAAAATCAATTCCCCTCGAGGAAGGCGATAATACCACTATGACGCAAGGAGCTAGTAGGAGTGAAAGATAATGGGAAGACTTTAGAAAGAATTTGAAACCCAATCATAAACCTGTTCAAAAGACCGGGAGGGGTGTTGTTTTTGTTGTTTTTATTTCAATGACACATCAACATCTCTATGGATTATTTAATGCCGAAATCTAAATATTTTGTACGCAATTTGTTTTAGATAATAATGATTGTAGTGATAAAGTCTTGCTAATTAACCCGTAGCTGGGGGAAGAAGTGGCGAATTCATACATTTCTTAAGGGTTTTTGCGCGTAAGTGAATATAATGATATACAATTGAGAACAATTATCTATTGCATCGTCCGCACATCAAAGCTTATAGCAACTGCTATTCTCATGCGGTCACCCATCTAGGTACTGACCAGGCTCAACGTTGCTTAACTTCGATGATCGTACGTGAACCGGTATTTCAAAATGGTGTGGTCGTAAACCAGAGGTGTGTGAACCGGATGATAAGCGAACCTAACTATACCTACTAAGAAAAAAAAATTCAGAGGTTGCCGACCAGAGCTTAACAGACCAGTCTACATTGCTATTTTTCTCATAACTTAGGGTAGACAGAATAGATCCATACTGTTCTAAATAGCATTAGAAGGAAGGGAACAATAAATTATCTGGCTTGAGTTGTAAATTGATTTGCCTATAAACTACTTGAACGTGATAAGATTGAGTCAATTGCCTCGTCCGATCCCTGTGCCGCGCCAGGAAATTTTTCTCCCCTGAATCGATCCTCCAGATCTACAAATCAACAATTCGCCCTTGCATGGAGTATTGCTGCCATATATGGCCTGGAGTCCCTTCTGTTTGCCTCGGGGTTCTAGTGAAGGCTCCAGAGGCGGATATGCAATATAATTGGCCCTGTTCTGGCATCTTGTCTACAGTCACTCTCTCAAAGACGCACCGTCGCCTCTCTCTGTCTTTTTTACAAATACTTTCATGGCAATTGCTCCAAAGAGCTGCATTCGCTGGTTCCCAAACTTCATGAATTCAATCGCCCTACGAGGCTGGCATCCTGCTCTTACCCTTTCACTGTCGAAACTACTAAATGTAGCCGTCTCTTCTACTCCAATAGCTTCATATCTCATACCTCTCGGCTGTGGAACTCCTTTCCCTATTCCAGTTTCCCTCAGAGCTATAATCTCCAGCTATTCAATGTAATGTCAATCGACATCTCCAGTTGCCTTGATCTATCCACTATCCTTCTCCTCATCCTTTCCTCTATCACTCCTATCTGATCTTGCTCCAAATCTTCTGTAACCCTTGCGTCCTAGTAGCTTCTCGTCTTGCTTGGGGTGAAACGGTTAAAAAAAAAAAAACTCAAAATGAATTATATTAACAAGAAATTTTGTAATAAATATAAGAGTAGGGTGGCTTTGGTCAATAATTCTGAGTAATCTAACCTTTTCAAACGTCTTTTGGGCATCATGACTTTTTTTTATAAAGGTCAATAAAAACGTACAAAGATAAAATGTCAAATACAGAAAGCGACAGAATGAAATTAAAGGAAATCTTTCATGGTTTCGTTTGTTTTTTTGTTTTACGGCATATCAACCTCAATGGGTCATTTAATGCCGACAACTTTTTTTTTCCTGGTAATATTTTTGTTTTGTCAAAAATCTATTTCTGGTAATATTTTTTTTTTCAAAAACGTATTGCTGGCAATATTTATTTTCTTCAAAGATTTATTTCTGGTAATAATTTTTACGAAGTATTTCTGGCATGAAAACCTATTTTTACACTTTCATAATGCTTTTTACTTCAATTTCGGGGTTAACTATTTGCCCATGAATGAGACCCTAACAGCTGCTACCACCCCGGGTCAGGGTGGATCTGGAAACATCAGCAATTATGAGATGGTTTCACGCTCTTCAAAGCCTCTTGATCAGAGGCCTTGCTGCTGGACGTAGTTTATCGTCTTAATTTGGACGCGGATACAGTTTATTGTCATACCCAGGACGAGAACGCTTTCATGATCGTATCAACTTGACGTCTTTTTTTTCGGTGTTTTAATGGCTACCGCCGGTGAAAATGAAGTCCTAAGCAGGAAACAAGATATATACCTCTACTTTTGTTCAAAATACCATGGAGAAGTGCGAACCTGTTTGCACTTAATCTTTCATTTCGCCATATAATTTTAGATCAACCGTGTTATTGAGGTTCTCCCATAATAAAATTATATTCTTTCCAGTTTAATGGCTGGAGACAACCTCGTTGTGGTTGTACCGGTGAAGGTTAAGAATACCATGGGCAGAGTATGAGACGAATGAGGAAGTCCTAAGTAGAAATAATCATATACAGCTGCACTTTTTTGTACTTGTGATGAGTAGAGAATTCTTGGAAAATTTGATACTCAAAGGACGCATTGAAGGGAAGAGTAGTAGAAATTAGGATACTTCACAAGAACAATGTAGGAAGAGGAGAACGTGTTGTTGAGAGTTAGGAAGCTGTGGCGATAAATGATCCCTCATATCGTGAACAGACACAGTACAGAGAGAGAGAGAGTGAGAGAGATTCGCGTGGATTTTTGTGTTTGATTTTTGTGGAAATATTTTAAATTGCATATGAAATAAATCCAGTTTTCATTAAAAAAATCCCGTTAGAAATAAAATTTGCACAAGACTATGACAGAAATATGGTTTCGTCTCTTGAATACAAAATAGAGATGATTGTATCTATTACACAATTTCATTGATTAAAACATTTAACTGTGAAAGTTCAACAGATATCGAATTTAAATTGGTATGCACACATTTTAAAAATCTACGGAGATAGGAACTTATCTCTTGTTAATGCAGCGATGATTCTTTTATAAAAGAGTTTACTAATGTAAGGTAATTCACAGAAATACTTTCTTTAATCTGCAACAAGGTTACACGGTTGGATTTTAGAAGTGATTCTATAGCTGGTGGCCAATTGAAATTAGATCTGCTGTGGCTGTAATTTGCAATAATAAAAGTCTATTGCAAGTGGTTAAAGAAAGAAAATAACACAGGTACTGGGATACATTTCACAAGGAAAGGATTTTATATCTGATAGCCGATCGAAAAAAGAATTAAAATGATAAGTTGATTTGAAAAGCCACGATTACGAATGTGGATTTTACTAGAATGCAATATGATTTCGGGCTCCTATTTTGTATACTTAAAGCCAGATTCGCCATTATGAAATAAAATGCCTGGAGAAAATGAGATTTGAACTTGAGTTCATCTTACATGAGAATACCTGCTGAAAAGAAAATAGCCAGGTGTTTAGATGCCATTTAAGACAAGAGAATCTCAGGGAAATATGTCAGCCTAAGGTGAAATGAATTTTCTCGAAGATTAATTTCTCTAATTGGTGTGTTGGAGGAACGCAATGGCGCTGAAACAAAATCAAGATTATATTCGATACAGCTGAAGAAAAACTTCTGTGGAAAAGATTGTGTACCGTCAGTGCCAAACATTAAATTTTTCGATCCGATTCATGGCTAGATTACTCTTTGAAAAAATATAGAAATAGGCTGTTGTTTAACAAGGGATGGAAGAATATAGACTTGAATACTGCGAAAAAATATCATTTAGCCAGGTGAAGTTAATTAGTTGAGGAAATCTAATTGGTTACATAGCCAGTAGAAACGTAACCTGTGGTAGTATGAAGTTATAAAATCTGTGGGATTCTCAAAATCTGAAGGACGTTTTTAAAACAAGCCAAATTTGAAAAGGGAAAAATTAGTTTTTTTTTCTACTAAACCGCAAATAAAGCAAGGATAAGGAAAAGGGGGGACGATTAAGGAGAATGTGTTGTTAAGTGCAATAAATGAAAGGGGAATGGGGAGGCATGACCGCCAATGAAGAAACACAATGTAGAGTGAAAGAGAGGTTTGTTGATTTTCCGATGTATTGTTAATAATGCTGATATCATCAAATTAACAAACCGACCACAGTGAGGTATTTAGGTATACCACGTTACAATAAGTGGGAAAAGTTAAATTGATCACTGTAATCCTCAACAAATAAATATTCCGTTCCGTATCGATTCTGGATTTTCATGGTCTAGCGGCAATTCCTCGGTAGGGACCCCGACGCTGCATCATAGACTAAATAATCGAGAGTCATTTTTCTTCAGGTTTCTCTTTTACTTGCTTTATTACAAGTTTTTTTTTTATTAATTATTAACCTTTTGCAAATTATTTAAAGCCAGGAAACATTTTTAGATTGTAATAAGTTGTTTTTTTAGATAATAATGTCTTAATGATACAAGTCTGTTGGTGGGTGGAAGAGTTGGATTCATGCCTTTCCTAAGAGTATTTTCGCATAAGTTAATATAACGAACCCAAGTGATATTCGAACTCTGCTCTCCGGTTAACAACTCCGAGCCATTATCCGTTACACTATCGGCCCATCCAAATTTACAGCGGCTGGTATTCCCAAGTGGTCACCCGTCTAGATACTGACCAGGCTCGACATTGCTTAATTTCGTTGATCGTACGGGTGATCGTTTCAACGTGATGATGCCGTAATGACACTATTACAGGGCGGAGGGCATAGTAGTAGGCGTCGCTTCTTGAGGGAATCGATAGGGGGAGTGAACATATACAGTTTTTATCTCTCTGTCTCTCTCCTCTTTCTCTATGACCGGAAAGAACTCTGGTAGGAGGACGATTTTTCACCTTCTTATTTTTGGTGCGTCTTCTCGTCTTATCATAAAAGTTCAAACTAAAAATTCAAACCCACCTGATTTGTTTCAAAGTTCTTACCGGTACACACGCGGACTTTCCATGTTTGTCTCGCCTACGAATAGTATAGCTGGCCACTCGTATTCGAGAATAACCGTCTACAAGGGCGTTTAGCCAATACCTACTGCAGACGCTTAATCAGACGCATTCGGGTTTATTCAACGCCCACAGAGCCAACCTATGTTTTATACTGCAACTATACTGAGCAGACCTTAGCTACAGTTTCTGGGAAAGATCGTGTTATCTATCGTGTTCAACAATTTGAACAAGGCCAGCACGCTCAAGCCCTCAGCCACGATGACTTGTGACTTGGTATTAGCACAGCTATCGACAGCATTCAAGGGTTCCGTCTACACAATTTCACTCACAAGGATTGGGTCAACCCATGGTATGGTTTTCAGGTTATTTCCAAAGTTGCCGCACGCTGGGATCAACCCCTCCAGTTCGATAACATGAGACAGTCCCCTTCTTGACAAATCGACCATAGTGAGATTCGAACCCGGTGTACGAGAAGGACAACACTGAATTCAACAGCTGAGTGATCGGCGACTAAACCGGCTCCCTAACCAGTCCAGGGTCTAGTGTGGAGGTCAAATACCACATCCCCCAACTATGGGTTAAATAGTCTCCCCAATTGACCAAGTTTGGTTAGTATGGCTACACTTTTGAAGAAATGGTCAATCAGGGAGGATTTCTCTCAACAGGAATGAGAAAACCCTTCCTGGATTTGAATTTAGATTGTTCCTACAAGTAAGGATTAGTTCCTTGTAATGAAAGTCACTGTTTACATTAATTTTCATTTAACTTGCCCACTTCGTGCGCGACAACGTTTCAACTAGCTTCGCCGAGACTTCCTCAAATAAAAAAAATGTTATGAGAATGATTTTTTTTTATATAAATGATTTTAAATAATATTTATAATACCTTTTCCCTACAGGACGTAGGTGTTTGTGCCTCGGCAAAGATTCATTTTCTTTATTTTCTGTGAACTGCCATGCATTCTTGGCAAAATATTAGTAGTTTCCCGTTACCAACTCTACGGTTTAAACTTAAGACTTTTCCTTCTCTTAAACTGGCTACTACCAACGGTTAGAGAGTTCTGCAATTTAACCCATAGCTGATGGAAGAAGAGCCGGATTCATGCCTTAACCAATGACATTATTGCGAAAGTGGACACAATAGACTACACTACTGGTTTTTAAACTGTCAGCCGTCCTGGGTATGACGATAAACTACACTCGGCAGCAAGGCCTCTGATCGGGAGTTTTTAAGGAGCGTGAAACTACCTCTTATTTGCTGTTGTTTCTTGGTCCACCCCGACCAGGGGTGCCTGCACCTGTTAAGGTCCCAGCTATGTCCAATTAGTGAACCCCCAAACTGGGGTCAAAACGCTATGAAGCTAAAAAATAATTTTTTTTATATTAAAAATACCTATCAGTAATACATTTCTGAAAAAAATGTTACCAGCAATATATTAAAAAAAAAAAGAAAATATTACCAGCAATACATTTTGGAAAAAAATTACAGTAATACATTTGTCTCTAGATAAAAACCCACTTTACAAAAATACGTCAACAAAACCTGATGCACAAACTGATTTGTTACAAAGAATATATATTCTATACATACAAACCTATCCTAAAAATATTGCTGGCACAAAATAACCAATTGAAGGTGATATATGTAAAACGAAATAAACCAAATCATACTTAATCTTTCGATATCTGGTATTTGCAAGCATTCAGCATAGTGAGCAGACTAGATTTTGCTTATTTTCAGTGGTCAACAACCACCGGTTGTCTTGAACATGATGCGAACTTAAGAAGTGAGTTTTCAACTGTTTTTAAAGATAATTTCCTGGAGAATTAAAACCAGTAAAAAATTCACTTTAGTTGAAAGTAGAAAATTGAAAACGTCAAAATGAAGTTAATTATTACATTATTAAGTCAATATTTTATTTTTAATTGTTAAAGTTCTGTTGCAAGAAGAGAAACATATTTATTTATTCTGCTTGCAAGAAGAGAAAGATATTTATTTGTTCTGCTTGCAAGAAGAGACACATATTTATTTGTTCTGCTTGTAAGAAGAGAAACATTTATGGAGATTCTGTATATAAAAATCTTCCAAAGATTTAATTAAATAATTTAAAAATAAGTTGGAAAAAAATATTTTATTTGGCAATTGGAATAGTAGAAGAAGGGTTACCGTTCCGAATTGAGGAATCGGAGAGCTGAGTTCGAATTCCAGTCGAGTTCATTATATCCAGTTACATACAAATACGAAATCATCGCTTCTCTCTTTGTGGGTAAATAGCAGGACAGACTGGGTTCTATAGCCTTGGATTGAAACCGGTTTAGGTGAAGGACGGTTCTGTATGTCAAACTTCCAACTACGGATTAAATAGTCTCAACGACCCACAATTGACCAAGCGTAATGAGTATGGCTTCACCGCTAAGGACAATGGTCAATCTGGATGGCTTCTTGGAAGGAGTCAGAAGGATCTAGGTCAGTTCCAATGATATTTCGTATCGCTACTTGTTTTTACATTTTTTTTTATTTTTTTTTATAGTCGGACTATTATTATCATCTTTGTTGTCCTTATGAAAACATGTCTGCCGTTGTGATCTCAGGCCTTCTTCAGTTGTCTGTCTCGACCTGGCTAACTTTCTACGGAATTCGAATGCTTTAGTTAAAACTGCTTATATCCATGGGAGATAATTCGACTTGTTTAATTTTTAGTACTGTTCGGTTATTGCTAGCCTTGTTTGCATTGGACCAGAGTCAGTACACGTGAACTATTCAAATCCTCCATTAATTATCTACATTTTCTTTTTAGGTGACGTGAGTCATTCGAAAAATGAAGATTCGGTTTAACGCTTTCGATGAAGCCAGTTATCAGGCATTCACTGTTATGAAACGGATCGCTCGACAAAATATCATTTTCCTACGGTCTCCTGTAAGTATATTACTTATCCTTTTAGTACCATTAAAACGCTGTAACATTCATTTAAATCCTTAACAAGACACACTTATAATTATATTAAAGTGAATGTTTCAATATTGGGAATGTATTTTTGATATTGGGGTGTAATTGTATCAATTTTGTTCATCCATACTTCAAATATTCCATGGCACGAACGTAAACTTATGCGCGATTTCGTCATATACGATTAAGGAAAAGAAAAAATATGACATGTTTTGTGAAATGCGAAACAATGGACACTGGGTTTTATATTGATAGATTAACACAAAATTTAAGCTTTTTTTTATCAGAATGCTAAAAATGTTTATATGCTTTTGCCTTCTATTTTTCTCTTAATATTGAAACTATAATAATAATAATAATAATAATAATAATAATAATAATAATTATATTTTGCTGTAATATTTCCAGATTTAACGATATTAATGTTGCTTTGAAATAAATGTGACGATAAAAAAACACATCGAAATACAGATTGAAAAAAGATCTGAATAGCGACTTGATAATATTTAACAACTTAATTGAACTGGAAACGAAAGAACTTGATGACTTCATCGGCTTTTAAACACAATTTCGAATAGAAATTGTTTTTCAATTTGTGTTCTATATTGACAACATTCTGTTAGTCTATATAATTTTTTTGGCTAAGAAATGTATTGAACATTTCTTAGCAAAAAAATTCGCCTAACATTCTCACAGTGTGATTATTAAAAGCATCAAATTTGATTTGGTCCATAACAAACTTTGAAGAATCCACGCCCTTCACGTAATTGGAAAGTGTTGCCCTCCAGGTCGAGAGCCTGGACAATAATGTTTAGAAGAAATACTTCTACGGCAATTCTCCTATACGACAGATGTATTTCCAGAGAAGAGAGAAGGCTGATACAGCTTAGAAGCCGTATTGTCGCTGGTGTGGCTAGAACACTGTTGAAGACAGCATCGGATTTCCTCAGAGACTCTACTTCCGGAAATCTAATCTGGTTTTCCACAAAAATGATTATAGCTGCAATTCAGAGTCATTCTTCCCGATTAAAACTTAACAGCGCAGTCTTTGATATTTTCCTCATAAACGGGTGTGAAGAAAATAGATTCGTACATTTCCCAACGGTATGAATCACAAAGGAGTACAAACTAATTCGGTTTAAGTTTAACATTCACAGACTGATTCTATTTCCAGCGTTATTATCCTACACATATAGCAATCCGAGATGAATTAAATCAACGATAAAGTGTATAACTAGTACGATACATGGATGACTTTAGGGTACTGTGAGTTACAACACCTTTTCAAAAGGTTTTGGTCATCATGACTCGCGTCAATTATTATAACAAATTTGAAATGTTTCTTTTGGACATCATGACTCGAGTCAGTTATTATAGCACTTTTTCAAACGTTTATTTGGTCATCATGGCTCATGTAAATCATTATAGCATCGTCTCAAAGGTTTTTTCTCATCATTGTCACAGTCAATCATTATAGCACTTTTTCAAAGCATTTTCGTCATCTTGACTCGAGTCAATCATTATAAAACAATTCAAACCTGTTTTTGCCATTACGATTCGAGTCAATCATTATAGCAACTTTTCAAAAGATTTTTTTGCTCATTATGAGCCCAGTCAAATATTATCGCACATTTTCCAACGTTGTTTGGACATCGTGACTCGATTCAATAATCATAGCCCATTTTCAAGCATTTTTGGACATCATAAGTCGAGTCAATAATCATAGCCCATTTTCAAGCATTTTTGGACATCATAAGTCGAGTCAATAATCATATCACTTTTTCAAGCATTTTTGGACATCATGACTCGAGTCAATAATCATATCACTTTTTCAAGCATTTTTGGACATCATGACTCGAGTCAATAATCATAACACTTTTTCAAGCATTTTTGGACATCATGACTCGAGTCAATAATCATAACACTTTTTCAAGCATTTTTGGACATCATGACTCGAGTCAATAATCATAACACTTTTTCAAGCATTTTTGGACATCATGACTCGAGTCAATAATCATATCACTTTTTCAAGCATTTTTGGACATCATGACTCGAGTCAATAATCATATCACTTTTTCAAGCATTTTTGGACATCATGACTCGAGTCAATAATCATATCACTTTTTCAAGCATTTTTGGACATCATGACTCGAGTCAATAATCATAACACTTTTTCAAGCATTTTTGGATATCATGACTCGTGTCAATAATCATAGCACTTTTTCAAGAATTTTTGGATATCATGACTCGAGTCAGTAATCATAGCACGTTTGCAAACGTCTTTTGGTCATCATGACGCAAATCAATAACTGTAGCAATTTTTCAAACGTTTAGCGTTCATCCTAACATTATTGATCGATCAATATTTATCTACTGAGAGAATATGTGAATGAAATTCTGACCGCCTTTTTAGATGTGTTGTATCGGCCGTTGACACGGAAAATGAAATGAACAATTTGAGTTCAAATTCCGACTGAATTTTATACGTTTTGGAAAAGACCTGAATGAAACTTTTTCCCCTTGGCTGTGGCTATATAGTAGGGTACACTATTCTCTTTAACCTAGCGGATAAAACCTCAATAGAAAAGTGACATTTCATACTAAACATTCAAGAAGGAAACCACTGCACTGTCTTTCCTAAGATGTCAGGCAAATTCAAAGATATTTCAAAAAATCTGTCGATAGATATGCCCGTTTATATCTTGACGGGATACGACACTATAAAATAAATAAAGTTCCATTTTTTTTTGTCTTTAATCTCTTTATGGATGTGTGATTTTCATAGGTGCTACATTACCAGCATTCTTTCATGTCGAAGAAAAGCTATATCTGTCAGTATCAGGAAGAGGGAGAATATTGTATCCACCCGCCTAAAAAAAAATAGCTTTATTTGTACAAAAACCTCTACTTTCCCACAGCTCCATATGTTGCTGCTGCTAAATCGCATGGGCTGAAGGCGTTTACCCCATGAGAGCCACCTGGTCCCTCCAGCTCTCATGGTCACGGTAGAGCGTTGGAACATCATCTAGTGCTTGATTAATCCACTGCAAGTACTGACGGACGAGGCCTTTCCAGCGGCTGCCTGGTTTTCCACGAGGTCGTTTTAAATTAGCACAAGGTGGGTTGAACTTGTAGATGATTCTAGTAGGGATCATCAGCTTTTCGTAGGACGTAACCGAGCCAGCGAACATTGCGCTGATCGATGGTCCGGCGGAACTCCTCAAAAGACTTGAAGCTATGGATGCGAGAGGCGAGGGTCTTGCAGAGAGACCGCATCTCGGTATCGTATAATAGCACAGAGAGAGCGTCGGTGCTGTAAACCTGTAGCTTGGTGGGTTTTGATTGGTCGCGACATCGCCAAAGCGATCTCCAGGTGTCTCTCCTGACACCAGCAGCCAGACAACGTCTTCTGTTGATCTCCCAGAGGAGGTCGCCGATATTGGAAACCTCTGAGGCCAAGTATATGAAAAAATATGGCGAACTGAACTGGGTCCCTGCCAATGATAATACGTTGTCCCCAACTTGCATCAATTTAGTTTGCGACCAAGACGGCCGCGGCTCGACATGCAGACTATAAAAATTCTTTGGTTATTAAAATACTCCTTCTTCTATTATTGTAAGTTTTAGGGCGAAATAGCAAATCATCAGACTGCAAGGGGGAGTCCCTTTGAGAATATGACGCATTCTCAGTGTTGGCATATGCCATATACCGACCCCAAATCGTAAAAAATAAAATAAAAAACACACACACCTAAGGCAAATATCCCATTTACCAAAGTAAATTTGGAACTTGTATAAAGTGAACATTATTGCAAAATTATAATAATAATAATAATAATAATAATAATAATAATAATATATGCTTAATTGCCGAAAGCAAATGTACTTAATTTTTGAAAAAAAAAAAAACAACACTTAAAATCCGAAATCAGTTCCCATGTTTAGAAGATATAAAGAGGAAAGAAGGGTTAGGAAATTTGACACTCACGGGGCGTACTGAAAGTAACTGGGAACCAAGAGGGCAACTCTGAGTAACATACCTAATGAACATATGTACACGAATGGGATCGCAAAAAGAAAAAAAAGTTACTAAATGTTATTAAGGATAGGAAGTTGTGGAGTGTCATGATCATCCACGTCCTGAAAAGACAAGGCATCACAAAGAAATAGAACGATGAAACATTTATAATGATGTTTACCTTGTGCAAGGCTCGAGAGACACTCGAAGTAGATGGTTACAGAGACAATTTATGGAGATATATGGGAAGATAACGGTTAACAGGTTAAGATTGTACCGATCGGGAAAGCACCCCCTTGGGAGTCTGTTGAAACAAAGCAGCAGTGAGAAGCTGCTTGAGTGGAACAATGGAATATGAAGGGAACGAGACGTGACCTGGGGGGTCTTAGAAATGGTGGAACTAAAGAATGTAGTTCGTCTTAGGACTTTCCATGGAAATGGCGATAGGCCTGCAATGTTTCGTTCGTGGGAAAGGGGTTTTAGGGTGGAAAAGAATTCATCACCCACAAGGAAGCGGAGACGCTTTTAGAATCTATCGAGAGTGGGCAATGAAGATTGTGTAACTCCAGCATATATCTGGCAGCAGATTCAGCCTGGTTTGGCTTTTGTAAAGGTGAAGGATAACAGATAGGAATCAGGTACTTACGGTTAGCAGTATATGAAACCGATCATTTTCCAGTATCTTTAGATCGTATATACGAATTCTACTTGAGCTCTTGGTTGAGATTAAATCCAAATAGGCGCTCATGGCACTGGTTTCCCTGAAAGAAAACGCGTTCATCGTGTTAGGTGAAAATTCGTGGTCTGCTGGTAGCAACAAGACATCGATTACTTTTGATTACAGCATTTTCTTTGAAACAACCGAATCATTTGCATCGCGACTTCAGTCACTTTCTCACAGAGGTGGCTTCCCTCTGTCTTTTCTACAAATATTTTCATGGCAACTGCACTGATGAGATTTTTTTCCTGGTGTCCAAGCTGCATGCATTTAAGCGTGCTACAAGATTAACATCTAGGTACCACCCTTTTACAGTTGAAAAGATTAAATTCAAACACAACAGTTTCTTTTCCCGCACTTCCCTTACGTTGAACTCACTTCCGTTTACTTGGTTACCTGATAAATACAATCTTCAAAAATTTTAATCCAACGTCAATAGACATCTTCTGAATCCCATTCCTCTTTTGACCTTTCCCCAATCTTTCGTATATTCAGTCTTTTCTCTCATTTTCACTCCCTGTAACCCTTTCGTACTAGTGGTATCCGCCCTTGCTTGAGGTGAAATGATCAAATGAAAGGAGAGAGAGAGAGAGAGAGAGAGAGAGAGAAAGAGAGTGTGTGACTGTGTGAGAGAGAGAGAGAGAGAGAAATGTATATGCAAACTTTTTTTTAGTATTGGTACTTTTTTCATTATTAAATGGGGACGTAAAACTTCACCATTTCTCTCTATTTTGCAGCTGTTAAAATATACAAAGATGAAAGTATCCATGCTTCTTTTGAAAACATTTTTCTCGGTGACTCACTATAATTTGAATAATTGCTCACGTTTTCTGTTTTCCGTATCTCAAATTTCTATGCAGGCCCAAGGCAGGAAATGGCGAAAAAACGGAACTAAAAAATAGACAAAAGCAAATGTTCTATTTGAGAATCTAGGCACAGGAAAAGGTGTTAACACAATATCTTGTTATGAAATTTCAGGTTACCTGAATTCAAAGACACGCCTAGATGGTTGAGTAAGTTTGGAACATATCTAAGGAATCAGAATATGTATTCTATAAACAGTTCTAAGTCATAGTTTGGATGAACATGTCTCTACCGTAACCACCTATTAATTGCCAGCTTTTGCATATTTTTAGCTGTTTTTTTTTTTTTTTGTTTTTTTTTTTTTAAGCATTTCATCCCAAGCAAGGCAGGAAGCCACTAGGACGCAAGGGGTTGCAGAAAATATAGAGCGAGATCAGATAGGAGTGATAGAAGAGAGTATGAGGAGAAGGGAAGTGGATAGATCAAGGCAACTGGAGATGTTGACTGACATTACGTTTGAATAGCTGGAGATTATAGCTCTCAGGGAAACTGGAATAGGGAAGGGAGTTCCACAGGCGAGAGGTACGAGATATGAAGCTATTAGAGTAGAAGAGACGGCTACATTTAGGAGTTTCAACAGTGAAGGGGTGAGAGCGGGATGCCAGACTCGTAGGGCGCTTGAACTCATGAAGTCTGGGAAAAAGCGAATGCTGCTCCTCGGAGCAATTACCATGAAAGTATTTGTAGAACAGACCGAGAGAAGCGACGGTGCGTCTGTGAGAAAGTGACTGTAGACGAGATGCCAGAGCAGGGCCAATTATATTGCAGATCCGCCTCTGGAGCCTATCAAGAACCCCGAGGCAAACAGAAGGAGCACCAGACCTTATGTGGCAGCAATACTCCATGCAAGGGCGAATTGTTGATTTGTAGATTTGGAGGATCGATTCCGGGGAGAAAAATTTCCTGGCGCGGCACAGGGATCGGACGAGGCAATTGACTCAATCTTATCACGTTCAAGTAGTTTTCATATCCCATTTTTGTTCATAACCATGATTTACTGAGGGATTTGAGTTCTTGTAGGGGGAATAAATTAATAAAAAAACACGTTCCAGTTACCTTGAGGTCGAGAGTTCAATCGGGGACAAATTACATAATAGAGGATAGCAAAAGGATAAAAAGAATGACAGTCAAAAAGTCTGAACTTCTAGTAATAAGTATATTGAATTTAAGGAAGAATCGAGAAAATATGCCAATAATAGGGATAGGTGGATAGCGGTTCGGATTGAGGAATCAGGGATCCGAGTTCAAACTTCATGGCATTCACTTACGTGATTGCTTCATACCTTGGAAAAGGTACGAAGTAATCTTTTCTCACAATTTTATGCGTAAAGAGGAGGACAGAGTGGTTCCTATATCCTTGATTGACAACAAATCTAAGAGAAGGAAAAATGAATTAAAACCACTTGTTGCTTTGTCATGTCTGTTTTAATTCTGAGAGGAAGACGGAGTAATTTGTTTATCCCTAGTGAAAAAAGAACCGGTAAAACATTTGGCAATCTGTCTACATTTCTGAGATGAGAAATTGTGTACATTATTTACATTATTCGGACTATTGTCCTCATCTTTCTCGCCATATTTATTACAAAGTTTTTGCCATTCAATGTTTCGGACGTTCAGTATCTGTCTATATTTCTGAGGTGTGGTATTATGTACACTATTTACATTATTCGGACTATTGTCCTCATCTTTGTCGCCATATTTATTACAGCGTTTCGGCCTTTCAGTATCTGTGTATATTTCTGAGATGAGGTATTATGTACATTATTTACATTATTCGGCCTATTGTCCTGATCTTTGTTGATACATTTATCACAACGTTTCGGACCTTTAATATCTGACTATATTTCTGAGATGAAGTACTATGTACACTATTTCCATCATTCGGACTATTGTCTTCATCTTTGTTGCCATATTTATCACAAGGTTTCGAGCATCTGTATATGTGTATATTTCTGATGTGAGGTATTATGTACACTATTTACATTATTCGGACTATTGTCCTCATCTTTCTCGCCATATTTATTACAAAGTTTTTGCCATTCAATCCTGTCTATAATTCTGAGATGAGGCATTATGTACATTATTTACATTATCCGGACTATTGGTTTCATCTTTGTTGCCATATTTATCATTATCTTTCCTCGTTTCAGCATCTCTCTATATTTCTGAGATGAGGTACTATTTACACTATGAGGTATTATGTACACTATTTACATTTTTCGGACTATTGTCCTTATTTTTGTACGCTCTGGCCTTCTTCAGGTGGTTGGAATGTCGAACTGAACCCTTTATTTCGCTCAGTGGGCTAGACCGTTCTAGTTCCACGTGTCTTGTCTCATGGATATTAGTTATCTCCTGTTAATTCTCCTCTCAACTTTATCCACCGCCTTAACCACGTATTGAACTCACACTTTTTGGGTCCTATCATTGTATTAGGTTGGCGCAAAAATAATGACGTAATAATGTCGTTTTTTGACGTATTTTTAACGTCAAAAAACGACATTATTACGTTATTATTTTTGCACCAACCTAATATCTAACTAACGCCTTTATCCACTGTCCATTGTGTCTTTGAGGGCACCGTCTGTGTATGAATTTCTGGGTATTATAGTGATAAACATGGCGACAGAGATGAGGGCGATAGTCCGAATAATCTAAATAGTTTAAACCATTGCGATATTCTGCTTTGAATGTCACCATTCAAGTTCAAATTCCGTTCGTGTTCATTGCATACACTTAAGAAAGGTTTGAATCCATCTCTTCCCGCCAGATCAAATAGCGGGACAGACTGGGACCTATCTCCTTGGTTGGTAACCAGTCTATGAGAAGGAAAACGCTGAATTCAAAACACCCGCTGCTTTACAGGTCTTCCCTCTTTAACTCCTTAAAGGAGGGACGGATTTACCTGATCATCCCTGTTGCAAAAGGAAACGGCAAGTCGTTGCATTATTCTGCCTTTAATGTCACCATGAACCACGATTGATGGAGATGAAGAGTAGGGGCGTTACCTCAACGGGGGGTGGATGGTAAATGAATAAAATGAATGAATAATGAATGGGAAGAAAGGCTTCCGCTCGATATTCCGAAAGACATCCTGCAGACGACAGACAGAAACGCTTTTCTGCAATAATTCTTTATTAATTCATTAAAACAGTGGAATTCTTTAAAATACACAGGTAAATATTGGTATGCTTATTCCAATAATTTCATCAGTTAGGAAGAAAAGGCAAGAGTTACATTGTAAAGAAAGAGATATAGATAATATTAGCGGTCAACATATACATATATATATATATATTTTTTTTACATTGAACATCATCACTTGATAAGACACCGAAGGTGTTGAAATAAAATGGCTATTTTTGTCGTGATTTTATAACATATTTATGTTATAATTTTTTTTAAATAAATAAATAATTATATATATATATATATATATATATATATATATATATATATATATATATATATAAATTTTCAAGAGGATAGAATCCAGGTAGAGCTCCATGTCCAGGACAAAGCAAGAATATAATATAAAAGGCTCAAACACTGATATTCCATGGTTATAATTTATTACATTGGAATCGTAATCACGATCCAATTCATCAGATCTACAAATTCTGGATCGTGATTACGATTCTAGTGTAATAAATTATAACCATGGAATATTAGCTTTTGAGCTTTTTTTATTACACACACACACACACACACACACACACACACACACACACACACACATATATATATATATATATATGTATTTGGCTTCCTGATCTCACTGGAGCGTGAAACTGACACTCAGGATGCAGTGTTTATTCTTATGTTCTGTCTATAATTTTAAACGGTTTCAGCGCATTGATAGATCCCCCCCTTTGTACATATATCAATCAAAATTCTGTCAATGTTATGGCCTTTCTACAAAAACACTCCTCAGCAAGACATTGCAAAGTTTTGTCCATATTGACTACCAATTAGGTTTCACAGATCACTAATCTCTCTCTCTCTTATTTTTTTATAGAATTTCTCATGCTATCTAATAATTTTTTCATGTGCCCGTTCATAGTTAATATTATTAAGTGTTGTTATTTTTTGTTTTTTTTATTATTCTTAGCCTTTTTTTTGCATGTAGATGATGCTATTATATTAGTGTTACGAATAGTGTCCGGTAGGTCACTATGAATGTTTAAATGAGATCTAATTGAACTATGGTCAGAAAGGTGTAGAGTGAGTCTGCGTGTCAAACATGTCGTAGTGTGGCCTATATAGCTATTTACGAATTTTGATCAGGAATACAATTCCTTAATGGGCATTTAAATTCGTAAATAATATTTGCCATATTTAATTTAATTTAATGGACACAATATCTTGACAGTGATTTGAAAAAAGAAAACACTGTATGAATACACACATGCAACAAACCATTGCTTTAACAGTTAAAATATTTCCTCCATGAAAATGGCTAAATGTATAGCCGAAAGCGCTCGGAAAAAAAGAACATTCGGACAGTTTTTATGTAATTTATCATCTAAAAAGAAAAAAAAACAAATGATTAGATCGCATGGGAAATTGGTTAAAACCTAAATAAAAGCAACTTGTGTGTCGCATTCAATGAAATGTCCATGCCAGAACGATTGCTGCCCAAATTCACACACACACACACACACACACACACACACACACACACACACACACACACACATATATATATATATATATATATATATATATATATATATATATATATATATATATATATATTACTATATTTACAATATTATATATATTGTAAATCACTAGCCGGTCTTAAATGCCACTTAAGATTATCGCACAAAATTTCATAACTGAATCAATAATCTTTCAGATCCTCATAAGTTGAAACCGACGGGAGAGACCATTATATATATATATATATATATATATATATATATATATATATATATATATATATATATATATATATATATATATATATATATATATACATATATATATATATATATATATATATATATTCGAACTCAGCTTTTCCCATTCCTCAGTTCGAGTCGCTATCCATGACTCGACTGTTATCTACATTCACTCACGTGAAAATACCCTTTGGGAAATTATAATTTCATCTGTTCTCCTTCCAGACATGAGTAACTAGCAGAACAGACAGACAGCTCTGAAGAATAAAATATGAAGAGGGGACTTCTGGCGTATTATGTACACCAGTTCTCTGTAATTGTCTTTGAAAAAGCGTGGTCAGTGTTCCACAAGTTTTCATGACGGTAACCATATCATCTGTCAGAGTAGTTTAGCTGAAGAGAACAGTACATATATATATATATATATATATATATATATATATATATATATATATATATATATATTTCTTTTAAATATTATCTCTGGATTTACATTGATTTCATCCTCCTTGGGATTACCCATACGGATTACCAAGTTCTTCATAACTTAAATATATATATATATATATATATATATATATATATATATATATATATATATATATATATATATAGATATATACTCAGTCTGATTCAACAGAGGTATAAAGTGTATATTATTAATTGCACATATACCTACGTTTACAGAACAACTCAGTGATTCATGGTTATTAGGTACAGAAAATTATGAACTGTACATTAAAAAAAAAAGGGAATCGTGGGAGCAATGCTACATATTATGGTGATTAAAAGTTCACGATCATATACATATATATATATATATATATATATATATATATATATATATATATATATATATATATATGTATATGTATATGTATATATATATATATTAATAAATATAGTTTTTAATAAATATACATTTTTTTATCACCGGTAAGACGACACGGAATTTCATTTACTAAGCTAACTCTACCTAGCACCCGACGATTGCCCTGTGCATGAGTCGTGCTACCGGCGAGGAAAATATATACTTATTAGCTCTCTTATATTAAATCGAGCACTATTTTAGTAACAGCAGTTACTTAATGTGCGGTATCCCCCCCCCATATATATATATATATATATATATATATATATATATATATATATATATATGCATTTTTCTAACAAAATATTCAGGCCAGTAGATTTAAATAAATAAATATACTGTTTAATAAGTAAAAACAGAGAATCTACTCAAATATGCGTATTCATTCAAACAAGGCCTATAGAAATAAATTACATATATATATATATATATATATATATATATATATATATATATTTGTGTGTGTGTGTGCGCGTGCATTTAGTAAAGTTAATAAATCCTTTGGTATATAATCCAAGTGAATTCTTAACATTTCATTCTTCATATGACCCCAATTGATTGTTATAAGGTTAATATTCGGGTTTAAATTTATAAAAGCTCTTCCCTTCTACTCTCTCCTGCCCTCTCTCTTGTGCCTTTCGCGTGTCTGAAACATAGTAATAGATAAATTCTCTATTAGTTTTTCGATATCACATTTAAATTTCTCATTCCGACACGAACTCAGTCTATACCGAGTTTGAAATAAGCCTATTCCACATATAAGGTAATTTGCGATTTTATTGTGTACTTATTTACTGCACACACACACATACATATATATATCGATATGATTTTTTCAGTTGCGACAAGGGAGTTCTATTTACATTAAAATTCATTGCAAATTAATCCACCTGCGCAAGTTCCCTTCTCACCAAAATAAATAAAATATAAATTACGAAAATAATAATATCAACAACAACAACAACTTGGATATTTTACCGTGAAGCTTTTTGATAGTGTGCCAAATTCTTGGATCGTTAAGGTTTGGAAAAGTACAAAGTCTTCTCGGTGATAATCAATTTCCCTAAATACAGCATAAAACTATAACTAAGTCACTGCAAATGTACTTATTTGAATATCCGACGAGAAATGTATCAATGAGACCCCTGTCAACCCTTCTTTTTGTCTGTCTTTAATCTCCCTTTCGCATGAACTAAACAGAAATAACTATGGATACAAAGTAAGTAAAAAAGTGTTTAGTCACCTATTGTACATGGATGATATCAAAGACGGCAATGAGTTGAAATGTGTCATTTACAGTAAAATGTTTCAGTGATGACATCGGTATGGATTTCAGATTAGATAAATGTACAAAAGTAACATTCAAGAAAGGGAAAATTACAGAAAGACACTCAGTGGATCTAGAGTTTGACACAAAGATTAGAGAAGTGGAACAAGTAGAAGCCTATAGGTTCCTAGGGGTCAGCGAAGGAGATGGAATACAGCAGACGAAAATGAAGAAGAAATTAAGAAAAGAACAACACAGACGTGTGCGTCTGGTTTTAAATACCGAATTGAATTCACAAAACAGAATATCAGCCATAAAAATAAACTTTGACGGTCCCTGTGATGCAATACAGTTTCAACATCTTTCATTAGACTATAGATGTCATTAAACAAATGGATGTCAAAGTGAGATAGCTTCCCCCTTGTCACCGCATGTATCAAACTTAAGGCTGATGTATCCAGATTCGAAAGTGTGGGGTGGAGATAATTATGTCAACTGGAACTGTCTTACAAAACCAAAACAATCGGTCTTCAAAGATACCGAGAAACTACAGAAGACTGGATGATGATGTGTGTCAAAGAACATGAAAGAAATAAGAAACTTTATTCAGTAATAGAGGAAGCCAACAAATTCAATGGCGAATTTCGAGTGGGTGAAGAATTGCAAACAAACCACAAGATCCATGCTGCAGCGGCAAAGAATCTAAAAAAAGGAAGCCGAAGCAAATGCAATTTACCAAATGCAGAAACGATGGTAAGATGAGCATTTTCACGGTCAATACTCTGTCCTTAACAAACAAGCTGATGTAGACAAACCCAATACCCATCAGTGGTGAGGGTTAAAAGTTGAAAACGAAGGTTTTATTCCTGTACAAGAGACCACTGCTTACTAACTAGAAATTACCAAGCGAACATGCTGAAAAATTGTTTTGATCCCAAATGCGCATTCTGTGATAAAATATCCAGAAACAATGAACCATTATCAGGTTACCTGATGTTAACACTAACTGAATACAAAACCTTGCACGATAGATTGGGTCAATATCTGCATTCGAACATATGCCACTTTAATCAAAGGAAGCCACAGGAAACTTGTATAAACATCACCCAGACCCGATTACAAAGATAGGACCTGTAACAATTTTATGGGTCTTTGCAATACACAGAGAGAACAATCAAAGTTAATGGCCCAGACATAGCGATCAATGAGTATAAAAACAGAAGGTGCTTCTTATTGATATGGCAGTCCCTGCAGATTGTAATATATCTTTAAAGACCTTCAAAAAACTCTCAAAATACAAGGATCTTGAAATGGAAATCTCAAAAAACAAAAAATGCACAGGAGGATATCAATAATTGTAGTTGTAGATGGAGGCATCAGAATGTTTGGAAAAGATCCGATAGACTTATTGAATGGATTCCTGGTAGCCGATGCCTTAAAGAAATACAAAATTTTTACTCACAAGTACAGCTCACCACATTACGAAGAACAGCTTTTATTTTTCTATTTTACAAAATTGATCAGTCGAAAATGAAATGATGCCATTTCTGACCTTCGGTGTCTGGTTGGGATCCAAAAGGATACAGCAGAAATCAAAGAAAATAATAATAATAATAATAATAATAATAATAATAATAATAATACACAGTACACCGACTGAAGGTCCAAAATACTTAAAAAAGAAAGCAAAGACAAATGTAACCGTGGAGATACAGAAACAAGGGCAAGATAAACAGCTTCATGGCCAATACTCTGCCCGTACCAAACAAGCAGACGTATACAAAACCCGTACCCATCAGTGGCTACGTAGTGCAGGGTTGCTGCACAGGACCAATGCTTGTTAGCTAGGAATTATCAAGCACATATACTAAAATATTGTGTTGTGATAAATATCCAGAAACAATTGATAATCTTGTATCAGGTTTCACGATATTGGCACCCACTGAGTATAAAACCCGGTATGACAGAGTGGGCTAATATCTGCACTGGAAAATATGCAACTTCTACGGGAAGGAAACTGGTATGAACACCACCCGGACACGGTTACGGAGATAGGACCTGTTACAATTCTATGAGACTACACAATACACATTGACGGAACAATCAAAGGTAAATTGTTATTAAAGACCACAAACAAAAAAGTGCCTCCTTATTGATATGGTAGTCCCTGAGGACTACAATGTATCTTTGAAGATATTCAAAAAGCTGTCAAAATACTAGGACCTTGAAATAGAAATCTCAAAAATGTGGCACATGTTAACATCAACAATCCCTGTTGTATTTGGAACCCTAGGATTTGTTGGAAAAAATCCAGTAGACTAATCGAAAGGATTCCTGGAAGTCCATGACTCAAGGACATACAAAAGATTTTTCTGACAAGTACAGCCCATATTTTACGAACGGATTTATCTATGTAATTTTTTTTTTGTCAGTGGAAAGTGCCATGATGCCATTTCTAACCTTAGGTCCCTCGGTGGGACCCGGAAATAAATATGTAAACGTCAAAAAATAATAATAATAAAGAGAAAAGCTAATTAATAATCTGGTTTATATTTATATTTTCTTGCTATTCTGAAATTATTTTATATAGCCCAGGAAAATGATAAGTGGGGAAAGGCTTTAGATAGTATGAATATTAATTTTGTTTTATTTTAACTTAAAATTATTTGAAATTTTGTAAGTACAAACATACTTTATATTTTGGCATAAATTTATATAATATCATATGATGAAGAGTGACAGAGCCTAACCGAGATAATTTAAAATTAAATATTTCCAAAGCTATGATACAACACTATCAAAGCATGTATGGGAAGAGAAAGATAAATATGCACAAATACCTGAAATGAAGGGTAAATTTGGGAGAAAGGCGTTTGCTTGAATAGAGGAGGCATCAAGATGGAATTTGAGCGTTTTAAAGAAATTAAACAGAGTTACGTTCACTGATCAGAGCAGATGTTTGAAAGAAAAATAGATTGGTAATGGTCTATAAATATAAGCATGAAAATAAATCTATATTGTGCCATCTACCCACTGATTGATGAATGGAATGGGTGCACGCGGGTTTATCGATGAATGACGAATTTGACTTCTTAATTCAATTTTCTATCGACCACTTCACACTTTTAACCGTAGAATGAAATAATTTGTGGGTTTCATCGGGTTTTATCATGACCCCGGCAAGTTGCTGATACTGAACAGGCTTTCCGTAAAAGACCGCATTCCAATACTGACATTTGTAATTTATTATAATTATAGGAAACGACAAGAGGAAAAAAATGCATAAAAATAATTAAATAATAATTAGATCGAAATCAATAAAAATAGCAATAACTTTCTTTCGATGTCTGTCTATATCTCTGAGGTAAGGTATAATTATTTGTATTATTTACAATATTCGGACTGTTATCCTCATCTTCATTGCCATATTCACAATGTTTCGGACGTTGTACGCTCCGGCCTTTATGTCTACGTCTCTCTATATATCTGTCTATATCTCTGAGTTGAGGTATGATTAATTGCATTATTTACATTATTTGGACTGTTATCCTCATCTTCATTGCCATATTCACAACGTTTCGGCCGGCTTGGGAATAAGAAAGTTAGTTTAGTAGCCTTTTAGATATTAAAGATATTTTGCTGTTACACTCGATATATAGAGTCCCCTCCAAAAGTATTTGAACGGCAAGGCAAATTCTTTGTCTTTCTTTGTTCACTGAAGACATTTGGGTTTAAGATGGAAAGATTATGAACATGACATAACAGTTCAGTATTTCAGCTTTTGTTTCCTAATATTTACATTTAGATGTCTTAAACTTAGGACAGACCAGCTTTTATTTCTACCTATTCAATTTTCACATGAGAAATGTACTGGAACACGTGACTGACAAGTGTTTCTTGTCGTCCAAGTGTAGCAGAGAATCGGGTCAGCCTGACAAAAGATACGAGTTGGTTGTATGTGGTGGTGTAAGCACCAGGAGTTGCGTCCCCTTCCACAATGGGATAAAGACCTTCGAGTAGTCGGTGCTAACCATTTGCATATGAACGATATTAGGCAGGTATTAGCCAATAGTCAGCGTGCACCTGGGACTGGGAGAGCTATATAACACCATTTATTCTCAGTCGGGAGATGCCCTTTCAAAACCAGAGAAACGCACACACTCAGGGGTTGCCTTTTTGATTGATTGTTTAAACGTTAAATAGTTAGGAATGGTTACTCTTGGTTTTAGCCTGACATTTCATCGTTTCTCTTGAAAAGACTACATTTCTTGTTAAAAAAGGATAAACTAACATGAAAATGAGAGAGATGCCAATAGAAGAAAAGGAAGCCATTTTGAAGCTGCGAAAAGAAGGAAAATCAATCAAAGCCATTGAACAAACACTGGACATGGCGAACTCAATATGGAAGAAAAAAAATCACCAAAAACCTCCACAGTTCAGGGGTAAATGTTTCTCAATTCACCATTCAAAGAAAACTTTGAGAGCAAAAATCTAGAACCCTTACCACAAGATGCAAACCATTCATAGTAAGAATCAAAAGGCCATATCGGAATTTTCAAGTAAGTACAAATATGATCGACAAAAGTTCTGGAAGAAAGTTTTATAGACTGATGAGATTAATCTTTACCAAAGTGATCGAATGGCCAACTTGTAGAGAAAGAAAGGATCTGCTTATGATCCAAAGCATACAAGATCATCTGTGAAGCATGATGGTAGCAATGTGTGGACTTGGGCTTGTATGGCTGTTTCCGGAACTGGCTTATTCATAATTATTGATGATGTAACACATGGTGCTAGCAGCAGACTAAATTTAGAAGTCTACAGAATTATTTTGTTTGCCAATTTACAGAGAAATGCTTCTAAACTAATCAGGAAAATTAATCAGGGACATTGAATAAACATTGGGCATTGCCAACGTAGCAATTTGGAATTTCTGAAAAAGAAAGAAACTGCATGTGTACTGAAAAACAGACATAGAAAGGGTCGACCAAGGAAAACAACAGTTGCTGATAACAGAAACGTTGTCAGAGCTGTGAGAAAACCCCAAAGCAACGTTCATTATCATCATCAAAAACAACCTCCTCAACACAGGGGTGAAGATTTTACAATCCACCATTCGAAGAAGACTTTCAGAGCAGAAATATAGGGGCCATAACACAAGATGCAAACGACTCATTAGCAATAAGAATCGGAAGGCCATATTGGAATTTGCAAGGAAGTACAGAGATGAGAGACAAAAGTTCTGGAAGAAAGTTTTATGAATTGATGAGACGAAGATTAATCGCTAACAAAATGATGGAATGGCCAACTTGTAGAGAAAGAAAGGATCTGCTTATAATCCAAAGCATACAAGATCATCTGTGAAGCATGGTGGTAGCAATGTCTGGGCGTGGGCTTGTATGGCTGCTTCCGCAACTGGCTCATTCGTATTTATTGATGATGTAACTCATGATGCTAGCAGCAGAATGAATCTAGAAGTCTCCAGAAACATTTTGTCTGCCAATTTACAGAGAAATGTATCCAAACTAAGTCACGTCTTTGGTTTAATGAGGAGTTTTTATGAGAAAATATGATAATTTCTAATTTTTCACGTATGAATATAAAACAGGGTTCGGTTAAAGATCTACATGTTCTAGATTAAAAAAAAACATGTTGCCTTAAGAGCTTCATTAGCTCCTTTTATATTCCAAGGAAGATGTACAAGTACTAGTAGTTATAAAAATAGTAGAGTGAATTGACTGTAAATTGTAGGTATAGTCTACCTTTTACCTTACAATATGTTTAAACTTTAAATCTGATAATACTTTTTCTTAATCAACAGTAATTGAACTGAGATACAGTTTATGTTGCTTAGTATTCTAAATATAAGATTCATTTTTATTTGATATAGCTCTGTATTAGTGTTTAATTTGTATTATTAATACCTTATAGGGATGTACAAAGGTTTAAGTAGTACTATTAACGTCTTACATTGATTAGTTAGCATTATTAACATCTTATATGGATACTCTTTACTTAATGGTTCCATATTAATTTGTCATAATGGTTTTGTATTTATTATTGTTTTTTTTAAAAACGGTTATTTACTACTTTATTAAAGGGGCCTTTTATTTATCAATTATAAAATTATATGTAGGAAGAAGACCGAGTATATAACTAGTTAGCATTATGTTAAATTAAAAACTCCTACTTCTTTCCGATATATATATATATATATATATATATATATGCATATACATATATATGTATGTGTCTGTGTGTATGTGTGTAAGAATATATTGCAACAACAATCAGAAATATGTATGTTGATCATTAGTTAGAGAAGTAAGAGGGTACAAATAAAAGGAATACACGGTATTCAATTTCACTGATGCAGAGAGTGTTATCGCCATGTTTTATTAATTCCTGCTTTCTCTATTTTAGTGAAAGCAAGCAGCGTCTTTGGTATAAATTTTCCTTTTTTTCCCTCTCGATCTAGACGAAATAGACCCTTATTTATTATGTATTATCATTTTGTGATGTACTTGCTAACTAACAAATCATTTGTTTCGGGAGCGAAAGACTAGGCAAAATGATAACACAGGATGACTGAAATTTTGGCCAAGACTTGTTGTCACTTGATTTCCATTGAACGCCGCGAATTTGTCCTGATGTGGAAACTTAATGAGCACAAATAATAATAATAATAAATATCAGTACAAAAATAGAAAGAATTTCAAATCAAGTAACTTGTGTCTTCCTGCTTAAGAATCATAAGGTTATTGAGAACGTTCAGTGGAACTTGGGAGAGAGTTGACACCTCTTGGCCTTTGGCAGAAGAAGCCACCCAAGAATTCCTCTGTGAATAATAATAATAATAATAATAATAAGCATAAGTTGGAGAAAATAAAATTAGCAGATGAAATGGAGAAGGAATATATTTCAAAAATAGGAAGGAAAACAAATATATGCCAGGTTCTTCATATAGACTTATACGAGATAAAATTATAAGGACTCGAACAGATATAGTATAGTCACACATACACATACCGACCCACGCATCTCTCGCTTTCTCTCTCTCTCTCTTTCTCTCTCACACACACACACACATATATATATACATATATATATATATATCTTAATGTTTACTTCCAGTGGGTGTCTTCTCCATCTGTCAATGTATATATATATATATATATATATATATATATATATTGCGGAATCGGAGAGTCGAGTTCGAATTCCAGTCGAATCCATTAGATTCAATTATGTGCCAATACCCTTGGGAAGGGTATTAATCCTCTTCTCTCCCCAGCTGCGGGTAAATAGCACAGCAGACTTGATTCTATAGCCTTGGATGGCAACTGGTCTAGGAGAAGGACAACTCTGAATTGAAAACTGCCAAGTGTTTTTTGGGGGGTGTAGTGGCATTTAGTGCACCAGGTCTCTGTATTCGGGCCTTCAAAAAGTGTGGATGGTCCTGCACAAAACCTTTACGACAATAATTCAATCATATGTGCTGGTACGTCGGATGTCGGTTTCTTGGAACAGGGCTGCTTGACCCTCATACATCGAATACAACGGGAGAGTCCACTATATATGTTTATTGCCTTTACATTTTGCCTTTTACCAAAACTTAGTTAAATCATATATATATATATATTCGATGTATGCAGATCAGTTTCTAGGAAACCGACAACAGCACAAGAGATTTGATTATAGTGGTGAAGGTTTCGTGCAAGACCATCGACACTTTTTGAAGGGCCGAATTCAGAGACTTGGTGCACTACGTGCCACAAGGTCCCCAAACGACCTTCCGCAGGTTTTCAATTCAGAGTTGTCCTTCTACACCAGTTCCCATCCAATGCTGAAGAACCCAGTCTGTCCTGCTATTTACCCATATCTTGAAGGAAACGAAGAGAATTCACACCTTTGCCAAGTATATTAGCACGTAAGTGAATGTAATGAATTCGACTGGAATTCGAACTCGGCTCTGCGATTCCTTAATCCAAGCCGCTATCCATTACTGCACCGTGTCTCATATATGTGTGTGTGTATACATATCATAGGCTGATGAAAGTATTAGGTTGGTGCAAAAATAATGACGTAATAATGTCGTTTTTTGACGTTAAAAATACGTCAAAAAACGACATTATTACGTCATTATTTTTGCACCAACCTAATAATTCTAGTGATAAAAAAACAAACATAATAAGATTGATAATATGACTAAAAATATTTCTTGTCTATTAATCGGCCTTTTTACTAAATGGATGAGAAAAGATGTTAAAAATTACGATTTTCAGAGACTCTTGTTTTCTTTCTCCACGAGAAATAAGAAATGGAGCTGGACCTTTTTGGGGGAGATTTTTTGGGCTCGTATCTTATATTACTGATGAAATCTTGTTGTAATGGTTAAGTTGTTTGTTCCGATAAGGGTTGTAAACGGTTTATAGATAGCTTTTTGTTCAATCTGCATTCATTGAGTGTGGATAATTCATTTTTTCTCTTTTTCTTATATAATTTCACCCAAAACAAGGCAACAAAGCCATCTAAGGCGGAAGGGGTTGCGGAGCGTCACATTCCAACATTGATTTTTAACAGCTTGATGTTATTCACACGTATGTGTTACCTTTAAGTATTTTTCTCATGATTGAAGTGAATGTTTGTTTTTTAAACACACTAAAATGTTGGTCGACAAAGATAACCTATCATGTGGCGTATATTTCTTTTTAGTTTTATGTGACATGTCCGAAGTCTCGAAAACTTGTAAACGACATTGGGGGTCTGGAATGTGGATCTACTACGCGTTGTATCAGAATTTTTGAATTTTCTTTTGTATATAATGATAGCTATAAAGGAAATACAATTTTTAATAATAGGTTTCAGGGCAAATTCATCATGTCTATCATTTTATGCATTTAATAGGATTAAAATGCATTGATGTTGTATTTCGTTATTTTCAATGTTGATAGTTAAGTTTTGTAGGTAAAATCTTGTGACTATTAGTAATGTAGTTGGCCAATGTTTTTTATCAACTAATGTTAATTTTATACGTAAATTCACTGAAAAAATATTTTCCTGAGATTTTGTGTCCTGCGTAGTTTTTTTTTTTTTAACCGCTATCGTATATCGCTGTGGGCACCCGCCTTTTTAATTAACTAGTTTTGGCTAGAGCTTTATTTTTTTTATAATGAGGTGCTAAGTATGTTATTCTTGAATTGTACGAACACATCTATAAATGGAATTTTGTTGCTATCACTATGCCTGAATAGGAATTCAGCAGATTTTTGTTCAAATGTTAGATTTTCGAAACTTCACTATCTACCAGTAAAAAAGTTCGTCTATACAAACTGTGTAGATGTTATATATATATATATATATATATATATATATATATATACTGAACAATAAAAAATATTAAAAAATTAAAATCTTCAGACACACTGGGTTGTAGAATAATATTCTTTCGTTATTATTATTATTATTATTATTATTATTATTATTATTTTATTTAGATTCCTCGACTAGTTTCGGCCAAAATGGCCATCATCAGGAGAAGAAATATTTCTGCTTGCTGGTAGCAGTAAACTACAGAAATGAATGTCTTGATGGAGAAAATGAACTTTTGTCTGTAGTTTTCATTTGTTTTTTTAATTTTCTTATCTTTTTAACATGAATCTTTTAACATTCCTTGTGTTGGTCAAACAGTCTCTTTTAAGTTGTTATTTGAGATAAGAGCTTGATGAATCTATGCGGCTCTGAATTCCACTGGTCAGTTTCACAGTTTTATTGGTCCTGGAGAAGGGATGTGTCTCTGTTAAGTGTTTGTGCGTGTTCTATTTAGTTCTTAGGGAGTGAGTGAGTATGATGTGTGTAAGTGTGCATATTCGTGTGGGGGTTGTATAAGTGTGAGGCCTCAACACCTCTGTAAGCATGTCTGTCTTGTGTGGGTGAGGAATGTGGGTAGGATTTGAGATATACATATATATATATATATATATATATATATATATATATATATATATATATATACCCAGTTAAGAATGAAGATTTCTGATCGTGGCAGTCAGGACCGATTCTTCGTTGAATTATGTAAAGAAATTCTAGATATTTTTCTATATATCTATAAATTCATTGAATAATTAGACCCAGGACAAAAGTGGCAGAATTATTAGATGCAAACAAGAATTCTAGATTTATAAATCTGCAAGATAGGTTCTGCCGAGAGTGTAGCTTGTCATAGTCAACCATCTTTCCTGGCAGAACACTTAACAGTTGTGATCGGAGATTTTTACTTTGCCATCATGAAAGGATTTATTCTAGAAATTAATTCAAGAAATATTAAAAATGACAGAGATTCTAGATATATCATTTATGGCACGGAATGTCTCCTACCTAAGTCACCAGTTACTATAGGCATGAACATTAAACAAATAACATTCGAGAGAAGATATGGAGCGTGTTGTCCAATGGATTTTCAATTCGACATTTCGCTATCTTTAGAATGTCATATGAGAGCATTCTAGAAGAAATATGAATACATTTTCATTCAGACATATTATGTTATTCTAATTCTGGGATCAACATCAATTTCTGAATCATTAGACATAAATAGTATTTAAATCAATCAAAATAGGAACTCTGAACACTATTTATATTATTCGGACTATTGTCCTCATCTTTGTCGCCATATTTATTACAGCGTTTCGGCCTTTCAGTATCTGTCTATATTTCTGAGATGAGGTATTATGTACACTCTTTGCATTATTCAGACTATTGTCCTCATCTTTGTCGCCATATTTATTATAACGTTTCGGCCTTCTTCAGGTGGTTGGAATGTTTAATGGGTGTCAGTTATCAGTTATCCCCTGTTAATTTCCCTCTGAAAGTTCTCCACTGCCTTAGCCTGGTATTGAACTCTCACTCTTTCGGTCTTGTCACTGGATCTAACCAACGCCTTTCTCTACTGTACCATACTATGACACGTGGAACTAGAACAGTCTACCCCATTGAGCGAAATAACCAAATAAATTCCAACCACCAGAAGAAGGCCGGAGCGTACGACGTCCGAAACGTTGTAATCAATATGGCGACAAAGATGGGCACAATAGTTCGAATAATGTAAATAGTGTACATAATACCTCATCTCAGAAATATTGACATATACTGAAAGGCCGAAACGTTGTAATCAATATGGCGACAAAGATGAGGACAATAGTCTGAATAATGTAAATAGTGTACATAATACCTCATCTCAGAAATATAGACAGATACTGAAGGAACTCTGAACATCTATACATTTTCGTCATGGTGCTAGAAAGTTTGTTTTTGCGTTTATGATAAAATTTGAGGGCTCTGTTATGTTGAAAGGGGCACTGGGAGTTTTTATATCATTTGGAGGGGTGGGAATAAAAATACCCAGGATCGTATTTATCCATTATTTTTCAAATTTTCAATTATTATTCAATCTTGGCTACAAAAGGAAATTCTTGAAAGGTATCTAAAGATGTCGGAATCTATCAAACTTTTCTTCATTGATTTTCGAAATTCCAATATGGCTGAATGTGGTTTCAAAGCAGTTACATAGCTTTTTACTAAACAAAGAGCCGCCTGAAAATTATAAAACGAGAAGATCTCCGACTGCTTCAAAGCAGCATGGAACCTAGTGTAATAGACTTAGCCTGTAAGCACTAAAGTCAACCATCGCATTGAAAACATTGAGATAAAAATAAGAGTTTCTTTTTAGCATTTTAATTATTGACATTTATAATAGAAATGAAAATACCATTAAAATTATTTTTGCACTACCGTATTTTCCGGCTTACAAGACGCATTTTTTTTCTTAAAAAAATACACGGAAAAATAAGTGTACGTCCTCCAAAATAAATGTAAGGCAACGCCCAGGCTCAAGTAAGCTTGGACGGTCAACTAATTCGCTTGACTGGTAGGAATTTGTATGTTGAATCACTACACTATAATGTTAGCTATCTATCTTATTCAACCTTTTATATGATACAACATCAGTATTTAGCTGTTACGAGTATTTCCAAGATTATAAACCTTCCTGGAGCCGAGCCACAAGCTTAAACATGCTCTGTTTACTATCAGTGGCGGGAGCCTTTCTTCTCTTGACTAGTATGTTATGCTATACAAAATCGGACGAGTGATTAATGCAAGCAATACGTGGCGCCAATATATAAGGGACACATGGTGAATGTGTTGTTGTATGAGAATGGCTATTTTATTTAATATTAGGGTGCGTCTTCCAAGCCGCAGCTTCTTCTAAGCCAGAAAATACGGTAATATCTATGTTTTATCATGATATGAAAGATGAATTCCGTATAATATTGCAAATTTCATTTGATGAGCGGTGGGTAGCGACAAAAAAGATTGTGCCCAAAGGGAAAGGTACAAAATTTTTTGTCGCTACCCCCATCTCTAAAGGATCTTCTCCAAGAGATCTTTTATTGCAGGTTCTGCGGCCTCTTTGCAATGGAATATCTTTTGGTTTAATAATTGTGAAAATGGTGAAAATATAGTAATATGGAAACATGATAGATGTGACATGGTCCCGTAACCCATCTCCATGGTAACATGTAGCAACATGTGGCCGTGCATTGTCATGAAACAGAATTGGACCTTGTCGATTAACCAGCGCCAGTGGCATTTTGCTTAACTGAATAGGCATTTCATCTAGTTGCTGGCAGTAAACATCGACAGTGATGTTCTGGATAGATTCCAGAAAGCTGTAATGGGTAACGTCAATGGCAGATCACCAGACAGTAACTATAATCTTCTATTGGTACAATTTCGGTTTTGAAAAGCGTTTATGTCTGTCGTCATGACCATGCCATTCAGCCGGTATTTTTTGAATTATTGTAAATGATACATTATTCATCAAAAGTCACTATTCAATACCTGTCTATATCTATGAGATGAGGCATCATGATTACTTGCATTATTTACATTATTCGGACTATTATCCTCTCTATATATCTGTCTATATCTCTGAGATGAGGTATTATGATTACTTGTGTTATTTACATTATTCGGACTATAGAGAGACATAGACATAAAGGCCGGAGCATACAACGGCCGAAACGTTGTGATTATGGCAATGAAGATGAGGATAACAGTCCGAATAATGTAAATAATGCAAGTAATCATAATACCTCATCTCAGAGATATAGACAGATATATAGAGAGACATAGACATAAAGGCCGGAGAGCACAACGTCCGAAACATTGTGAATATGGCAATGAAGATGAGGATAACAGTCCGAATAATGTAAATAATGCAAGTAATCATAATACCTCATCTCAGAGATATAGGCAGATATATAGAGAGACATAGACATAAAGGCCGGAGCGTACAACGTCCGAAACATTGTGAATATGGCAATGAAGGTGAGGATAACAGTCCGAATATTGTAAATAATGCAAGTAATCATAATACCTCATCTCAGAGATATAGACAGATATATAGAGAGACATAGACATAAAGGCCGGAGCGTACAACGGCCGAAACGTTGTGAGTATGGCAATAAAGATGAGATTAACTGTCCGAATAATGTAAATAAAACAAGTAGTTACTATTAAATCAAGGAATTTTTTATTTTTTTCACAAATGTTGATATTTAATGGCAGATGACCACGATTGAACTAGTGCTAAAAAAGTAAACGCCTCTCTTTTTTCATATTCATGATGACCGGTATATAATGTTTTAAGATAAATTCTGAAAGAGATTGATACAAAATTAACAAAAAGGTCACTTTAACCACCAGGAACGATTAATATACTATTATAATAATATATGAATATTTATTAAAAAATTGGATATTATTTTCGGATATGGAAGCTTTATATTTCTAGCTTTCAATCAGTACCTGGAATTGTTGCTTTCTCACTGTGATCATGAAATAATTTATTTTGAAAACTGTTTTCATTAAAGAAATATATTTTACGTTAGTTCCAGAAGCACCATTTTAAGTTCAAAGAATTTTAATAAATAAACAACAATTTATACAATATAGAGTGAAAGAATCCTTCACAAATAATTAAAATTTACGGTTTCTCAAGAATGAATATGTTACTTTGTGCCCGTAATAAATAACTGTGAAAATTCCCCCTGTATTCTCAAAGTCGAATATTTCATTGTCTGTAGACTTTCACTTAATTATAGAAGATTATAGAATTATATAGATTATAGAAGAATCCTTCAGATACGAAACAGGAATTTCACTTACTCTGATTTCGGAACGAATGCTATTAATTCTGTATATTTGTGTGCGCGCGATTTTCCTGAAAATTAGATAAATAAAGCTGGTTGGCTGTCCTCGTGTGTGCAAAGATTACATAAAACTGTGAGAGCAAATGAATACAGTTTGGCATTTATTCCGAACGGAAGATGACACATGGGCAGATTTAAAGAATGAACTCCACCCATATAAGTAACTAGGGACAAAAGTTGCTCAGCTCCCTCGACATTTCGCTATTGGAACACCTATTTATTTATTTTTTAGAATGGGAGTGGCGCTATTTATGGTCTCTTACCAGAGCTTGTCCCTCAACAATTTCATACACTCTGTATGTCAAAATAACATTTACGATTTTCCACCTGCTCCATGTCCTACCATTCATTTACACAAGCTCGTTACGTAGGTTACCCACTGTTTCCCTCTGTCCATCTTGCCTTTGATATGTCCTGTGAGTATCAAATTCTCGAAGCCCTCTTTCCTCATATATCCGAGAAATTTCAACAGTATCTTTCTGATTCTAAATATGAGTTCTTTTTGTTTCCATTTTTCTTTACACTTCCTCGTTTGTCACATATTCACTTGATGATATCCACAGCATCCTCCTGTAGAACCATATTTCTGTTGCTTTTTCTTCATGTCTGCGGAGGTTGTCCAGAACTCATTGCCGTTAATATTCAACACGCCTTCCTTAGTATTAAGAGGATTTAACGTTTAACAATGGATCTACTTTACGACAATTCCCTCCTATCATTTTGCAATCTACACAAAAACAGATAGCCGAATCTGGCTCGAATCAAATTGAAACAGCGGTTCTCGTATATTTGCCGTAGTTAAGCAACATCGAGCCTGGTCAGTACCTAGATGGGTGACTGTTTGGGAATACCGGGTGCTGTAGGCTTGGATTTGCGGGTAGTGTAAGGGATAATGACTCGGAATTGTTAATCGGAGAGCTGAGTTCCAATTCCCCTTGGGTTCGTTATATTCACTGACACACAAATATCCTTGGGAAAGAACGTGTGATTCCTCCTCTTCTCCCCTTAGCTATGGGTTAATTAGTAAAACTTGTATTATTAAGAATCATAATTGTCTCAAAAAAATCTTAAATTATTTTCTAGCTTTAAATAATTAAACCCGTAAAAGCGAATCAATCAATGAAATACTGATTAGCTACACCGGCATGTCTTTTAGATTTATTTTCATTCACTGTAATCTAACTGTATAGAAATTACTGTGACCACAAATTGAGGGATCAGTTTATATATTGATTATAATATTGAAGTGATCCTTCACTTTATACCATATTATAATTTCTTGTATATCAAATTCTGATTAGGTATGAATCCACTTCTTCTCCCTCCAGCTATGGGTTAATTAGCAAGACTTGATAGGTTGTTTAAGTTGTTTGGATAAACTGGAATTTGTCGGGACTTGGATCCGGTGTTTTGCAGCACATTCTAGGGCAAAAAAAATGAAAGGCAACCAGGTATGGTATAATGAAACTTTCTGTTATCGCATACGCCAAACAATTGAAGAATTTGACTTTCGTCAAATTTTCAAGAAATTATAAAAAGAAATTTACAACCTAAAAAGAAAGTTATCGCAGCGGAAAGAACCAGATTTCTGTCCATTAAACAGAAACAAGTTGAATCATTAAGCAATATATTCACAGATAAAGAAAATCTAACAGATTCTCCGAATTTGAGTACTTGGAACTCAAGAGCTGATTATTGAAGATGCAATGAGACCAAGATTTCCATTAATAAGAACAGGATAAACCACAAGGAGGGGGGAGAAGGAAATATATTGTAGAAGAAGTACGAGAACAGTCAAGTTAAGGGAGGCCTAGTGTATTGGTAAATTGTAGAACAACACAACAAAACAACTAGCAAAAGTTTGCACCCATTAAACATATACATACACCAGCACGCGGAAATAGTAATATTAGTTTTAGTCGTATCCTATCCATATAAAAGGAAGATTTGGCAATCATTGACCTAGGAGAGAGTACTGCTATAAGTTAAATATTTTCAGGAAAACGGGTTTCTCAAATCCAGTAACTGTTATCGTTCTTTGTTGATGGGAGCTTCATTCCTAACCTTTTCTTTGAAGTAGGGTGAAACGTCAACATTTTAATTATATCATTTTTCTCGCTTTCAGTTCTATGCGATATCCATTTTTGAAGTTGCTGTTGTTGAAACTCCTCGAGTAATGTGGTTTCTATTATCGGGCACATTTCTTTGTTTCTGATTCTGTAGCGCCAATTGACGAGGTTTGAAATAGAATGATTCTTGCTACAACCTACACACTTCACTCGTTCGAAACCATTTTTAACAACTGGTCCGAGAAAGCGATTGTATACAGCTAAGAGTTTAGATATGCGTGTTTGGCGTCAGGCATAAGGTCTATATAGAAGTCTCGATCCGATGAGATTATTTAAGTGTATAGCTTTTAGATTAATATTTTCGTTCTGTGGCAACTTGCGGTATTGTGCGAAACTAGACGTAGTAAAGTCTATTTTACGGTCAATTTCCTTATCCCCTATAGTGAATTTGTTATAACTGATTCAAACACAGAGGTATTAGAAGTATTTATTACTTACAAATTCCACGTCCTGAATGTTTCTGGCGAATTCCAGGTTGGTGCCATCATTGATTTAATTACAATTCCAGATAATAGTTTCTGTTTTTGAAAGGTTTATCTTCAGATAAAATGGTAACCATGTAGGTGGGATTTGAGTTAAGAAAAAAGGAAGAAGTCAGATGGAGCTAAGTCCGGTGAGTAAGGGGGATGGGTTAGCAACTCAAATCCACAATTGGTTGTTTCAGCTACTGCAATCTAAGCGGTGTTAACGGGCGCGTTATCCTGGATCAAGAACTTTTCTCTGCGTTTCGACTTGATTTCTTCATTTAGGTGTCTTAATTCTGATATGTATTACTGTCCATTAATAGTCTTCCCCTTTTCCAGGTAGTCTATCATGATTATGCCTTCTGAAAAACAAAAAAAACAAAAAAAACAAAAAACAGTGCCTGTTTGAACTTTTTCGTTGGTGGAGAACCAGAGTGTTCCCACCGTTTGCTTTGTATTTTTGTTTCAGGTTCGAACCCAAGTTTCATCTCATGTTACTAATCTGCATTTGTGATGTCAACGAACACTTATTGCCATTTTCGTAATGCTTGTTGTAATAGAGACTTTGTAATCGCAGATACAACTATAGCAAAGCCGTTGAACAATACTGGTGTCAGATGGCTTGGAATAACACTCGCACTAATAGTACTTGCTCAATAATACTCGCTCGAGCAGTAACCACCGAATAGTGATCCGAATAGAGAATTAGTATAGTGACTAAAGTAGAGAATAGCGGTCCGCATAGTAATAGAGGATAGACTAGAAATAACGATTTTTAATTGTCAGCGATTTCCAACATATATGCGTTTGCTCTATGGTCAGGTGGTCTAGTTAATTCAATAATGGGATCGCTTGTGTTTGCTCACTGGCAGTCTCTGTTCAAACTCAAGTGTCGACAGCGTCACTTTATTCCTATATAACAGAAATTCACAGCCTCAACCTGGAAGCAAGTCAGAAGTGTCCTGGAAATGTCAACCCATTTCAGCTTCTCTTCTGCGACTCATCTTGCAGACAACTTGCTCATCCCCAAGATCTCACTTGAAACAGTATGAGCTGTTCCCGAACCAATTCCTATGGACTTAGATATCTGTTGAACAGCAAGACGTCTGTCATACAAAAGCATACGGTGAATGGCATCAACTTATTCGGATAGGGTGAGTATGGGAATGGGGAAGCAATTCAAAGCCACAATTGAGCAGTGTTTACGAGCACAGTATCCTGGATCAAGAGCACATCTGCCCTCAGCTTCCCTCTGCATTTCGACTCGATTGCTTCATTCAGTTTTCATAATTCTGATGCATAGTATTGTCCATTTAACAGTTTTCTCTTTTCCAAGTAGTCTATCTTCTTGAACTTCTTTTGGGATGGAGAACTAGTGTTTCCATTGTTTGCTTTAAACCATTGATTCAAGTTCAAAGTGGTGAACCCAGGTTTCTTGAGTTACTAATCTGTGGTGGAAATTCTCAGGGTCAACCTGGAAGCAAGTCAGAAGTGTCTCTGAAATTTCAACCCTTTTCAGCTTCTGTTCTAGTGTCAGCATTCTTGGGACTCATCTTGCAGACAGCTTGCTCATCCCCAAGATCTCACTTAAAATAGTATGGGCTGTTCCCGAACTAATTCCTATAGACTTAGCTATCTGTTGAACAGCAAGACATCCGTCATACAAAACCATACAGTGAATGGCATCAACTTGTTCATCCCTGATTGAGGTTTTAGGACGATCTGTCTGAGGGTCATCTTCTGTGCTGTCCTTGCTACGCTTGAATTAGGCAGCTCATTTCTTCATAGTTGCATAGGAACGGGAGTCCTCAGCAAATGTCTATACCATGTTCTTGTGAATTTCCATACATGTCATACCTTTCGTTAACAGATACTTTATGACTGTTCCCGCCTCTGTTTTGTCTATTTGTAGATTTCTCTCACACTTCCCATCTTTCTATGGGCCTCACCTGTACCAAAATTAAGACAGAAATCTGAATTATTTTTCTAGTTTTATAAAAAGTGGACTTGTGTTGCCACAACAAAAATGTTCCTCTATATACTCTTCTTTCTGGGTGAAGCTTAAAAAATTTTCAACTAACCACGTATTACATAAGAGTTAAGTCCCTTTTCTTCATTGCCAAGGGAATTTTTTTGTTTCTTAATACTTTGCTTAGCTTTTGGAAAACATCTTTCTCTATACCAATGCTCATTCAGATTACGTATCGCATTTTCCGTTCTCTGTTAAAACTCTTCTCATATATTTAAATTGTTGTACTTATTCGATATTAATGTCTACAATTTATAATTTGCATGTTGGGCTGTTCCTTTTTTTTCAGAACCACGCACTTTTCCTTCTTACAACTGATGTTTTGTCCTTTTAAAGAAATTAATTAAAAAAATCTCATTTTCCTGCTTACTAACAATACTTCTCCACAAAGAAAAGCTTTTCAAACCTCAATGCTGTATACGAATTCTCTCCTCCTTTGGGAGATACTGTCTTTGCGTCGATAATAAAAATAAAATTTTATTAGTAATACCAGATCTTTTCCCTCGTGAAAATTGAATTTTCATGTCTCTGAGCAAAATACCATAAATAAACATTTACCATAAATCTACGGAGCTTCTTCTAATTACCGGCAGATTTTGGTCGACAAGACATCAGTACACTGCCAATCGAAATTCAAAAAACGACTGAAATGTTTGTTGGCTCTAACACATCAATCGACCACAGCCCTCCTTAATCATCAATAAATGAAATAATCACCATATTATGTAACCCTACGATAGTTTGAAATCTGGGATCATTAACAGCATAAGCATACCTCTGGCTATTCATCGACTTCCTTCCTTGATAATGACCCACGATGGTGAAAACGACTCGGAACATTGCAAACAATACTGATAAGTTTATTTATAAGTTTCCACTCCACATCAAAAGACTTATTCGACGGTATACAATCACTAAAATGTTTAACAGACATGTCCGCTCTATGTGAAATTAAATGAAGGACTATTACCTCAGTAGGTTTCCAAAATGCTCAGGGAATTGAAACAAAGCCGACAAAACCAAATACGATTTTGACCCGAGGTGTATTACTCAATGGGGGGGTACTTTGAGTCAGACCGAGGAAACTGGGGGATGGAGTAGGAAGTAATTATTTTCCAGGTTCAAATTCATCAAAAGATTTTTGATAGTAGATCTCCAGACAGAAAAACACGCCCGCGCATATACACACACATATATATATATATAAATCGTTATTATAAAATTAGCTCACTTGCTAAAGTTTAAAGATAAAATTCAGCTGACCATATAATTATGTATAACACTGTATATATACAGGGTGCAGCTGGTATTTGAGGACAGATTTTATGGATTAGTAAAAAAAAAAAAAAAAAAAAAACTGAAAAAATGAATATGATTATATTTGATTACAAACAAGTAAACATGGAATTTAGTTATTATTTAATTTTATTCACTAAAACAACTACTAGCATCAATAACTGCCTCTATACGAGGTCGAAATCGACTGCAAGTTCTGATTAATTGGTCCTTATTTATATAAGACATTACTCGAACTATTGCAGCTTTAAGAGAGTCTTTGGTGTTATGAGGCTCTTTATTAACCCCCTTCTCAACAACGCTTCACACCTAATAGTCTAGTGGATTGAGATCCTGGAGAGTTAGGAAGCCTAATGTTGGGTTTGATGTGGTCGTACAAATGGTCAGCCATCCATTCTTGTGTTCGTAGAACCTTGTGGGATGGAGACGAGTCTTGGTGGAATATGTAAGGCCTGCCATTGCATATGTTGGCAATCCAGGGCTTGACAATTGTTTCTAGAACCTCAATATAAGCAGCAGCATTTACTCTAAGACCTTGTGGAAAAAAGTGTGGTGGCATAACATGTCCTTCATTGCGAACAACACCCAATACCATAACACTTAAAAGAAATATGTGCGCATCACTCTTGGCACCTCAGAAGGATCTAAACAAAGCCATCTGTCATTTCTTATGTTAAGTATTTGATCTTGAGCAAAATTTTCTCATTTGAGAAAAACAAAAACACACCATCTCCTGAAGGATTTTAAAGGTTGTTTAAAAGCCTTTTGGATCTGTTTAAGTGGTTTTCTTTTGTTTGTTTTTTTTAGACATAAATTGACCTCTCTTCATAGCGTAGGACTTGTATCAAATATCTTCATGAACACTTCTTCTGACTGTTTTTTCAGACACATGCAGCTTTTTGGCAATTGACCTTATTGATTGACCTCGGTTTTCATCAATTGTCTGCTTGACTTCCTGAATAAATTCCGATGTTCTCACTTTATCAGAACGTGCAGAATGTCTTTTACGTTTTGATACAGATATTGTGGAATTGTCAGCGTCTTCTAACTCTTCGTATCTTGTGGATAAACGATCTTGCAATTCTGAGGAAACGTGCAATATCCAAATCGCTATAATCCGCCTTTAAAGCCACAATCAAAGTATGTCTTTTTATTTCATTGGTTATTATAAGGTTTGCCATTCTTGATTTCTGAAAAATAAAAGCATCAGATGTTAGTTGGAAGCAGTATTAATCTTAAATCAGTATCTCCTCAAATACCAGCCGCCCCCTGTATATATACACTGTTATACATAATTATATGGTCACCTGAATTTTTTAAACTTTAGCAATTGAGCTAATTTTATAATATTCTGTATATTGTTATATAGCATTACTAATCTGAAAGTTTCAAATAATTACGATGAGTAGAAAATCAGTTACTGTAAAATTATTCAAAAACTCCAAAAATGACTGATTATAAGGCCATTAAAAAATTATTACAAAAATGACAAACAGTAAAAATTTATAGAAATTAATATTTATTTTGTTTTCCATGATTGGCTATTACTTCAAACAGTATTTTTCATAGAATAGATTAACTTCTGATTGCCGTTTTGTTTAATTAAATCCTAGGCTTTCAATTTTCAAAATTTCACTTTTGTGTTCTTCTTCATTAAATTAAAGATGCCCATTTTTGTATACTCATCTAACCAATATCTCACAAAGTTTCTCGATAGGATTTAGATCGATAACATAGCCATAACATTGATTCGCTTAGCTTGAAACTACTCTATAATAGACTTGGCTTTGTGAACAGGAATGTTGTCTTGCTGAAACACCCAATTTCGACCACCATTTTATCCCATAAGGTAAGAGAGCAGTAGACAACAAATTCTAATCACCCAAAGCATCAAGTATTGCGTCAATGAAAACAATTAGAGTTTTGGAAAAGATCAACTTCTTTCTAAGGTCATGCCAATAACATGATAACCCATCCGAACGGTCCAAATTAAATGATTGCTTTACATCGGAAAACTTAATTTCTCATTTCTTCCGGCATTTTTCCTGGCTCCATATTCTTTTGTGTTTCATAAAAAGTTGTTAATAATAATTTCTAAAAGTTTAATCCTAACGGCAATTTCCCTAGTACTCAAATTTTCATTTTTGAGTGCGATTATTTGATCTTTTGTCAAATTCACTTAATTTTGTACCCAAGGGCATAGTTTATGTCAATTTTGTTATGTGCAAATGATGGTGAGTTATTAATAATAATTTATAAAATTTTAAGCGATAGTTGACCTAAATTATTTTAACTTGCAGAGCTAATTTTAAAAAAAGACATATTCTTATGCACTGATCGTTTTTCTAGTTTTTGAATAATTTTACAATAAGTGAATTTCTACTCATAACAATTATTTGATACTTCGGATTATCAATAATATATAATAATATACAAAATAAAAAAAAGAATATCTCAAAATTGCTGAAGTTTAAAGATAAAATTCAGCTGGCTGTTATAATTATGCATCACACACTATATATATATATATAATAAACAGTATTAAAGAACATTTGCCGGGCTCAATGTCCGAGAAATTTTCATAGAAAATATTCGTTCTCCGACAGGAATCGAACCTTTATGCTATACGGAACCGTCATATAGCCTTACATGTCTTTAACCGATTTGGCCACAGAGAAGCGCTCGGTTGGCAAGGTCGATTTTACTGTCTTTAATAGCAATCTTCCATGAATCTCTCACGTACATTCATATCTGCTCAATGCGTATCCAAATGTAAACAATGCGTATCCAAATGTAAACAAATGACGTCATACATTATGAAATAGACAAAGTCTGACAATTATTTTAAAACATTTTTAAGTTTATACATTCTTTTTATAGATACAAATATTTAAGTAAATGGTCTGTTTTATAATAAACAGTATTAACATTTATCGGCCTGAATGTCTGAGAAATTTTCATAGAAATTATTCGTCTTCCGACAGGAATCGAACCTGTATCCGAACGCTCGTCTGTAGCCAAATCGATTAAAGGCACGTCAGGCTATATGACGGTTCCGTATAGGATACAGGTTCGGTAAATGTTGTTTAATACTGTTTATTATAAACAGAGAATTTACATATATATATATATGTATATATATGAAGCTAAAAGTTCTTCTCTGTCAATTGAGAATTCTGGTAGCTAGTAATGATTATACCTTGTATATGATGTGCTAAAATGACCTATGGGTGAGAGTCTCCAGCTGATATCAAATCGGTCGGGTTTCAATCCCGGTTTGAAGCAATTGGATATCTAGCTGATAAGCTGTCATACAGCGAAAGTGACTTCCTGGATGACTATATAGGCAGGTTAAGCAATTGAAGTAAGTAAATTTGTCGGCTGTTGCTAATTAACGGTAAAAGCTCTTCGTTATGAATTACCTTTCTCCGGGTTTCAATCTCATATCTACAAACACTGATGAGCTGTGATACACCGAAACAGTATGTTTATGGATGACTATATATATATATATATATATATATATATATTGTTTATAATTTCCTTTTACACATAAACATCATAAATTACCACATAAATACATTATATGATAATAGTTTATATCTATCTATCTATCTATCTATATATATATATATATATATATATATATATATATATATATATATATATATATATATATATATATATATATATATATATAAATATAATATATGTATATTAAAGACATTTTTATGTTTAACGTTCTTTTTATAGATACAAGTATTTAAGTAAATGCTCTGTTTATAATAAACAGTATTAAATAACATTTACTGGCCTGAATGTCCGAGAAATTTTCATAGAAAATATTCGTCCCCTGACAGGATTCGAACCTGCAACATATACGGAACCGAATCCGTTGGGAGGAAAGTTTGAGGCTGCAACCCCGCGAACGACCTCCGTGATTTTCCCCCCGTCACAAGCGCTCGAGCCTCCTGCGTCATCTCCCGGCGACAGAAAAATCGTTGAGGAACCGATACGGGACGGACGGAGGAAAAGGGGGCCGGCGACGAGACGAAGACGACAAGCGCCGGTGGAATCGGGCACGGCTAGGCAGGCGGAAGGAAGAAACTCCCCGCCGGAACCGCTTTCGCCGCGACACCTCTCCCAGACCGGAGTGTATATATATATATATATATATATATATATATATATATATATATATATATATATATATATATATATATATATATATATATATATATATATATATATATATATATATATATATATATATATATATATATATATATATATATATATATATATATATATATATATATATATATATATATATATATATATATATATATATATATATATATATATATATATATATATATATATATATATATATATATATATATATATATATATATATATATATATATGAATAAAAGGAAAACTTATCTCAGACAATGCGTTTCGTCCTCTAAGTGACTTTATCAATGCAAAGATTCTATTTTGTAATAAGTCTTTACAGACCAGATGAAATATATTGCTTTTTTAAAATTTTTAAATTTACAAAACGCTCATAAATATTCATGAGGTTAACTGAAAAGTCCCGCTAAATTATGGAGGACATGAAGTGACAGAATTTAATGTCTAATTAACAAAATTGAATAATTCATTTTTAGGCATATTAATATTTATATTATTTAATTTAGAATTAATATAAATATTTATTGCCTATACATACTTGTTATAAGAGAAAATTCTTACATTTGCCTTGATAAAGTCCATCAGAGGAAGACACGCATCGGCTAAGATAATTTTTTCTGTTTTATTTTCTCATCTACAGCCATATTCTTTCTGATATTTTATGTATATTTATTATCAGTGCGGATAGAGAAAATAACAATATTTGGAATAGTAATTTATCGAAGGAATATATATATATATTCACACGCACACACACACATATATATATATATACACACAGCAATATATATATATATATATATATATATATATATATATATATATATAGTAATTTATCGAGCCCAGGATAATCTCCAAAAGGAAGTCAAAAGAAAGTCAGAAATATCACTGGGCGGCCGTTTCGTCCTATTTGGGACTCATCAGCAGTGTGCATCTACTACAGAGAATCGAACTCAACGGGCCTCGGTGACGAAAA